>OX038897.1:2069150-2551650 GCA_943789525.1 Agriphila geniculea | reverse complement strand
TTGTGTTATAGAAGACAGAGCTCAACATCGCGTAACAATTGGCGGCTATAGTTGGTGAGTCAATGCGAATATGTGAGGGTCCAGATCACCCATGGACTGGCCTCGGTACGCCATGATGGTCTCATCATCTGGGGATATTGGACTTTGTGTTATATAAGATAGAGCTCAACATCGCGTAACAATTGGCGGTTATAGTTGGTGAGTCAATGCGAATATGTGAGGGTCCAAATCACCCATGGACTGGCCTCGATACGCCATGATGGTCTCATCACCTAGGGATATTTGGACTTTGTGTTATAGAAAACAGAGCTCAACATCGCGTAACAATTGGCGGCTATAGTTGATGAGTCAATGCGAATATGTGAGGGTCCAGATCACCCATGGACTGGCCTCGGTACGCCATGATGGTCTCATCATCTGGGGATATTGGACTTTGTGTTATATAAGATAGAGCTCAACATCGCGTAACAATTGGCGGTTATAGTTGGTGAGTCAATGCGAATATGTGAGGGTCCTAATCACCCATGGACTGGCCTCGGTACGCCATGATGGTCTCATCACCTGGAGGAATTGGACTTTTTGTTATAGAAGATAGGGCTCAACATGGCGTGACAATTGGTGGCTATAGATGGTGATAGTCAATGCGATTATGTGAGGGTCTAAATCACCCATGGACTGACCTCGATACGCCATGATGGTCTTATCAAGTGGGGATATTGGACTTTGTGTTATAGAAGATAGGGCTCAACATCGCGTGATAATTGGCGGCTATAGATGGTCAGTCAATGCGAATATGTGAGAGTCCAGATCACCCATGGTCTGGCCTCAGTACGCCATGATGGTCTCATCAACTGGGGATATTGGACTTTGTGTTAAGCAGGGTAGGGCTCAACATCGTGTAACAATGTGGATGGCAACGTAAAGCTGATATTGTAGATGGCGCTTCGTACGTTTGTTCCTTAGACAGTAGACGTTTCGCTTGTAAACTATAGGAAAATAGGAATTTATTTTGTGGTATTTTTTTACCGAAAAAGACTCATTGACACAAAATGGATCAGTGGTAAGAGCATTGGACTTCCAAAGGTCGCGGGTTCGATTCCCGTCCTATAATTGATTTGGTGAAAGTCGTATTTTTTCTAGTATATTATTTAGTGTAGTAGATATATTATTTATTATTGTATAACAATTAGATTCTAGTATTTTCACGAAATCATCAAAGTTTCATCAAAATGAGTTCACTTACCATAAATTGGTAAATCATAGTAAGGATTGATAGCGACCAGCACGATGCCGCAGTATGTGTAGATGGCGTTGCGGTCGCAAAACCTGGGAAACAACATTTTTATAAACTAGTGCTGGAAATACATAATTACACTCATGCTGATATGTCACGGTTCAAACAAACTGAGTCACTTTGGTTGAAAGGCGCAAAAACGTATGAAAGTTATTAAGAAATGATGTTTTTACATGTTTCAATTTGATTACTTCGTCCAAATTGAATGGCAGAATTGAACAGTGTACTGTCAGCATTATGGACGTAAACCTCTTCCGTGGAACAATGTTGCCGTAAATTGGTAGGTGAATTAAACATTATAAATGCGAAAGTTATCTTTCTGTTTGTTTGTATTTTCACACCTACAATGCAGTTAATTTAAGGTTAAACATCAGCACTGGACTCGAAACTATAGGTCAAATAAATGGCGCTAATTTAATCATAGCATGGTTTCTCAGAATTTTAGCTTTTACACAATATACACACATCAACTTTGTCTAGCGATACAGGTGTTATTTTCATACAAACGAGGTAACTTTGAAGCCTTGGTGTCCTGCCAGGGATGTACTGTGCTGTGATCTGATGACGGCTATCCAGGGAGTGAATGGAGGAGATTCAGATCGCTATACACACCCAACTGATCTGACCAGCATTCTAAAAACGTAATGGACATGTTTAAATAACCGCGAAAATAGCATGAAAATGTATGGAAATCCTCAAACTGAGAACTCTAAGCCATTAATCTTTTAGAATGCTGATCAGATCAGTTGGGTGTGTATAGCGATCTGAATCTACTCCATTCACTCCCTGGATGGCCATCATCAGATTACAGCACGGTACATCCCTGGCAGGAAACCAAGGCTTCAAAGTTACATCGTTTGTATGAAAATAACACCTGTATCCATAGACAAAGTTGATGTGTATAATGTGTATATTTAAGCTTGTCCAACAACTAATCACAATTCTTCACTATGCACTATGTTATCAAAGCTAAATTATCTCAGCAATGCAATACGGGGTAGTTTTGCGACCTTTTTATGAAATCAAATATAATAATAATAATAATAATAAAACATTTATTTCAGACGTTTAAACATCCATAGAATTATTAGTAATATGTTAGTAACAATTTTTACTTAATATTAAATATACTTATAACTTATATTATACTTTATTTATTAATGTGACTTTCTATTTGTATTTAAAAGAGTAAGTAGGTACTTATTATGTAATGTATGCATGCACTAGAAATTATATTATTATTTTGAGAATGACTGTATACCATTATGGATCTTGTTATCTGAAATAAATGAATTATTATATTATATTATTATTATATTATAACCTTATATTAACTATACTTAATATAGTTAATATAAGATTAAGGAGGTAATAAAAAAAATTAGATGAGATAGTTACTTTCGATTTCTTTTTAAATTAACAGTTTTCAGCCACTTTTTATATCCTAAAAATGTAGGCGCGCACGCTCACCCTTGCGCACAGGACGCGAGCGGGGGACGGCGGGTGGCGGGAGGAGTAATTATGTAACTTTGATGCAATCAACTCTGACAGAAATCGCAGTTACATTGCTGCTTTAGTTAGAACCAATGTGACAACAATCTTACTTAAAGCAGCAATGGAACTGCGCTTTCAATCGAGAATTGTTAGCAACAGACTTACATAATCAATGGGCAGTGCGTTGCGTAAACAGTGACAGCAGCCATTTCAATTTATGTAGGGACAATTTTGGGGGTAGAAAGGTAAAAAAAAACTTTTTAATTTGTAGATTGATGGTACTGCTGCCAAAATTTGAAAAGAGGTCCAAAAATTACCATGTATTTTGTAGTATTTGACTTTTACAGTGGCCCAATGTTTCGGCGCCATCTATGCTAACAGCATTATAAAGCTATCAATTTAATCTCATTGCACCTAAACAGCTAAAAGAATTTTGATGATCATGAATTCTTGTATATGTTACGACTTACGGCTAATACCTGAAGTGCGGCTAAACCTAGTTTTAGCCGGCTAAAACTAGGTGTAGCCGATAGCTGTTGGCTAAAACTAGGTGAACCGATCTGCTTTACTCCTGTAAGTCCCGAATATAGGTTAGAAATTGAAGGCGAACGCGAAGCGCAGCGTAGTGTGAGCCTTAAATTTCGAGGTTATTTTTTGTTTGAAAAATTCTTTTTTTGTTTGAAAGTATATACTTCCAAGTTGGTCCCATTGTCATGAAATCAGGATCTGATGATGGGATCTTGGAGAAATTGAGAGAACTCTTCAAATATTAAAGGCAAATCTATAGCGATTTTAGTATTTTCTTAAGTAACTTGTGCATTTGCTTTCGAAAAGTACCATTTCGGTGAAGTAGAACTGATGATGAAGACCAGCATAGATGATCATCGGAACTATTCAATACTAAGTAGTTCACTGGTACGATACGATTACTTTAATATGGTTGCTAGGCTATTTATGCTCATCATAATTCATATGGTGAAGTGGAGCTGATAGTGAAGTACCAGGAGAACTCCTCAACAATAAACGCCCCTCAACAATAAAAAGCAGTACTATGTAAAAGGTGATGAGCTGTTGAAATAAGGCTATTGTAACTTAGATAATATCATCACCAAATATACTTACCACAAAAAAGTTTAAAATAAAAAAGTTTTTAATAAAAACAAAACCTCCTTCAAAAAACTTGAAAATAATCTAACAAAAAACAGTTTCAAAAATAAATTAATGGCTCTAAAAAGCAAGAAATAAAATATTGAAATCTGCATAATAATTAACTCGAAAGTTTGTATGCATATCTTATATTAAACAACGTCTTATGAAGTCGGGTGGGGTTTAAAACCCATGATTAAAGTTTAGATATATTAGTTAAGATAAAAAATATCCTTCGTTCCCCCCTCCCCCCACCCGACTTCAAAAGGCGTTGTTTAATATAAGATATGCATACAAACTTTCGAGTTAATTATTATGCAGATTTCAATATTTTATTTCTTGCTTTTTAGAGCCATTAATTTATTTTTGAAACTGTTTTTTGTCAGATTATTTTCAAGTTTTTTAGCCAACAGCTATCGGCTACACCTAGTTTTAGCCGGTTAAAACTAGGTTTAGCCGCACTTCGGTTATTAGCCGTAACATATTAACAGATAAAATTTACATAGGAAAAGGACAAAGGCTTCTTATCCGCCAAATTCCCGCATCTTTTTCCACGGTAAGGAAGTCACGAAAACAAGTTTATTTTCATCAAATAAAACTTCAATATTATTAAATTTTTGCTCACCAAAGTGCGGTATTAAAAGGCTTTCATAATTAACTCTAATTCTGCTATAAATGAAGCGTAAGGCTTAATTCCCTGGGGTGTCTCTTGACTACTAATTGGTGTGGCCTTGGCCTCCATTTAGGTACAGTTTTGTTGTAACTACGATGTTTATGAAATTGCCGATTTGTATGGACAATTTTAAAGAAGTTGCATTTTCCATAATAACGTTTTTTTATTTAACAACCATGAACGCTAATGTTCTAAAACTTTTATGCCTTTATGCCTTTTTATAACAAGCTAACTAATGCCAGATTTGTTAAGTGAATAATAGTTATTTATGCAACTGTAATATAATGAGGGGTATTAAAACACGAATGTGAGTTTATCACACGAGGTGAAGCCGAGTGTTTCAATACCTAATTACAGTTGCATACAAGACTTTATACACCAATGATATGAGTCCTATTGGCAACATTGAAATAACCAGTGTCATGGTAGCTGTAATATCCACAGAACAAAGAAAATATTTTTTACTTCTATGTTCTGTGGTAATATCCAAGCAAGGACTGATCGCCCCCCTCGCGCCCGCGCCCGCCGGCCGCACGCAAGTCTTTCATTATACAACGTGTTACAAGCTAATTTAACAACAAAATTTAACAACAAAACAAGCAAATTTAACAACAAAAATATCAAAATTTATGAAACAGCTGTTTTTTATTTTGCGATTTTGGAATTTGTCCCATAGTATAGAAAGGAAACTCTCCGCCCCGCCCCACAATCAATTACCTCACCCCACCACGCGAGTTCGTGTGCAGAATCGTGTGCTCATTCAATAGCCCTAGACTTCACGCACACAGTTGCGCGTGTGCAAAAATGTCACTGTGTAGCGTCTGTGTAAAAGGTAGTTGAAACGCGGCGCTTGTATGGAGTGCCCGGGGTGTGGTTGTAGTATCATTTAAACGAGTGTTATAATGTTGTACTGAAGTTCACAATGAAACTCGTCGGGCGGATATTGTGGTTACTATGACACTGGTTGTTTTAATGTTGGCTTTAAGCTAACGCACCCCTTAAGGCTCTGTTATGCGAAATCATTTGTCTCTGTCTTTTTCTTTACGTGTAAAGAGTATGGAAAATAACCTCACTTCTGCACTTTTTCGATAGTTTTCGTTGTTTTTTCATCATTATTTTTAGCACAATTATCTTTCTTGAAAAAAAGTTATTGGAGCAACTGCACAGTACCTTAAAGTGTATTTTGATGTAGAATTCAATACGTTTACGCTATTATTTACGCCAAAAATATGGCCCGCGACAAGTGCTTTTGATGATATTCTGTTTTTTTTACAATCATCTGTGAGGTTTATACGCAATTTAATGTTTGTAGCAACTAGGTAGCTAGTCGTATGATTTTTTTGGTGGCTACAAGTTTACGTTTTCTATATAAAGATATGGCCCGCGCAAACCATGTTTTCCTATAACCGCCCCTTAAACCACGGGTTTCTAGGGGTTTTTCATATTTTTTTAAATTTTACTCACCTGACTTTCAGGTTGTGTAGAACAGCTGGTTCGTGTAAGTAAGACAGAGATGTGAGATCATTCTGACCAATCAGCAGCGAGGGATTCCGTAGAGGTGGCATATGCTTCTCATCCGTTATCTGTTGATGGAAATTACCTCTTAATACAAGGAAGTTAGGGCTCTTTTTAGGTCGAATTGCGGTAATAACACGCAAATAATTTTGTGCGCAAAAAATCACCAATACGTCAAATAAACATAGCTTTTTTTTGTCAAGAAAATGTCAAATCAATCTTGGAGTGTAATGGTTGTACGCTTCGATCAAGAATATCCTAGATAACCCTTCATGAACTAAAACAGCACGCAAAAATGGCACCTCAAATAGCGTCCCACTAAACTTGGTGCTTATTTTGTACATAACCACCTCTTATTTTGTACAAACTAACATTTTATATAATTTATTTTGTTCAAAATAAGCTTATTTTGTACAAAAGCACATCATTTATCACTTACTTTGTGCAAAATAAGCACCCATTTTGTAAGTGGGTGCTATTTGAGGTGCCATTTTTGAGACTCTGACCGGAGATCTAGGGTATTATTGATCGAAGGTTGTATGTCATCATCAATTTTAAAGTTCTAAAGGACATCAAGTTTCCAAAAGACTACACACAATAATAAATAGTTCAGTCACAGTTGAATGCTCCAAGTAAACCATTGTGAGCACCATCAAATCAGTTGAAAAGAATACTGACCTTTATTTGTCGTACATCTCCGGACTGGTCGAGCTTCACAATGAGCACACCGGACCGGTAATCCGAGGTAACTGTTGCACTTTCCCATACTTTTTCTGGATGCTCCACCCAAATACGGGCACCCTGGAAGTATTGGAAATATTTATTGTATGTACAGACCACAGCACATCAAGTTAGACTGCTCCTCTGCAGTAAGTTTGAAGTAATGTCGCTTTTCCGACAATACAAAAAAACTTGTATTTCATACCAAGATTGTCCATAGAATTGTTTAGTAACATATTAAAAAAACCGGTCAAGAGCGAGTCGGACTCGCGCACCGAGGGTTCCGTACAATCATAAATATATTTGGATATGTTATTTTAGGACAGTCTTTAAAAAAGTAGGATAAACGGCAAACAGGGCGAACAGGCGGACAGTTAATTTACAAATGCTGCTTATGGTGACTGAAAAACGTTTCAGCCACTCCACATTGTAAAATGTTTATATTACTAGTCCATCAGCCATTTTAATGTCCCCACTGCTGGGGCACAGGCCTTTCTTATGGATGGACCTTATGGATAAGGAGGACGGGCCATAACCCACCACGCGGGCCCAATGCGGATTGGTGGGTGTTAACGACTGCTAATGCAGCCGGGACCAACGGCTTAACGTGCCTTCCGAAGCACGGAGGAGCTCGAGATAATAAATTTTTGGTCACCCATCCCATGACCGAACCTTGCGAACGTTGCTTAACCTCCGCAATCGCTGGTCCAGGCGCTAAACCACTGCGCCACCGAGCTCCTCGTTATTATTATATTACTATATTACTAAGTAGGAACTTATTCTTCGTTTATTCATACGGCAAATAGTAGGTAATTATATTAGAACCAGCCACCAATTTATTATTGTAGTGTTAGGTTGCGCCATCTCTTGACCGATAGTGGAACTATTTTTGTCCATTAGGTTAGCATGCTTAGGACAGCGCCATCTGTTGACTGGTAGTAAAACTAAAAAAATTTTGTTTGTTTTTTGAATTTCTAAAAAAGTGTGTTATATTGAGACATCGTTTTATTTTTCCTGTAATCTTTACATAAACTACTATCACATAGAATTATTTCAGATTTTTCTCTTTGCAAACTTCAGAGATAAGGGGGGGAACGGTATTTTTTTTACATTTTTCATCATAAGTCGAAAACTATGCGGCCTAAGAAAAAAGGAAAAAATGTTTTAAAATGTGCAAATAGCGCTATTTCATTTGATACCCCACATGCCCTAGTCACCTCACTTAAAATTTTTAAGACCCCTTTTCAGTCCCTGTTGTAAAAAAAATATTAATTTTATTATTTCTTTCTTATTTGCAAAATAGTTGGGCAAATGTCATCTTAAACTATTCCAAATTTCAAGTTGATACCATTAGTAGTTCTCGAGATATCCAGCTGTGACAGACAGACAGACAGACAGACAGACAGACAGACAGACTGAGTCACACCATAAGGGTTCCTTTTATACCATTTTGGTACGGAACCCTAAAAACTATGTTAGTATTATCACAGAATAAAATAATAGTACTAAATGTCCAGAAACCCATCTGCACAAGGACAATTAAAAAAATAAGCTAGTCGCTGCACGAAAATAAAGTACAATTTCAAATTGCACAGCACTTCGTGCCTATTAATATAAGGACCTCTGAAGCGCTTTTCTTTCTGTAATGTAGCTCTGTCTCAACCGACACATGACACCCCTAGTGCGCTGGCTCGACCAAGTCAGCGCGGTTAATATAAAAGTTTTAGCACAGAGTGAGACCCCCCTGGTATTATGATACTGTTGGTATTTTCTTACAGCTATGTTAGTATCAAGCAAATGAAATTTAATGAAACCTCCCCGGCGTCAGGCTAGGCGCACTCCGCGCTTTAGGTACGAAGCTACAAGTAGCCGGCGGGTCCGTCCGGACGGACTAATTTCAGAGGGCCGTCGCGTGCCGGCTGGGACGCACGTTAGCAATTCGATTTCGATACTCACTCACGCACCGCATTCGCGTATTGTCGCGTCGTTCGTTCGTACATTTATGATATTTAACCCAAATGAAGGCATATTGCATCGCACTTTCGAAATAAACTTAATTATTAATGACAATTTGATTTCGTAAGAAAGCAAATTGCCTCAAATCAGTATGTATAGTGTGATGTGGCGTTGACTGTATTTAAGTACACATTTTATTTCACAAACACATAACTTGTAATAAAGTATTGTAAGCTATTATTTCATTATTATTTAAAAGAAGAAACCCTAATGTCGTTAGAAGAGATAAGAGCTACGCGATAGAAAGAGAGGTAACTTGTAGGTGAATATAACTGTAGCGAAGGGAGCGGTGTGCGACCTGAATTGCACTTTATTGTGTCTAGAATAGAGTCGCTATTTATTTAAATGACTGTGAGGAGTGGATCTTCTGTACTTGTACTATTATGTATTCTGTGCCGGCGTTACCAATTTCCAGGCTGTCGACAATTAGCCTCAGCACACATTAGAGCTGTCTTAGACAGTTCCTGAGTGATGTTGATTTTTTTCGCATCATTGCATAAAAATCATCTAGCCGTGCATCAGCAAACACGCCTGATGCACTACAAAATTTAGGCAATCTCAACAATATCTTAGGGCATTATTGTTACTACCTATTTGTCACATCAAACTTGTCAAATGACATCATGCTGGCTGGCAACCTCTTTTTTTGGCTAACTTGTGCTTAACCGGTACTTTAACAAGCTTGTTATTGTTAAAGTAAGCTGATGCAACAGCTGAGCCTTAGTGTAATTTTGTAACTCAAGATAGTAAATTAAATAACATGATGTACATTTGTGCAAGTCAGAATTTCTTTCGATTTATTAAAGGTATTTTTGTTTTTCTATTGTTTAAATTATAAAAAACAAGTGAACCAAAGCTCATTAATTAATTATAATATTATGATGAGATGAATCATGCAAAGCAAAGAGGTTCTAATATACAAACTTAGTATTATGGACGAATGGTTCGTTGTGTATGTAAAAAACAGATTATGAAGTCATCATTTAGTCAAGATTGTAATCTGGTATTGAAGTTTTTAATAACACTTGTAGATTTATTAAAACGATCTACCACAACATAGTAATCAACTACCGTAAAATTATTTACAACTATGTTAATATTTGAGCACCCAACCACTACATATTTATGTACCTTCTTCATGCATTGTGGTATAGATAGTGAAAGTATTCATTTATTCATTTTGTTTTGTAACACTGTCGAAAATTAGTAACTACTTTAACTACAAACAAAATTAACATGCTTACTCCTTCTAATTAGAAAAGTACAAACAAGGAGGTTCTAAAACAAAATACAATCAAAACATGAAAGTCAAAAATTTACCTTTGTGTACAGCTCTTTCGTCGTCATTTTGATTATTTTATATTATAATTATTGATTATAATGAATTATTACTGCAACATTATTTCACCACGAGGTCAGAACTTAATAAATTCATTTTAGAAAGAAGGTAGATTCGAAATATTTTACTAATTTCTCAACTCAACACGAAACGTCATTGATTGTGTATTGACATTTTACAAGCAGTGTTATCAGCTGTTCCAATCCAACTTCCATCTGTGAAATGAAAACTTTTTAGACTGTTTAGTTTCCTTTCTATTGAACTGTTTCCCTATTTCCAATAGGAAATGAAAATTCTATTAAGAATCTTAGTAGATCATAAAAACTGCAGACAATGCGGAAAGTAGGGAAAGTGGAGTGGTTATCATAATTTTCCCACGGGTGTTACCATGATAAAAATATTGCGCAAAGTAGGTCAAAGTTGCGTTTCGTTCCACCAACTTGTGCTGAACTTTTCAAAATATCAACTTCCAAATATGTTTACGAAAAATTATCAGGAAAGCAAATAAAGAACATGAGACAACTGCGCTGTAATATTTTTATTTCATATTTTTCTTACAATCCAGCCTTTGATACTCTCAATAGCCTCGTTGAAGCTTTAATTCTTTTCAAAATACAATAAAAGTTTCATTACATAATCATTTTCACCGAAAGGCATGCTAATTACTGTCGTTTTTGCACCTAAATCATAATTTCAACAGAGTTCACTTATTTTCTTGAGACGGGAACCACGCTTGGCAAGCTTCTGTCGCTATTTCACACAGGGCGGTGAAGGTTTTTCCTCTGGAGTCGTAATCTGTAAGAAATAATAGAAATTTTAGAATTTGTAAAAACGATATCCAACAAGAACCCTCACTCACAGGCACTTTCTGAGCAACAGAGTGGTCAAAGCGTGGAATAATTTGCCAACAACTTATACCAATTTAAAAATAGATTAGGCAAACACCAACTTAAATGAATTAAAATAAAGCAAATATTGCAGGATACAGGTAGGTACTATCAGCACATGAGTAAAAAAACGTAAACTGAACTATCAGTTGCAACAACTGCTTGCCTGTTAATAATAATAATAATATCAACTAGAACATAGTATTATGTTTTCTGTGATATCCCTCAAAATCTCATCATCAAACAATAGCAGGCTTATAAATTCACATAAATAAGTACTTAAACTTAGTTAAAAGCGCATCAAAATCGGTCCATTAGTTAGGGAGCTAAGTTTGCCTCAGACAGATAGACAGACACACAGGCACGTCAAACTTATAACAACCCTCTTTTTGCGTCGGGGGTTAAAATAACTGTTTTAAAGACATAGATGATTGCAAATTATTTATCCTTGGGGGAGTGCACGTTACTGGATTTTACAATGAATTTATAGGTACTTAATATATTGTCTAGTAGTGGGCGCCATACCTATAGCTGATAAAAATTACTAGTATATTCTGTGATAATTTTATCATTTGATAAAGATATTTATTTATAAATTAAAACTAACCTGAAGGCCCCCTCTTCCCAAACATAATTCCGTTCATGGGAGCATTCTTGTAGTTCGCCTCGCTTACTTGCACCAGGGATAAGAGCACGACGATGACGCAGGCTACAGCAATGGTGAATTTCAACATGTCTCCTGAAGCCATTTTCTGAAACAAGAAGGTAGGTAGGTTACATAGTATTACAATCGTAAAATATGGGTTTTGAACTTAGAGCAATGCTCTAAGGTTTGAAGTCAATCACGAAGGAATAATATGGACCTGACATACCTACGAAAAAAGCCTGCATACCTACTTCATTGTTCTCCATTCAAACGCAACTAAACATGGCGCCTTAGCTTAGTGTACATACACCTAATGTAAACAACATAGAGTCGAAATTTTAACATGTAAACGCAACATAATATGGCAGACACGGCACGTGTCTAACGTCACGAATCCTTTGTTATTTCAATTTGTGCTACTTCCATAGGTTTCCTTTTTCTGAGTTTGAAGTAGTTTGGCTCTTAGAGCAACGCGGCTTCCGCCCGGAAAGCCGCATTGCTCGGCTTGACCATAAAGAATTGACAGTAATTGAGGGCGCCACTTTCTATGTTAACACGTCAAAATCACGAATAATTTGGCAACACTGACTATATAAAGGTACTGAAATTAAAAATTAGTTCAATTTTATTTAATTTCAACTCTGGCCAAGCTGTACGTACCGTACCAAACTGCTAAAAGTTTACTGTCTTAAAAGCACTAATAATATTTGATATTTGTATGCTTCTGTTTAGAACCTAAGCACAGAATAACTAATCTAAGGTTCACTAGGTTCACTATTCTTCTCGTTAGTTCTAAAGTTTCGTATGGGTGGTAGGAAAATACAGACAATAAATGCAAAAGCACTTAATTTCTAAGTTTATTTGAATAAATATTTTTTCAATTTCAACTAAAGTCAAAAATGTTTTTATCCTTAGTGAGAGGCTGAGGTCACCCATTCCAATAGACAGCACCTTGCTTCGCTGGCAAAGTTACACGAAAGCACAATATTTTTTCATGATTGCTAGACTGTGTTACAAGCTTAAAGAATGAAAAATAAAACACTAATAAATTAAATATCGTACCTATAAGTAAATAGTGATTTTCTTACTGGTATTTCTCGGGAGTTGAGCTGGCAACTGATGCTGTACCAAGATTTTCCCGCCATTTTATACCGGGAAACTTCAAAATGGCGGCTCACCGGCCACTTATTGGATTACTGGATACTGACCGCATGTAAGTAATGAGTTGTGATATGGGACAAACCCACAGGGATTAGAACTTGGTTAGTGCATAAGATTAGCAATATTGGAGTTATTAACTTGCTGAGTAGATACGCCATATCAGTTCAATATGTTCCTTTGTTTTTTTTTCGGTAGCTTTTGGGAATAACTACTTTTAACATACCTTCGCGATTGAATAGAAGATTACGAGGACAACTTTAAGTTTTAGCTCATTCTCATAAAGCCACGTTTTTTTTTTTCAGAAATATAAGTAGTCCAACGATACGGAAAATGCCATTGCCATCTTTTCATTGTTTGGGTAAAATATTTTTTGATACCCTATGCATTCTTTGTACTTTATCATGGTTTACATGTATACTACAAGAGTATTTCTATCTTGTATTCATGTCCACTTTCACAATGTAATTTGTTGATGAACGTCACCGCACGGCGCACACTGGTCAAAATGTATCTAATTAATTCTATATTGATTATGATTTCATTAATTTTGTTTATCAATTCATTAATAGAAAACTATTGACAATTGGCTTGCTAAACCCTGGTTCGTTGAGCAATTGCACGACACGAGGAGTTTCTGGTCGCGCTGGAACGACAGCCAATGGCTATAAACGAAACCTGGTTTGACCTAATAATTTTTAATAAAATACCTAAAACGTGTAAATTCTATATTAATTACTTCGAGTGACGAAGAAATCTAAAATGCAGAGCCCACTTTAAAAACAAGACTCCTTAACCACTCCAAAAATAATGTTGGTGGCATGGAATTTATTAATCAATCCTTGGAGACAAGATAAAATTTAGACTCCTGTGACGAATAAAAAATTAAAGCTCTTGAGTAGGTATAAAGAAAATGCCAGGGGGGGGCTGGTCATGATCTACCTTGGGCAACTTGGAAGTCCTTAAATAGACTAAGGACTCAAGTAGGCCGATGCTCAGGTGGGGATACGGTCGGAGAGCGCTTGTCTGTGTGGTATTTTACCGCAGACAATGGCACATCGTGTGCCATTGTCTGGGGTGAAACACATCTTCTGTCATGCCCTGCGTGTCCCAACACCTACACACGCAAGGATCTTTATAAGGCCACTGATAATGCTATATCAGTGGCCGAGTTCTGGAACTCACAAATATAATTATACCGAGTCGACACGCAAATAAGAAGAAGAAAACGCCGCTATCACTGTGATAGTGATAGTATCACAACATACTGCAATCTTATTAATAACCAATCAATTCATTATACGGTTATATTCCCAAAGGACAGGATGCAATTTTCGCAACGTATAAAAGGCCTGGCAACACGGATCTGGCATCATTCCTCTAATATCTTCAGGAGAAGACAAACTGAAAAAGAGAGTTTCGTAAACACCAACTGTTATAAAAAGTAAGTAGGCAATTATAGTATTACTAATTACTGCTACTCCGTCTTAACCTCTAAAAGCCGAACGTCCCCATGTGGAACGCACAAAAAACGCTAAGGTATTCCTTGTTTTTAACACTCATAAATAAATACCTACCAGCAAAGTTGCACTTAGAGCTTGCTATTAAAATTTTACAGGCGCCAGCTAGTAGCAGTATAAATGATCAACTCTTTATATTCTCTGTATAATAACGTAGTCTTGTTTACAGCATCGTAGCTAGCAGGGCTGGCAAGGAGGGCAGCTGCCAAGGGCGCAAACCTCCGAGGGGCGCATTTTGCTGACCAATTGATTATTATAGCTAGAAAAAAGTTTATAAGTCTAAGGGTGCAAAATTCAAATATTGCCAGGGGCGCTCATGATCCTCAAGCCTTGGGGCGCAAAATTCAAATCTTGCCAGAGGCGCTAAAAACCACTAGCTCCGACGTTGATTGTTTATTTATTATACTTAATGTGCATTTTTGCTCCCAGGACATCAAAATGCGTTGTGTCTTCGCTATCTTCCTCGTCGCCATGGTCTTGTATCTCATCCATTCTACCGAAGCCAACTATAGGAAACCACCATTCAACGGATCCATCTTCGGGAAAAGGGGAACTGTCGGTAAATAGTAAATAGATGAGACTCTGATTATAAGCTCTGCCATGGGCGTATCTAGAGATGTTTTCCAGGGTGGGCCTGGCCCCAGAACAAGATTTTTTTTCTTGTTCTGTGGGCCTGACCTACAGTTCCAAGTAAGGCATCCAATCTCGGTATACCGAGATCTCGAAATGCCGAGATCCCGCGTCATTTTTTAGTCCCGCAAGAAGCGAGATTACTAGCGCGGGATCCGCGGGATTTGCGGGACTGGAAAAAAGCAAGAAATGTCCTCTCGCAAGCGTATTGTAGGAATGTGTATGAATGACTAATTGACTAGCTAAATGGCGATCACGCATGGCTTGTGGGCTGTGGTGCTTGTCCCGCGCATGCACCACGCTGTTGATATCGCCATGTTTGTTTTGTTCGCTTGTTTTGTTGACAGTAAGAAGTAAATATTTGCATCGTGCATCTAATTACGATGCTTAATACGACTTTAATTAGTTTTTCAGTATAATTTAGACTTTTAACATATAAATGCCTCTTTACACAACACTTTAATAGGCAGCTCATCTTACAACTGCGGGATCCCGCAAATTCCGAGATCCCGCGGGATCGTAAATCATCGGTCCCGCAAATACCGAGATCACAAATAACATGCGGGATTGGATGCCCTAGTTCCAAGCAAAGTGAGGGGGGAATGCTAGAGCCGTGTTCGAGTTTTGAGGGGCAATAGAATAATATTTCTGTTATCTTTTTGGGAGGTCACCACACTGTTCTGAGGTGCGGGATTCACAAGGCTTCCCTCTGCCCCGATGACCACCGAAACACGACAATACCTACGGGGTATTAATGATTGAATCAAAAATGGGGAAACCGTTTCTTTGGACCATCCAACTGAACAACTTTTACTATGGACCAACTCTGAAATCGCAAAAAAAAAAATCTGCTGTTTCATATAAAAATTGGTAACGAAAATAAATATCAAACTGTATGAAATACCTACAGCAGCCCTACTCAACAAATGGCCAATATTCTATTCGTTTGAACGCTACGCTTACTATTAAAACTTTAAAATAAGCAGTAAACTATAAATTTACGTGCCGTAAGCTTGACAATTCCATACAATACATTGAAGTCTGTGATTTACATAAGTTTGCGACATACGATTTAATCATCTACTGCTCATATTTTAAGCTAAAATATGCTATAAAAGTAAGCGTAGCGTTCAAACGAATAGAAAGTTGGCCATTTGAGTAGGGGGGCAGGACTTCTTTAATCCGAAAACTCCGAAAATTCCCGAGAACCCCCCGTTCGGATTCGTGGAGCGTTCGGATTATAGTATAGAGAATATGATTTATTAATATGTAGAATAGAATTCACTAACACGTTGTATATCGCGTGATATATTTTATCGACACTCAACCAAAATCTATTGTCTTTTTTAGGGTTCCGTAGCCAAAATGGCAAAAAACGGAACCCTTATAGATTCGTCATGTCTGTCTGTCTGTCTGTCTGTCTGTCTGTCTGTCTGTCTGTCTGTCTGTCTGTCTGTCTGTCCGTCCGTATGTCACAGCCACTTTATTCCAAAAGTATTAAGACTACATAGTTGAAACTTAGTAGGCAGGTGTATTCTGTGAACCGCTTTACGATTTTTATACAAAAATAAAAAAAATAAAAGATTAAGGGGGGGTTCCCCATACATGGAACTGAAGCTGAAAATATTTTTTTTCATCAAACCAATACTTGTGGGGTGTCTATAGATAGGTCTTTAATATTTTTTTTTTAAAGTCAACCGTTTAAAGTGTTTTTAAAGTAAGAGGGTGAAAAATCTAAAAAAAATATAAACTATAGATCTTAATAAACACTTTCAACGAAAATTATTTTGAACGAGATACAGTAATTAGTTTTCGAGATATAGTACATTTTCCAAAACCGCAAATATAACTTTGTCATTCATACAAACACTGTGAAAAACAAAGTTATTTTTTCAGACGAAAAATTATAGCGGTATTAAAATATGATTGGTCTGATATATATATATATATAGCGGATTGGTCTGAGGAACTGTCTGGAGCTTTCTTTATATTGATAATTTTGTTATTTTGGAAACATAATATTATATTGACGCTTATTACTATTAGACTTGATGTCCTAAAATATTATTATGAGTAGTGTCTTTCTGTTGGGGGACACAATATTGTTTAGGTTATGGCAGAATACCAGAGGCTGTGGGTTTCCCGCGGTCACTGAGCCATAAACCTTTTTGTCAAATTGTAAAATATTTAACCATTGCATGTATACTTTTGATTTGAGACAAATAAATAATTTTATTATTATTATTATTATTATTATATGGTATGGTATAATGTACCTACGGAACCCTACTGCGCGTGGCCCGACACGCACTTGGCCGGTTTTTTGAGTTACCTAAACGTGATAATTTTTTCTTGCTATAAGTACAGTACGAGGCATATAACTTGAAATCGGGTGGGGATTGCGCGAAACGCGTATTTTGGGTATACGTAGATTACGTAGCGGTGAGAGGCGCGGGCGGCGGGAGAGGGGCGCGCGCTATTGGTCGCTCACAAGAGCACATGCGCGAACTTATCCTCACTCCGTCGAAAAAATTTCAAGATACGTGCCTAGTACTGTACTATCATATCGCGTTTCAATGGTCATGACTGGGGCTGACTAGATGACTAGACTGATCTAATAAGACCGGTGTAAAAATGAACTTATTGATCTGAATAGAATCTCTAATTAAACTGAAATGTTAGTCACAATCTCAGGTAGCCTACCTATATAGTACTTAAATTAAACTTTTTTTTTGTTCCAGAATATGAATCTACTGGCAAAGCCCTGACTGCTCTTTGCGAGATCGCATCAGAAACGTGTCAGGCGTGGTACCAAAGCATGGAAAAGTGAAAAGTTTAATTTCATTTATAGCACACTTTTGAGACTGTATATCCGATTATTACCAAAGTATAATAATGTAACCTACCACAAAAACCAAGAATAAAAAACAATTAATATTTAAAATGTATTTTCAGTTTATAACCAGTATTCTGTGGTTTTACTTCTTATAAATATAACGCATAATTATAAATTAAGACTTTAAGACAGCTACTTAAATAGTATCTGAGGTAGGTACATATACTTACGTGCGAGTGGCTTGGTGTTTGGACGAAATTAGTGGACGCTTTTATACCTATTTACATTCAAGGGCGTCGCTAAGGATGGGCAGGGAGGGCAGCAGTCCCCCCCCGTAGTGGTTAAAAAAATTTAGCCAACTGTAAAGTAGGCAACCAAAGTCTTAAGGACGTGCCTCAAAAGTTGAATAAATTCACTAGGACCTAGCTAGGTGCTCTTGACTGCACTCTCATCCTCCTTAATACTAACATGGGGCATGGGCTGGCAACGCCCTTGCCTACATTGACTGTTGCGAATTACGAAGCAGTTGTATTACCACCATGTGCGTGCAGTGCAAACCAAAATCGCATGTCAACCGGACAAACTATAGTAGGTGACAGCTGCCGTTGTCAGCTTTAAGGAGTGAGAGATTTCCACATGTAGACTTAGATCACAGAATAGATGAACGCTTGGAACTTGCTCTAACAGCCTCAAGTTGTTAGGTAGGCATGGTTTTGCATTTTTCTACCTCAAGAACTTCAATTAAACAATTTGAACATAAACATTGTTAGTTAGTTTTCTACAGGCGCTAGGCTAGGCGCTGCTCGTTGATAAACGATAAACAAAAGTCAAACGAATGCTCTAATAATAATATACCTAATTTTCATTGTAAACTACCTATAAATATTGATAAATAAATATAAAAATGATTATTTTAGCCTTTTGTAACTTCTTATTTATGGTTTGGCAATCTAACTCTCCTCTTTAAGTAGTAATTTTTGCCAGTGTCAAGTGTTAAATAGTTCAGTACCTACCTAGGCCTAGCTAGCATGACCGACAAAACACGATATATATCGCGTGATATAGCGTTTTTTCGATACTGAACTGTCAAAATCCATTGCCTTTGACAGTTAAACCAGGCTAGGCGCACTCCGCGCTTTAGGTACGAAGCTACAAGTAGGCAGCGGGTCCGTCCGGACGGACTAATTTCAGAGGGCTGCCGCCGTTGGCTGGCTGTTAGCAGTTCGATTTCGATAGTCACTCATTCGCCGCGTTCATCTTAATACTAATATAAAGGATCCGAACCTCACGTTTTTCACACTTCCAAAAGTTCAAAATGACATCGAAACGTAAAATGTGCTTGTCTACTACCTAGATATTATTTAGTATCCGTTTATTCTTAGGTACTTACTTGTCTTATTTGCTAAACAATCTTCACCCAACTAGGTATTTATTGAAATAATAATTTATAGATTATGTAGGTACTTACTTACCTACTTTCGAAATAAAGTTAATTATTAATGACAATGTTATTTCGTAAGAAAGCAAATTTCCTCAAAGTCAGCATGTATAGTCTGATGGGGCGTCGATTGTACCTAGCCTAGGTTTTTTTGAAATGAATTTAAGTACATTAAGTACCTATTATTTATTTATTATTTAAAAGAACAAACCCTAAAGTCGTTAGAAGAGATAAGAGTTACGCGATAGAAAGAGAGGCAACTTCTAGGTGAATATAACTGTAGGGTGGGAGCGGTGTGCGACCTGAATTGCACTTTATTGTGTATGGGATAGAGTCGCTATTTATTTAAATGACTTTGCGGAGTGGATCTTCTGTACTTGTACTATTATGTATTCTGTGGTTAAACGTGATAAATTGCTATACCGATACATCATCGGGGTCTGACCCCGAATTACGTAAAGCTGTTGCTAACAATTCTCGATTGAAATCGCAGTTGCATTGCTGATTTAAGTAAGATAGTTGTCACATTGGTTCTTACTAAAGCAGCAATGTCACTGCGATTTCTGTCAAAGTTGATTGCAACAAAGTTAGACAATCAGCCTTCTGGCCTGCGGCCGAGTTGAAAGGCAGCGTTTATGTGCGTGCTTAAGAGATACATCGAGTTTTTTGGCGGGATTTTGTCGAGTTCAGTTCGGTGACTATTTTAATTATTCGCAAATTGATTCATAGTGGATATTGTGTCTTGTAATCTATAAAATTGGTGCAGTTTTGTGGTACAAGTGTCTACGCAACTGAACAATATGTGGCATAATGGAAATAGGCGCGATCTTGGTTGTGTGAAGCTGAGACTTTTATTGTAGTGGTCGCTACCTCAGCAAAACTTACCGAGTAAACTGTCTTGATATACTTGCTGCCAAATGCTCCAAGCAGCATTGGAATGTGATGCACCCGCATTTTAATGTAAACTGAAACAATCTACCACTGAACTATTCAATACTTGACACTGGCAAAAATTACTCCCTAAAGAGGAGAGTAGATTGCCAAACCAAAATAAGAAGAAGAAGAAGAGATACATCGAGCGACGACGTTTTGGAACCATTGTTTGTAACGAAATACTTAAAATTTTGATAATATTTCATTGGACAAAAAGTAGGAAATAACGAATAAAATAAGATTTCATAAAAAAATTTAAAAAAACATTTTTGATTTTAACCTTCAATAACTTCGTATTGGTTTCCCAGGTACAGTCTAAAAAAAGACAAAAATGATCCTGATGATGGGCGGAATACGTGGACTTCGGCTTCGTTGAAGGTCTTGTAATCTTGTTACACCCGTTATAATTACCTATTATCATATCGCGTTTCAGTGGTCATGCTAGGGGGGGCTGTGGTTTGTTTCATTTTACATTAGAATACGGGTGCATCGCATTTAGCACCGAGTTCATCAAGACAGTTAAGTACTACTCCGTACTCGGTAAGTTCTGCAATACCACTACAATAAAAGTCTCACACCCAATTGCACTAAACTTAAGAATCGCCTAAGTCTTGTCTTAACTACAACTCGACCAAGTTAAGTAGGCGAATGACAGCTACATGACCGCTAAGTTTGACACCGTTTTAATTTGGTCGTGTTGTAGTTAGGAACAGACTTAGGCGATCCTTAAGTTTAGTGCAATCGGGTGTCAGCTTCATAAACTAAAATCGCGCCTAAGTATTTAAATTATCCCACATACTGTTCAGTTGCGTAGAAACTTGTATGTTCTTTGTACCACAAAACTGCACCAATTTTAAGACACAATATTCACTATGAATTAATTTAAATACAGTCACCGAACCGGACTTGACAAAAACTCCTTTTTCATTTTTGTAACTTACTTAAGTACTTAACTTTTTATTTATGTACAATAAAAACGTTGCAGTGGCCCTTCTTTTATATTCTTTTAACAGTTTAATCATAAAATTTTCATAAATATTATATTTGCATCTTCCCTATTTATTCAAAATAATATTATTATTATTTAACTACTTAACTTAAAAAAAACCTGCATGAAATGAAACGTTTTACAGCCTGTTTTCTATGCACAGAGTACTTTTTTATTTCTATGTGAGATAAAATGGTGATTGGGCAAATGTGACGTTTCTCTCTAAACAACCAATCAAAAACTTCTGATATGATAACCATGCTTAGCCAATGAAAACAAATTAATTAATGGCTGATGGCTGCGATAGTGTTCGTGATTTGCTCTGAATTTTAAAATTATTTTTACTAAATAATATAGAATAATAAGTTTTATGGTGCTGTAACTTGTTGTACAACTAATTATTTGTGGCTGCTACTAAGAGATATATTTTTTTTCGAGAAAACTGCCTGATATTGCTACACCGAAGTAAGGTAAAAATTTCCATCAATTTTCTAATTTTCTCGCTTATTTAAACATTGGAGCAATTCGCTAACATTTAAACCCACATTATGTTTAATTAGTCACGCGTATGAATATGAATTTATTCTATTGAGATATATTGAAAATCTAACTTTAATCAAGTTACTTTTTGAGCATGTAAAATTATCAATTTTATGTCAACAAAATGTGTTAATTTGAAGACAGTTATCACTTTATTCAGTGAATAGTGTAATACTGATAACAGCCTAATTTGTTTATCGCTTGAGTTGAAAGAAAAGGTATTAAATTCCTTCCCAACAAAACAGTAGCATAGCATAGGAAGATATTATGATACTTTATATTTTTTTGTTAATGACAAGTAATGACCTTGGGAATTAAATAATACCTATACATAGTTCCAATTCTGGTTTATTCAAACAAGTTTATTTCAGCTTCGCAAGTGTGTGTTTATAGATAATGTTTACTTATGTTCTTAACAATACCATTTAGGATTTTACAGTATGGATTTTCTGACATTCTTATAATAATGTGTTGTATAGATTCAAAGACTAACATTTGTATGACAAATTCATTAATTTATGAGCAAAACTAAGAGTTACTTAAAGAATGTGATCTAATTCTCGTCAACTTTCAATTCCCTCACTTCTCTTTGGTGTAGTGTGGAATTTGACACCATGTATTATACATATAAACATTCCTCTTGAATCACTATCTATTAAAAAAACCACATCAAAAACCGTTGTATAGTTTTAAAGTTCTAAGCACACATAGGAACAGACAGCGGGAAGCAACTTTGTTTTATGCTATGTAGTGATTTAAAGTTGTGTGCTGTGAATTAATTAAAAAGTGACAGTGTTTTTTGTGAAATAGTAGTGTTATTTTGTCTCATTTCAGCACCGAGGTACAAAACAACACGTTTGTATAGTGATTGTTTGCAATGGATGGAGAACCATGCTACAAGAAGCCCAAATTAGATTATTCTCGTAAAAACGAAGTTATCACAAATTACATAGACCAAATACGCTGTTCTACAAATAATTTGAAAGCCGTTGTAAGTGATGAATTAACAAATCCAGTACAGATGACACAAATGTATGCTGGAAATATAAAACATCGCAAAGATATATCCAAAGTGATAAAAGTTTTGAATGAAAAAGTGCCATTAAATGGACTCGGCCATTTAAAAAGGGTACGCAATGATACTGTTTTGATTTGTTCAATAGAATCGCTAAATGAAGTATCTATTGAAGACTATATGAAGCTAAAAGCTCCAGAATTGGTGAAAATGTTTGAAAACTTTAAACAAATTCCAGTTCCAAAGTACCCACTCAAGCTAAAAAAACAACACGCTGAAATCAATAAAATATGGTCGTGTAACTTTCATCCTGATGCGTACTTAGAAAGATTAACTGGTGACAATTTTTTTTCAGAAAAAGAAGTTGAAATACATGATCGATACATGACGTTGGCATTTAAAGTAGCTATGTGGCATTTTGAATCCGTCAATATAGAAGTTACAGGAAGTATATTTGCATCGGTAAATGTCTCTGTTATTGTTGATCCTAGCATCGACTCTGTTGTAGCCGTTGGTCTGGATAACAGATCAACACATCCGGTGCAACACTCAGCCATGTTAGCTATAGACAACGTAGCTAAAACTCAAAATGGAGGAGCTTGGAATCACATAGTCAAAGAATTTGATGCAGATTGTGTACTTGACGGTATAGACGATAACTTATTGGTGTACCTGCGAGAAAATTGTCCGGAAATCAAGTTTGGGGCAAAGAAATACTTCAGTAAACAAGATTTGATAGATGATGAGAAATCAACGGCTGATGGACCGTACTTGTGTACAAATTACTATGTTTACACGTTGAGAGAACCGTGTCTCATGTGTGCCATGGCCTTAGTACATGCTAGAATAAAAAGAGTATTCTTCTGTTTCGATAATCCTGATAGTGGAGCTCTAAAATCCAAGACCAAGCTTCATACAGTGTCTTCGTTAAACCACCATTACGAAGTCTTTACTGGCTTTTTATAGTAAAATGTGCATACTGTACCGAAACATTTTTGAATAAATATTTTTTAGAAATACTTGTATTGTTTTAATTAAATTTGACCATTACGATCCCCGCAAATTGCTAATGAACCTGGCGGCCATGTTTTTAACCTCAAAAACGAAAAACAATAAAATTTTTATATACCTACCTAAAATATGTTATTGAAAATAATAATTTATTAATTACCTATTAGGATTTTATTGTAACGTTTAATTTTTAGTTGCGGATAGGGTTACCATATCTCAGGATTTGTCCGGAGATCTCGGGATTTTTGGCCTTTGCTCAGGATTGCGGCCGGACTTCGAAAATCTGAGGAAATCTCAGGATTTTTTGGATTTTCAATAAAATTCAGTACATTTAATAAAAATTACATTCAATAGAAGGATAAATCAGCTTTCTATTATTTAATCAGTTCGCCGCTGCCGACAACCCCCCCCCGTACGTTGTTTTCAAACTGCTACGAATCTCAGGACTTTTCAATGGATATCGGGCCTTTTCTCAGGACTTTTGATTTTTACATCTGGTAACCCTAGTTGCGGATAACGACAATGTGTGTGTTAATGTGACGAGGTTCCATCGTATTACCAATTTGCGTGTATACTACACAATCACTTGTCTGCACTAATATTATAAAGTTTGCTGATGTAGGAGGTATAATCTAAAACTATTCAAGATTTTAAAAATTCATTTCATAGGCTATCCTATCTTTTATTACAAAATTCCCAAGGGAAGTTGAATTGCAGGCAGGCTGACGACGTCGCGGGCGGAAGCTGGTTTGATTATAAACTAGTTCTTTAACCCCCGACGCAAAGGAGTGCTATAAGTTTAACGTGAGTGTGTCTGTTTGTCTGAGGCAACGTAGTTCCTAAACTACTGAACCAATTTTGATGCGGTTTTGTTTTTTCTTATGAAGAGGTACAGAATACATAATAGATAATAGTACAATCTAGATACTTTAATTAGAACAAGGCCGGCCAAACTCAGATCCGCGGGCCACCAAGGCAAGACAAGGCATTTCAATTTGCCCGCCAGAGCGGTTGGCTGGCTTACATTTAGAGTAACATATCCTAAACCGCTTTTGAGGCTGCTCAATTTTGCACCATATCCATACAAACAAACTGTAGGTAGCTAGGGGGGCAGCTGCCGGGTGCGCAACCCTCTGGAGGCACACTTTGCTGTCTCATAACTAGAAAATAAGATTGTCTTGGGGCGCAAAATTTAAATCTTGCCAGGGGCGCTCATTATCCTAGAAATAAACCTTGGGGCGCAAAATTCAAATCTTGCCAGGGGCGCTCATGACCCTAGCTACGACGCAGACTGTTAAGTACCTACATAATTCTTTGCACGAAAAGAGATATTTTGTTCAGCTTCAAAGCTTATAATCGGGCGGACATAGTCGCATCGCAATGTCTGAATAAACTAAACTTGACCGATTGTAATGGAACCTTGGATAATGAGGACCGTTGATCATATAGAATCACTGAGCAAATTGCTTGGGTGCAGCCGGTTCCTAATTAGGCCATGAAGATTCAATACAGAACGATATGGCACTTTATTTTCACCTGCCGAGAAAGGATAATATTCCAGTCAATATCACTCGAATGATAAAGCTCTCGATCAAAGGGCTTTGACCTAAGATGTGCACGCGAAAAGATATCATGTGCACTTCGCAAAAGGTTCTGGTCAAGAAATAGCATTTGGCAGAGTAAACACTTCGCAAAAGGCTCACTACCCAGTTTCGAATGAGTGAGGCATCTTTCGCGCGCTCAGATCAAATAAAAAAGGAAGATGGAGCGTTGCGCAGTGGTTGTGAACAACGAAGTGAGGCCGTTTTTTGATGGTACATGTGTATATACTAGGGGGCGGGCGGGGGCCGGGCGGAAGGGTTCGCTATGGAACGCCCAATGACGAACGAAAGCCAAGGCGTAGTTTCGTTACATGTGTGTGCGTATACTGTGTATGTACACAGCCAAGGCGTAGTTTTACATGCCTCACCGCTTTGTCGGAAGACTCCGTCTTTACTTTTTTATTTGGTCTGAGTTCGCGCGTATCAAATTTGGCCTATCCTATTACTGTTTACCATGCCTGCCTTATTGGAAGTTTGTAACTTTGATACAGAAATTCAATAAAAAAATATATACTTTCTCTTACAGCAAACAAAGTTAAAATTGCGTATGAGGCTTTTTTTAATTAAACATACATACAATAAAAATGTGGACCTAGAATGGAACCTTGTGAAAGTCCATTTTTTAGTACGGTGGTACAACATTATCAAAAGCTTCAGTTTCATTCGTGTTGTGTTGTGTAACACAGATACAAATATTTCTATCCCGATCAATCTAGTTCGATGGCAATAAAAATATAGTAGTTCACTTGCTAGCATACTTTATCATGCAATAACATTGTCGATCTGCAGGGGTATGACAAACAGACAGAAACTAGTTAGTTATTTTTTATTACTTTTTTACATATTTTGCGAGTTTGGTACTGTTTACGGACGTAAGACTTAATTTTATTTCTCTATCGTTGAATTCTTATCCAGTACAGCCAACATATCGCTTCCTAGCTACATTTTGTAGGTTTTCTTTACTCAAAATTTTGTTACACTATTTATTTTGTCCATGGATATGTTTATTTACCTTTCCATTATTATATCCTTCGCTCGTTTCGCTAGTATGTATTGTAGACATGCCCTAATCTGAACGTACATTATTAAGAGGCGGTACTATGCTCCCAATTATTGCTCCCCTCATTGTTACATTAACTGGGCAATGCAATCCAGCAGATACTTGTCGGATTTGATCGTGCGCCCGCGTCGTCCGGTTACTTAGACATATAATTTTATTTGGAGATTATTTTATTTTTTTGACGTTTTTGAAAATTTAGTAACCGTTAAAGATGGATGTTCACGACTTTGTTGTAGCGTTTGACGCTTTCTGGTGAGTAGGTATGACTTATGTTACTCTTAAAAGAAATTAGTTTCACCTTGTCATATTTGCAATGATTTACTCAAACGAATGGTCGACAAAACCAATAATAACTCTTAAAAATTCTTAAACTTCCAAAATAATGTCCTTACGTTTCGTAAACCTATATCTGTGGCACTTGTCTAAGAATCAAGTTAACTTCTTTTTTTTTTGGAACATTTTCTTTTCTTATTAAACGCTTATATTTTCTGAAGCGTTTTATGCCTCTGATTTTAAAACTTACATGCGTGTAATGAAAATAAATGCATGATACTTATGATTAATTTTTCTTAATGATTTTTTAACAAGCGTAGTTTTCGTTTTCTCTGATAAATATGCCTCATCATCATTAATCGTCATGTTAACAATTCTTTTACGTTTTTTGAATATTTTGGCTTATTTATCTGCCATTCTTTTAAATCTTACTTTATCTTCTTTTTGCTAGAATATATCTTTGATATTTGAATATAATGTACCATGATGTGGTAAATTTAAAATATTAAGGTATCAAGCTTTTCTTTCAGGAATAAAACTTGTAACTTTTTTAATGGAGATATTTGTATGGCCAGATCTACTCGCAAAACAGTTTACTGGCAATGTCCAGTTCGAACTAAACCTATCAACAATAAATCTCACTCTAACGAACGACATTTGACGACATCCGTGCCACATGCCATCCTGGCATCCCATTAGCTTCTATTACAACGAATTAAGGAGCATATTCGCCTGACGTAACCCTATATAGCTTGTCAACTAATTGTGAAACAACGATATTCGTTTCACGTGGCGCTGTTAGATTTTCATTTGAGATAGGATCGTATTGCCTTTCTGAAGGCTGAGAAAACTGCATGTTGATGATTTTGTTATAATGATCTTTTGAATTTATGTGTATTGGAAACTGAATCCTTCAGCGTAGGTACTTGATGTTTATGCAGTACAGCAGTAAATCTTTCTTGAAACAATTTTCCCCAAATGTACAGTACGAGGCAAACATCTTAAAATCGGGTGGGGGATTGCGCAAAACGCCTATTTTGTGTATACGTAGCGGTGAGGTACGCGGGCGGGGGAGGGACGCGCGCTATTGGTCGCTCGCAAGTGCACATGTGCAAATTTATCCCCACTCCGTCGAAAGAGCGATCAATATGTTTGCCGGAATCTGTATATATGGTAAAAATGTTAAAATTATAACATAAATAGCCTTTTATTTTTCGTGTAAAGAAACGACGATATATTATTTAAATTAACATAGAAATAGAACCTGCCAGAGTTATTTACTCCCCATACAATAATGAAAATTCTGTAAAATATCTAAAATACAGTATTTCTTTCTTTGCAGACAAAGACTCAACTGTGCCTTAATAGGAAATTCAAGAAAGAGATATACCATAAGAAGGCTCTAAAGAGGGACAAATAGATTCCATAGATTTCGTCTTCGCAATATTTATTGATGGAAATTGTTTCTAACGTGAATTGGATGATACTAATGAAAATTACATTCTCGAAGCAGAAGTTGGACTGAAAGTAGCTGAATTCAGAGGTGTGCTGCCATCGCAGTGAATGGTATGTATTCTTTTTGATAAATTAATAATTATTATACTGTTTACACCAGAAAATTATCTGGCGCCCACTTCCATTTAAAAACGTGAAGCCTTGGTTTCCTATTTATGCTGTCTGCCGCTTACAGCATCAGCGTAATGATGGTAAAGCTGTGGTCACAACCATGCTTATTGTGGTCTCTTTCAAACGCTGATGTCGGCATATGAAATGTATAGGAACGCTTACGCTGACGTCAGATGTCGTGTATAGTGTAAAATAGGAGACCAAGGCCTGAAGGTCTGTCAACAAACATTATTGAAGTGAAAACTTCTTTAGCGGCGTTGTACGCTTTTTTGTATGGGGAAAAATGCTAAACTCACGTCAGTAAGAATCACGTGGCTGATCGAAAATGCGGAAGACGGATGTGACGGATGGAGAGTAGACAGCTGGCGGCGGAAGTATCCCCCTCTCTTTCTACGGGGCGCGTTGAAAATGGCGGCGGACGTAAAAACTTGTGTCACCAGCAACGCGCTAATTTTGAAAATGGAACTTATAGCAGCGATCTCTTCGGTGAAATCATAGACTTATTTCTAAATCGTAGAATGCGTGCATGTAGAAATTAAAAAGGCCACTGGCGCGAAATCTTTAGAATTTTTCTCTAATTACAAACTGATTGAATTGTGTGACTGTATAGTAATAGGAAAGAAATAATTTTAATCCTTTGCCGCTAATTTCAAAATATCAAAAATGCACAACGTTAATATTCAAGTTTTCACTTCTGCCAGCCCAGAGTGCAACCTATTCCTATGATCTCGTGTGTGAAAAAATAATGCAGAAAAATTATCTAAAATCCTTTAAGTTTGGCTAGGGGAACACCCCCTTTCTTGGATTCTTCTACACGTGTTAAAACTTTGATATCTCAAAGCATTGACAAAACTCAAACATCTCGATTCCTCTAACTGGCGTAATAAATATCAATTAAAATCCTGGGACGGTTGGCGTACTCGCACAGCGTTTGTGATTATTCCTAATTGAGGCTGGCTCTTGACGAACTTTGATAAGTTACGATTCGCGTGCGAACTAATAAAAAATAAAACCGGTCAAGAGCGAGTCTGACTCGCGCACCGAGGGTTCCGTACCATCATAATAAATACACTGCAGAGTAAAATAATAATATAATTATTGCAGTATTTGGTCAGCGCCATCCCTTGACCGATAGTGGAACAAATTTTTTCTTATGTCAGCGCCATCTGTTGACCGGTAGTGGAACTAATGATCTTTTGTTTGTTTTTTTAATTTCTAAAAAAGTGTGTTATAGTGAGACATCGTTTTATTTTTCCTGTAATCTTTACATAAACTACTATCACATAGAATTATTTCGGAGATAAGGGGGGGAGTATACAGTATTTTTTTTACATTTTTCATCATAAGTCAAAAACTATGCGGCCTAAAAAAAAGAAAAAAATGTTTTAAAATGTACAAACAGCGCTCTTTCATATGATATACCCCACATGCCCTAGTCACCCCACTTCAAATTTTTAAGACCCCTTTTCAGTCCCTGTTGTAAAAAAATTTTTTTTTGATTTCTTCCTTATTTGCAAAATGGGCAAACGTCACGTTAAACTATTCTAAATTTCAAGCTGATACCATTAGTATTTCTCGAGATATCCAGCTGTAACAGACAGACAGACAGACTGAGTCACACTATAAGGGTTCCTTTTTACCATTTTGGTACGGAATCCTAAAAATGGGTTTGAGAACTCTTTTTAATCTTTTTATTACATTGTACGTAACTTCATGGTCATTGAAATACTAACAATGCGTTTCGTGATACTGCGTTTGTAAAATGATGATGCAGAAAATGTTAAATTGCAAATAGTATTAATGTTCAAAATCGACGATATGTTCTTGATTTTGAATGGCGAAGAATTGTGTGATTATAGGTATTGATATAAATACTACAGGGTAAACAAAAATCTTCTGGTAGTTTATAATCCCTGTGGAAATAGTGTCTCCAATGAGGAGAATTGAAATGAGATGATGTTTGTAGTACCTACCACATAATTATGTAATTGGGTCTATCCCGTATAATTATGTATATATAAATAAATAAATAAATGATGGAAACATTTTCTTGGGATATTTTTATTTGGGTGACTGTAGGTGACTGTTGATGGGATACTTGAATACTATACTCGGCAGCGGTTTATTTTCTTTGCGACAAAATAACCTAACGGGCGACAAACTGTGGATTATATAAAATACGTGAAATGGGCAACTACATGTGGGAGATAAATAATTTAAGTTAACAGTGAAAATTCTAAATGAGTGACAAAAATACGGAGTGGGCAACTATTACCTATACCAAGGGCCTATTGCATAACAAATTACAAGCTAATATTATTAGTGAATTTCTATGGAAAATCGCTAATAATATTAGCTTGTAATTTGTTATGCAATAGCCCCCAAGTAGGTAACTATTAATTTCATAATTGATTACCCGATTAAACACCTCACATCACATTAAGACATTCGCCATTACAATACTTTGGATTTAAATTTAATTATACAGGTTTATTTGTAAAACATAAACAACAACGTTTGTTCTACGACTTTTCCGAAAAAAGACCAAAAATTCGACTTTCCATACATATTTCCGAACCGCTGATAAAGTTACCTATGTATGAAAAGCTTTTTTCTTTTTCAGAAAGTCATAAGACAAATGTTGTTGTTTATGATGATAGTAAACCACTCCTGCGAGGTTGTTGGTGTTTTACAAATAACGAAATTTTATAAATATCTTAAAACATACCTACGTCAGCCAATTAAAATTATTTAAGTCTCAAAAAATATTTATCTTAAGTCAACACAGTATAGAATGCAAATTCCAAGGCTGTTATAGTCATAAACTGTGATTATAATGACGAGATCATCACAATTAACGCCAAAGCAGAAAATTAGGAAAAAGCAAATACTCCGTCCGGTTTGTAAGAGCGGATGTCGTGAGTACTATTCTTGTTCGTTGAGACGTTGACGAAGAACTATGTCACACCAAAGGTGAAGGTCAACTTTGGAGTTCACATTGGCAAAAGTTTGGTGGTGAGGAACCTTTTGACTTCGATAAAAGAATGGGAAGCGTGATGGTTATAAGGCCGGCCACACACAGACGTAATCACGTAACGGAATTCCGAACGTAACTTCGACAATGTATGAAGATTCCGTACGGAAAAAACACGCTTGTGTGTGGCAGCCCATAGATTTTGTATGCAGCTGCTGCGTTCGGAATCACGTACGTACGGAATTCCGTAACGAGATTCCGTCTGTGTGTGGCCGGCCTTATAGATCAAAAGGTAATACCTAATAGTTACCAAATAATTGCCGTTTGTTAAATTGAATGAAATCCTGAATAATATCAGTCAGACGAAAGGTATCCTATGAATTAGACAAGAAAATTACGTTACTTTGCATGGAAAACCGTTTTTGTATGGTGACAAAAAGTCTATTAATAATTCGCTGGTCAAAGCATAATTAAAGACATCCCTTTTTACCGACTTCAAAAGGAGGGAGGTACTCAATTCGACCCGTTTTTTTTATGTACACCGATTACTCGAAGATGGCTGAATCGATTGAAATGATTCAAACGTTATTACATTAGGTAAAAATTCAAGTTGGTCCCATTTTTTAAAATTTTGAAATCGGTTCAGTACTTTTCAAGTAATCTTGAAAAAAGCACGAAAATAGTATGATTTTGTGTGAACTACCTCGATGATCAGTTGTATAACTTCTTTGTTTATGAACTGAATAAGATAATTATTTTTTTTGTTGGAAAAGGGATATCTTATGTGTAGTTCTTTAACCGACTTAAAAAAAAGGAGGTTCTCAGTTTGACCCGCATGTATGTATGTTTTTCCGCTATTAACTCACGTTTGGCTGGTCCGAGTTTTCAAAGTCTGTAATCGTTTACTAAGAAATTTAGCTTACACATACACAAACGATGTTGTCATTAAACCCAATCTCTTCCCAAGCTCTTAGTAATAAAATTTTCGCAGAAACAAGAAGAGTAATACAATATTTTAATTGTTCTCTCAAGGTAATGATTTTAAGTATTTAATTTTCCATTTAATAAATATATTTTTAATGATTTTAAGTATCTAGTTTTACATTTAATAAATATGTTTTAATGTAAAAGTAGTACAAGAAAACTCCAACGTCAATACGTACGAGGGCGGTTTGATAAGTCCATGACTTTGAAAAGATGATTTTTTTTGTATCTTAAAAAGAAACTCCTTAGGAATCTTAACACTACTTTTTTTTTTCAAATTCGGCAAAAGATTATTACTTTCGGAAACAAAAAGCTCAAGCGACTTCTAACTTTTCTTAATGACCCTGCGTCCCTCTCGGCGGTACTCATGACATCAAAACTCATCGAATGAAGATGCGAATCCTTCCTATTCTCTACATTTAATCCACTGAGATTTTTCCTCATACAAACAAACATGAATAAATGTCTTGGCAGGTAAAGATTTTCATCAAAGGTGGTGTCTGAAATGGGCCCTCATTTCAGTTACCACAGTTTTCAGGCGCTGAAAGAAAAAAGTATGGGTTAAAGAGGTAGGAACTTCGTTGGACTGAATACGCAGAGTTAGAAAAAGATTATGTATAGAAATAAAACAAAATATGCCGAAAAAAGATGTTTCTTCTTTACAAAGTCATGGACTTATCAAACCACCTTTGTAGGAATTTGCTACGCTAAACATAGTGTTGTCTGCTTAAAAAAAATTGTATAGTTTTTTTTAATAGTGCTGTTATTTCTTGTTATTCGTGAGATCTTATCTTATTAAGGGTAGTTCTGACTCCGAGAATGTAATACTAAGATCAGTCGTATCGATTGTATCGAAACTGTCAGCAAATCCAAATATAGGTACTGAACCTTACGAACCGATGCCCAGTACCCCACTCCGTCTTGACCTGACTATAACATGACCCTGTGAGCCAAGTGGTCCCAATTCTAGACGTCCACAAACGACGTCGTCGACGCACGCCATTGGTTGGCAAATTAACAACAATATTGCGTACTTATTCGTTTGACCGTCTCTGGAACATCAATTTATCCATCCAGTACCCTACATGATCTTTACTCGTGCAAAACTCGATTCAAGATTCGCGAATATTTCCAAAAAAATTGCAATTTAGCTGATGATTAAGTCCAAAATGGTGGATTAGTTTATGATGTATTTGAAAGATGAAGACGGTTGGGTAATGGCCGTCCTTATGTGGTTATTCGCCAACATGGCATTTGTATTTTAAATTTTTGTGTATATTTGGATATTATTGAAAGTGATTGTTGAAGTGCTTTAGGACTCATAAAAAGGTGAGATTTTGTCGGTGTGTCGATTGTTGGTTTACGTATGATTGGATTTCACCATCAAGGGTATTAACACGTCAAAGTATTAGCTTTTTGAAGTGAAAACTTCTTTAGCGGCGTTGTGCGCTTTTTGTATGGGGAAAAAATGCTAAACTCGCGTCAGTAAGAATCACGTGGCTGATCGAAAATGCGTAAGACGGATGTGACGGATGGAGAGTAGACAGCTGGCGGAAGTATCCTCCTCTCTTTCTACGGGGTGCGTTGAAAATGGCAGCGCGTCATTTTAAGACGTAAACACTTGTGTCACCAGCACCGCGCTAATTTTGAAAATGGAACTAATAGCAGCGATCTCTTCGGAGAAATCATAGACTTATTTATACTCTGTGACTATAAGTTTAAATCGTAGAATGCGTGCATGTATAAATTAAAAAGGCCACTGGCGCGAAATCTTTAGAATTTTTCTCTAATTACAAACTGATTGAATTGTGTGACTGTATAGTAATAGGAAGGAAATAATTTTAATCCTTTGCCGCTAATTTCAAAATATCAAAAATGCACAACGTTCATATTCAAGTTTTCACTTCTGCCGGCACTCCCGGAGTGCCAACGATTTTTTGTTTTATTGTTCTTTTTGATCATCATTAACCGCCTCCGTGGTCTAGTGGTTCGCCCACCCGTGTCCGCAGGGGTCCTGTTCGATTCACAGGGGGGGTCAATTTGTACTCGGTTTGGTTGGTAATAGGGCTTATTTCAAGTCCGTCTGGCTAGCTACCACCATCTTACCTAAGTCTGACGCCATAACAACAATTTAAAAGTTGTTGTGTTCCGGCAGTTAGAGGTAAGATAGCCAGTTCCTCAGTGATGAGGATTTTCCACCTTCGGCCTTCAGGTGAGGTGAATGAAGGCCAAGCACTATCCCTTTGTGCATAAAAAAACAATACTGCGCAAAAAGATATTAGATGTTTTGTCATCCTACAGTTAAATAGTGGCAACCCTGACTCTTTTAGTTTGCGCATATAACTTTTCTACTCTGTGTCCTGATTGTCTAACTCAAAATCTATCGCAATCTCTTTCAATTTGTCACGAATGCTACGTCCATTGCTGTAGCATTACAAGGCACTGTGACATACTGTCTTTGAGACCCAGTGATGGATGTACACGATTGCCAAATTAAAAACGATCGTGATAGATGAGTTAAGCAATAGAGCCCCTGATTCTCACTGTTATGCACCGTATGCAAAAAGACAAGTTAGCTATTACTACTTGCATTAAAAAACGAATGGAAAAGGACATCAGGCACATAAGACCCAAAAGTGTATAAACATAATTCTGTTATCTATAAATACTTTATGTTACTTGAATCATAAAACAGTAGCAACATTATTTTTTAACTCCTTCATTTAGCTTTAATTAATTATTGAAAAAAAGAAAAGCATATCAATGAAACGGACATCTTTGTTAGCGATTTCACAAGTCTCCCCTGAGTATATTTGTTCTGTGGCACAAGTGATTGCGCATTAAAAAAAGTCTGCCGGATGTCAGTCAACTTAACTGTCAAAAGCGTTTTGTTACGTGCGACATATGCACAGATTTTCCGTATGATCTGGTTCCAACTCGTACATTGTGGTGCTAATCTGTACCACTAACGCAGCTAACGAAACGTTTTGTCGTGAAACTGGTGTTGCTATTTAGTGTCGGGGTTACCAAAAAAAAAACTTTCAAACGTAAATAACTCTTAAAACATAAATCTTCGTAAAAATCTGAATATTTTCTATGACTTACTAATTACATGCCTACATTTTGAAAAAAACAGAAACGTTATACATTCTTTGATTTTTTTTCTATGGGACTCTGCCTGATGTCCTTTTAGGCTGTAAGTACCTAGGTGTCTAACCTTGGGCCCGAGCCTAGTTATTGCCTAGAATTCTTCCATTCATTCGTTTACAACAACACTATTCTTACAATGCGTAGAATGGGGAATGTCCGATAAAAATCAAATTGGCTGAATATTTTTTATAAGTAGGAATAAGCTCCCTTAGTAATAGAAAAAAGTTTCAGAATTTTCGGTTCCGTAAAAAGAATTTAAAAAATGAAAGTCTCTTCGACTTCACAAATGTAAGAAAGTAACAGCAGAATGGAATTTATACCTTTGCCACCACCTGCCACAACCACAACACGGTATTAAAAAAAGAAATGTCAAAACTTTTTTTCTTAATACTTGTTGTTGTTGTTGTGGCAGGTGGTGGCAAACAAAATTGGTGGCAAAGGTATAATCTCCATTCTGCTGTTACTTTTGTACATTTGTGAAGTCGAAGAGACTTTCATTTTTTAAAGATTTTTTACGCAACCGAAAATTCTAAAACTTTTTTCTATTACTAAGGGAGCTTATTCCTACCTATAAAAAAAATATTCAGCTAATTTGATTTTTTTCGGACATTCCCCATTGGCGGCAAATGTTTTTATAATAGAAGTCATACGTTGTGGGTTTCGTAAAAAATATTTTGCTATTATAATCCGCGCGCGATAAGATGAGAATGGGATGGAGCCTTGCTTGTCAAACTAAATCGAAAATGGACTTACTTACTTACTTACTGCTGTGGCTCAGGGACCCGAAGTGGATCTTGGCCTCCGACAATAGAGCACGCCATTCCTTCCTACTTAGTGCCAGCTCTGACCAATCTATGGCCTCTAACTCGGTGAGATCTTTGGTGACCTGATCTGCCCAGCGATATCTGGGTCTGCCAATCGGGCGGCGCCCCGTGGGGACTCCAATGTACGCTCTTTTCACCGCTCGATCCGTCCCCATTCGAATGACGTGCCCCAGCCAACATAGTCGCGCTGACTTTATTTCTCCCAAGATGTTAGAAGCGGATACTAGGTCTCTTATTCCCTTGTTTTTCCTCACGCGCCAGGTCCCATCGTTCCTTTTAGCAGGTCCTAGAATCTTCCAGAAGATCTTTCTCTCTTCCACTAACAGCATGTTTTCTTCTTTTAAGGTTAGCGTCCAAGCCTCACATCCGTACATTAAGATTGGTCTGATCAATCAGACCAATCAGACCAAAATGGACTACCTAAGTTAATAATAAATAATAAGTAGTTTTAATTTAATTTATCAACTAATTGTTTACTTATTATCTTACTTGTAGTTGCTGCGACAAAATTTCTCTCACTTTGAATGCGTAACACCGTGTTTTTGAATATCCCTGTGGCTGGCCGGCGTACTGTGCGCGTCTCAGTTTGAATAGGTTCCATCCATCACATTCTCATCACGCGTGGATTATGCGTGCTCGTCTCAGTTTGAATAGGTTCCATCACATTTTCATCACGCGTGGATTATACCCCTAAGATTATACCTAAGTCTTAATTTATATACCACTTCATTGTCTAAAAAATTACCATATTTTTATATAAATCCAGCCAGTCTAATCCTGTTGGTATTTCATTTTAGATAAACCGCTGATGGGTCTTGGGCACGCTAGTGGAAATCTATACCTTACTAGCGGCCGCCCGCGGTTTCACCCGCGTGGTTCTCGTTCCCGTGGGAATAACGGGATGAAAAGTATTTTATGTTTTAATCTAGGCTATCTACTTTCTGTGTCTAAATTTCAAAAATTTCAAGCAAATCCGTTCAGTAGTGTTTGCGTGATTGAGGAACAAACATCCAAACATCCAAACCCACAAACTTTCACAATTATAATATTAGTAGGATAGTAGGATGCCCCCATCCCTAAAATAGGGGGGTGAAAGTTTATTATAGAACTTTCGTTAATTTTCAAGCTAGATAAGACAAAGATATATTTAGACAATTTGCGTATTTTAAAATTTTTTGAAAGACGTATTTTAGCGTATTTTAAAATTTTTTGAAAGAAGTATTTCAGCGTATTTTACAATTTTTTGAAAGACGTATTTTAGCAAGTTTTAAAAATCACCCCCATTCAACCCGTTACAAAAGGGGTTGAAATTAACAAATACTGCTACAAGCAACTTACAAAAAGAAATGATATCCCACCAAAAGCATTTTTCATGTAAGTAAAATATTGCCAAGATGATCTCATGAAGAACTTACCTTAAACAAAATTTAGAATTTATCGGTCCTGTGAAAGTTGTTAAGATTGTGACAGTTCCCAGCTAGCAAAAATGTGATATTAGGCAATCTTTTATCACTAAGTAGTGATATTAATATCGTATAGAAGTAACGCTTATCACTGCTAGTTGTATATCTGTGTTTGAAACACTTATTAGCTGTATAAGGATATACAGCTAAATTGTCGTATTAACCTATCACATAAACGTTTACTCAGCTGCTTTATACAACATATATAACACAGCTACAAATTGATACTCATTAACTTGAATATGGAGCAACTATGTTGTACAGAAGGATTTATGATGCTATTAAAACACTTGTGCTAAATAAATGATAAGGGGATCCTAATAACAATCACAAGTTGTAATGAAGCTTTGTGCGCGCTCATGTATCACCAAAATATAATTTATCTTAATGGCCGCCCGATGCTGTATATCGTCTGAGTAGCAGCAACACTAACACTAATTAATGATATATTGGTATCTTCACAAATAATTTGATAAATTATATCAATTTTATTAATTAAATACTACGAATTCGAGGGGGGCACTAAAAAAACAATAACATTTTGCTACTAATTTAACAATAGAATTGCAAACGCATGTGAAATTGCACTTACACTAATCTTTTTTACACACATAAATTGGATAATAAAAATGGAGCACACGATGGTGACATAAAAATATTACTTATCGAAATATACCTATAAATATTTTTCTTTCTGATAAAAATAACCAGTAACGCGTTCAACACGTTATTCAAACAGTGTTATTATAGAATCATAATCACTAATATATCACTATATTGTGTTGCAACTGATTCGAGGTCACTGATATGTATCTGATTAGTCCTAAGTGGAGCTACAATACATATACTGTATCACTTTATAGTGATAAAAGTGGGGCCTTTTTCCAATGATAGAAACGTTTCTGTAACACATGCGGCTGTTTATATCACCGATATACAGCTAAATTCTGTGTCGTGTTGCTAGCTGGGTTTACTGTGACTGTTTGTTTGAGACATCGTAGCTCGCAAATGAATGGACCAATTATGATGCGGTTTTTATCTCGATTACCCCAGCTTTCAAATAAAAAATATATTTAGCTATAATTTATAAAGATCTGTTCACCCGTTCGAAGATCAGCTTATCAAGTTGAAAATGAGCTGATGATCTTCATAAATTAAAGCTAAGAACCATTTTTGAAAACCGCATCAAAATCAGTCCTTTTGGCTATACGTGCCTCGGTAGTTTAGGCGCATTTGGTCCACTTCTCATTTGGTCCAGTTGCCAAAAAAACGTCTCTTTCGCATTTGGTCCATTTTGCAGAACGTGGATTCCGAATTTGGTTGATTTCATAGAACGTCCAAATGCGAAATGGACGTTCTGCGAAATGGACCAAGTGAAATAATGAGAAGTGGACCAAATGCGCCTAAACGCCTCGGTACAGTACAGACACATACACACGTCAAATTTATAGTACCCCACTTTTTGAGTCGGGGGTTAATACTTTTGGCTTCGCGATGGGCGATCAGAAATTAATTTACTAGCAGCTAGCTATTTATTTAATAACAATAATATCTAGCTTGAAAATATTGACATCTACATAATAATCGTAATCTATAAAAATCTCTGCTTAATTTGTTTAGTATTTTAATACAAGTCGCGATTTGTTCGGTATTTTATTGGCTATTATATTAATTTTTAAGGTTCCGTACCCAAAGGGTAAAAACGGAACCCTATTACTAAGATTCCGCTGTCCGTCTGTCTGTCTGTCTGTCACCAGGCTGTATCTCATGAACCGTGATAACTAGAAAGTTGAAATTTTCACAGATGATGTATTTTTGTTGCCGCTATAACTACAAATACTAAAAATAGAATAAAATTAATATTTAAGGGGGGCTCCCATACAACAAACGTATTTTTTGGCCGTTTTTTGCTCGATATTAATAACAACAACAGATAGACAGTTGAAATTTTCACAGATGATGTATTTTTGTTGCCGCTATAAGAACAAATTCTAAAAACAGAATAAGATTTATATTTAAGGGGGGCTCCCATACAACAAACGTAATATTTTTGCCGTTTTTTGGTACGGAACCCTTCGTGCGCGAGTCCGACTCGCACTTGGCCGGTTTTTTAATCAACAATATTGTCCAAGATGATTATTTAGGCATACTTACTCATTGTTTTTGACCTAATTCCCTATTCGTTTTGTCTGATACGTTGCATATTTACAAAGTATCGGATGTCGTTAATTGTCATATAGCGTTACGTTACGATCAGCCTTCGATTTCGATATATCATAGAGTCATTCAGTGTACGCAAGTTCAATCACAAGTTCAGTGCTAACTACTTAACGTTACATGGTGGTTTTAAACGTAAGTAGCTAACGGCCAAATACTTAAAAGGTCAATTTTTTTTTTACAATTTCACACAGGGCCGTCGTCTAGCCCAAAACTAAGCAAAACTGTGGATGCTAAACAACTGATATAACTTGTATACTTTTTAAATGTATACTTATTATACATAGTAATACAAAGACCTGTCACGGAAATTAAAATTCATCATTTCAATTTCTGCCCAGCCGGGAATCGAACCCGGGCTGGACCTTTTGTGTGGTAGACCGTCATGTTGACCACTACACCACTCAGGTCGTCTTAGGTCTTCAGGTGATCTTATTTTCAAACAGAAGTGATATTTCTATCACAAAGATAACTAAAATTGTAGTTAGGTATTTTAGCTAAAACGTTGTATACTTATCACATAAATAAGTAGTTTGCTAACTTATCATTATTTGCATATTCATATTTTTGGGTCAGAGAAAAAACTAATTCGTAAAACTCCATTACTCCATTTCACTGTTAATGCGAACAATTAAACCTAAAGCAAATACATAAAATATTAAAAACTATTGATTTAAAAATATATTAGGTCTCTATAAATGGAAGCTGAAGAAAATTGATACTATGTGGTCAAATTCGTCATGGCGAGAAAAATCCCAACGAGCGTTGATAAAACGCGATATGTCATTTGCATTTTTCGCTGTTGAGTAGTGTAGAATATTTCTTAACAAAAAAGATTAGACATTGATGATTGTATATTAGGAGGTCATAACAAATTTGGTAACGATCGCGTAAGTGGCTGACTCTAGGTTCACAGGATGGAGAGGCACTCTCTGATGCTAAATATGTCAGTCTGTTTACGTGAAATGGTTGCGTTCTTTTTAAATGCAGTGTGAATAATGTGTTATCGTTACCAGAAAAAAAACGATAAGGTAAATGGCTGACAATAGTACAGCAAGTAAGTACTAGTTGTGCTCACGTGAACTGTGTAAGGAAGGACTGACCAAAATTCGGTTGCGTTTCGTAGGTATAAGCGATTAACTTTTTGTTTGTTTGTAATGTATAAACTCAAAAAGTACTGATTCGATTTTAAAATTTTTTTCACTTATAGAAAGCTACATTATCAGCAAGTAACATGGGCTATAATTTATTTTCAAAAAAATTATAGCCTCTTTTCAGCCTGCATATAAAAAGAACGCAACCACTTCACGCAAACAGACTGATATATTTAGCATCAGAGAGTGCCTCTCCATCCTGTAAACCCAGAGTCAGCCACTTACGCGATCGTTACCAAATTTGTTATGGCCTTCTAATCTATTGTTAAAATCAAAAATAATTAGCCCTCCTACCATGAGTTAATGCAAACTGTTTACGCTACCGTAAACTATCGTTTTCTCTCTTTTACTCTCATTGACTTTGAGTTAAACCACAAAGTTTAAGGTAGCGGAAACAGTTTGGCATCAACTCATGGTAGAGCTACAGATCTGGTACTCTTTCATATGACTCTGAGCAACGCTCTTGGCACTGAAGTGCTCTCCACTTCTCCCTCCATTTCTAGGAGTAGATTACTAACATCATTCTACGACTTTTGATAATTCGTTAGATTTTACTTTCATACAAAAAAAAATCATTTTAATTTACCATTCGTATGTTCATAACTCTACGCGCGGCGTGTGGACCGCCCGCCCCGCCACCATCCATAGACGTAAAAAGTGTCGAACAGTACAATAAAAACTTGAAAATTCATTTTTGGTGAATGTATTGAGTTATGATAAAAGTCGTAGAACAAACGTTGTTGTTTATGATGTTGGTAATCTACTCCTGTGAGGTTGTTGGTGTTTTACAAATAACCCTGTATAAACATAACCTGGTTTACCCACGCGTATGAAATTCAACATCTTTGTTCCAGGAGCCATAGCATCACGCCGTAGTGAAGACAAGCAGTGCACGACCATAGCACTTAGTGGCCTGATGGAGACCCATAGCTGCCAACCAACGTATCTGATCGGAAGCCGCTTCACCACAAAGCTGATCCCGGGCCTTTGCCCCCACATACAGTACCACCTCTGCAGATATAACACAAATATGCTCTTGCGCATTGAAAACGAACTCCTGCAAAGCCACCGTCAAAGAGAAACCACTGGAATAAAGAAGTTGTACAACTCGTTCTTCGTCCTTTTTTAACGTGCTCGCTTTGACGCCGTTTCATCATTCATCTCGTTCATTCATCTCATTCAGTGATCGTTCGGGGCCATGCCCCTGTGATGGAGTTCCGACAAGACTATATTATGCATGAACCCCGTAAGGAGGACTATTCTTGGGAATCTTCTGTGAGGTTAACTATGGTGGGGAGAGAGGAAGAGTTGGGGATGTATTTGGAGGAGAAAGAGGGGAGAAAGAGGAAGTGGCACGACGGGAAGACGGTGCGCAGGGAAGACGAGGACAGGGAGCAGCGGAAGGTCCCGCCGAAGAAAATTATGGGTATGTCGAAGTCTTTCTTTTATTTTGTTCGCTCTTTGACCAACATCTGTCAGCAAGGAATAGCATTTTTTCATGTTCTTTTCTTTTAATCATTCTCCTTTATGACTAAAATTTTAGTGATTTAGTTACTTAGTCGACTCGGGGCAGCATTCGGGAAGCTTCGAAAAATCTTCGTGTCCGATTTACCTCAGTGTCTCAAGACGAAAGTCTATGACAAGTGTGTGTTGCCAGTGATGACTTACGGCAGTGAAACGTGGTTGCTAACTATGGGTCTCATAAGGAGGCTCAAGGTCACCCAGCGTGCAATGGAGAGAGCCATGCTCGGCGTTTCCCTGCGTGATCGAATCAGAAATTAGAAGATCCGCAGGCGAACTAAAGTAACCGACATCGCTCGAAGGATTGCTCAGCTGAAGTGGCAGTGGGCGGGATACATAACGAGAGGAACCGATGGCCGTTGAGGCGGAAACTTTCTTGAATGGCGACCGCGCACCGGACGACGCTCCGTGGGTAGGCCCCCGACAAGGTGGACCGACGTGAGGGTGAAGGTCGCGGGAAGCCACTGGATGCGGGCAGCGCAGGACCGATCGTCGTGGAGATCCTTGGGGTAGGCCTTTACCCAGCACTGGGTGTCGTGCGGCTGATATGATGATGATGACTTACTTAGTGCTGTGGCTCAGGGACCCGAAGTGGATCTTGGCCTCCGACAATAGAGCACGCCATTTCTTCCTACTTAGTGCCAGCTCTGACCAATCTGTGGCTTCTAACTCGTCGAGATCTTTGGTGACCTGATCTGCCCAGCGATATTTGGGTCTGCCAATCGGGCGGCGCCCCGTGGGGACTCCCGTGTACGCTCTTTTCACCGCTCGAGCCGTCCCCATTCGAATGACGTGCCCCAGCCAACGTAGTCGCGCTGACTTTATTTCTCCCAAGATATTAGGAGCGGATACTAGGTCTTCTATTTCCTTGTTTTACCTCACGCGCCAGGTCCCATCGTTCCTTTTAGCAGGTCCTAGAATCTTCCGGAAGGTCTTTCTCTCTGCCACTAACAGCATTTCTTCTTCTTTTAAGGTTAGCGTTGTAGTGATTTAAAAACATCAAATAGAACTACAGTGATTCCCACTGAGGACAATCTTGGTTCAGTTAGCAAGAATCGTCTTTGTTGATACAAGACGGTCAAGCGTTGCCAAAGTGCTAAGAGTAAGCAATGTGCAGAAGTGTAATCGTTGCTAACGTATATGCCTACTTTTCAAGATTCATATTACTTTACATGGCTGTTTTGTAACGTGTCCCCTACTCTCGACGGGAATTAATGAAATCGAGTTCACATCAGGATCGAATAAACGTCAAAAATCTGTTAGTTTGGTAATTTACGTTGTACCGTTTTGCTGTTTACTCGATACTAATTCGATATCAGATTCTCGATTGCATTAGGGGTAACCCACCTGTTTTGTAAATTTGTTTAAATTTATTGGATCTGTTCCACTTCCACCGGATGTTAAATGAAAGTGGAGTCCAGAGTCCAGACGCGTGACCTATTTTTATGAGAGCGACAGATGAAAATGTTAACGCTAGTGACTTTTAAACTTAAACGCTTAAATAAACCAAACGATACTTATTTGATCAGACTTTTATGGATGAGCAAAAAGAAATTTGCGTTAGTGTGTATTTAATCTAAAAGTGACAGCATTACATTTAAACAGGTGTTTAGTTAAACAGTGTTTAAAAATCTTTTGTAATAACACGGAAATCACCGTTAATACACAATGTCAACTTGATACATAAGCGATATTTAATTAATGTAATTAATCAAAATATTTTAACTATATCTATCCTTTGTAACTTCTTATTTTCATTAGCAGTAAAGGCATATTTATCTAAGTCATTCAACCATTTAATGGTCCTTATCTCTCAGATGCTCTTTGCTATTAGGCATAACGCGGGTAAATACGACGGTTATCACTCTATGTCACATTGATAATGAACCAAAGAAATATTGTAATGAGAACAGTACGTTCGGATCGCGTCGCGAGAGACGTTTACCGTCATTTTACAATCAATGATTTATTTACAATGGATTTACAATCGAGTGCGACATTGTAAACAGTGACAGTGGCAAAGCAAGTGTAATGTTACAGTGCTTGGATCAACGATTGATTGTTATTTAAACATATTTTTCCAGTTCCACGTTAAACGTTTTGATGTCTGTTTAGTATATTATTGGGTTTTAAAAATTCCATCTTTTTCTCTAGGTTATGTTACATATAACACAATTCTACTGTAAATAGGCATTTCTTCACTACTATACCAGTTGTTTTTATATTAATTCATAATTACTGTCCCACTCCATAATGTATAAAATTATATACAAGTTATCTAGACACCGAAATATTGATTTTAGTTCCACGTCCGCAGTTTTTAAAATTTAATTTATTAATTGTATCATTATAAAAAACCGGTCAAGAGCGAGTCGGACTCGCGCAATCATAAATATATTTCGATATGTTACTTTTGTACAGTCTTTAAAAAAATAGGATAAACGGCAGACAGGTGGAAGGGCGAACAGGCGGACAGTTAATTTACAAATCTTAACCACAGCTGCTTATGGTGACTGAAAAACGTTTCAGCCACTCCACATTGCAAATTGTTTATTTTAATTGTTTAGTTTACTAAGTAGAAACTTATTCTTCGTTTATTCATACGGCAAATAGTAGGTAATTTAGAACCAGCCACCAATTTATTATTGTAGTATTAGGTTGCGCCATCTCTTGACCGATAGGGGAACTATTTTTTTTCTTTTAGCATGCTTAGGACAGCGCCATCTGTTGACTGGTAGTGAAACTAAAGAATTTTTGTTTGTTTTTTTGAATTTCTAAAAAAGTGTGTTATATTGAGACATCGTTTTATTTTTCCTGTAATCTTTACATATACTATATACTACTATCACATAGAATTATTTCAGGTTTTTCTCTTTGCAAACTTTGGAGATAAGGGGGGGGGAACGGTATTTTTTTTACATTTTTCATCATAAGTCGAAAACTATGCGGCCTAAGAAAAAAGGAAAAAATGTTTTAAAATGTGCAAACAGCGCTCTTTCATATGATACCCCACATGCCCTAGTCACCTCACTTTAAATTTTTAAGACCCCTTTTCAGTCCCTGTTGTAAAAAAAAATATTTTTTTTTATTCTTTCTTATTTGCAAAATAGTTGGGCAAATGTCATCTTAAACTATTCCAAATTTCAAGTTGATACCATTAGTAGTTCTCGAGATATCCAGCTGTGACAGACAGACAGACTGAGTCACACCATAAGGGTTCCTTTTTTACCATTTTGGTACGGAACCCTAAAAAACGATGCTCTTAATATTGCATTTCAACTCGGAAGAAATTGTGTCATATCTTTATCAAATTGAAATGTGATATATCAATGTTATTTATTATCCATTAGGTAATGGAAGCCTCACAATAAAATAATCAGAAACTTGAGATTCATCGTAACGCGTCCATTATGTATTTTTAATATTCTTAACATTATTGTAGACCGCTTGGTTCTATGGTAGAAATCTAGCCTACTGGTATCATATGTGTTGGCTTCAATCTTCATATCCTGGTATACCTACCTTCTGGATGAATTTGTTATAGTACCAGAAGACAAAGTACTCTAAATAAAGAAGATAGGGGAATTTGCGCAAAGTAGTAAAACTGCATATCCGGGAACCGGATCGGTATTTTTTATAAACTTTGAATTCAGTTTCGCTTTATACAATTTTTAAGCGCTATCGCACATGGGCAACTTTTGTCTCCGCAACTTTTTTGTCTCTCACGTGATTTGTATGAAAAGTTGCAGACGACCGTGTCGCTTCGTGTGCGCGCTTCCATATAAACCCGTGGACTTGATGTGAGAGACAAAACAGTTGCTGGGAGACTAAGTTGCCTGTGTGCGATAGCGCTAAAGCTGTTTTCGGCCAGGTATGGTTAAAAAATCCCATCCTGTATATAAATTGCTCCGCAGGGGTAAAACAGCTATTTTATGGGGGTAATAGAGGTGGTACTAGTAAGAATGAATAGAATAGAAAGATGGCTCTATGGTTCATTATGTCAAATAACATTTCTGGGGGTAAAGTCTGCTTCCCTAGATATGGGTAACAATATCGAAAAGGTTAGGAACCACTGCTCTATGAGAAGCACTTTAGCTAGGTACTACAGTAAATACGCTATCAGTAGCAGTATTAGGTACCTACCCTATTCTGTGCTAAACCTAAATATCGTCTCGCCTTGCGGTTTATACATGAGAATGTGCAATGTAAAATAGTATTATTAATTTAAAAAATACGGATTTTAATTACCTAATTATATTATTTAATTTATCTACGACCGGTTCTTGGTTCTTCATTATATCTGTTCTGTTTATTGTTCTAATAAATAATATTACAATGCACAGAAGAAGTTGTTTTTGTACAGAAATATAAAATCAAGTTTCACGATCTATTTGCGCTTATATTAATAATATAATAATATCGGGGCGACCGGGTTTTGCTCGGTTATTACCTACTATTTATTGTAATATGGTGGTGTTATAAAACGTAGCAAAAGTAGTTATAATTTCTTTTTTATTTTCCAAAAATTAAAAACTAATTGTAATAGTCGGAGTATCACCATCTTTGAAGTGCTGTGTATATTTTATTTTGTGGTGCTACTTTACTACACAGCCTCTGCTTGCCGCATAGCATGCTAGACTATTTCAAAAGTCTTTGCTATATAGCGTTAGAATTCACAAAAACATCCATATTCTGCGTCGAAAGAAAAACGCATGAAAACTCGAAAACACGCGTTTTCCCAAATATAAGACTAATCTAGATCGATTGTTTACCCCCGAAAACCCCCATTTACCAAATTTCAGCGAAATCGTTAGCGCCGTTTCCGAGATCACAGAAATAAATTTATAAATAAACTAGCTGCCGCCCGCGACTTCGTCTGCGTGGAAATTTTTTTTGCTATCCCTCGGCAACAATCCTTTTTCCGGGATGAAAGATACCCTATGTCCTTCTCTGTACCCCTGAAAACGTGTATGCAAAATTTCATGATGATCGGTTCAGCAGTTAAGACGTGAAGGCGTAACAAACAAACGAACGGACTTTCGCATTTATAATATTAGTAAGGATAAGTATACAAGAATAGCTCGTTTAAAGGTATAAGATATCCACGGATTATATGAATAGTACTAAACTTAATAGTCCGTGAGCCCGCGACAGTATTGCCTACGTCATATGACATCACGATGAAATGCATGACACACGGTCGGAAAAGTTGTGCTGAGCGAGGATCAGAAGATTATCGCAAATAAAATTGGCCGGAAGCTTGAGAAAATCTTCCACTTCCGGTCAACATTTTAAGATTATATTTACGTCATGTGACATCAGTAAGAGACCCGTGTCATCACTTAGTTTTCAATCGTAGAGAGAGTAAACATAACTCTGTCAGTTCTGAAATGACTAAAAAACAAAAAAAATAAGTTTAAGGTATACCGGTCATCTCTACGATTGAAAACTAAATGATGACACAGGTCTCTTACTGATGTCACATGACGTAAATATAATCTTAAAATTTTGACCGGAAGTGGAAAATTTTCATAAGCTTCCGGCCAATTTTATTTGCGATAATCTTCTGATCCTCGCTTAGCACAACTTTTCCGACCGTGTGCCATGTATTTCATCGTGATGTCATATGACGTAGGCCAGGGATGGCGAACCAACGGCACGCGTGCCATTGATGGCACGGGACACAATGTTTTGGGCACGTCACCGGTCACAAAATTCATTACGCGACGATTTTATGGCAAGTCTAAGACCTCATTAAACATTAACAATTAGAAAAATGGCACGTTGATACAAAAAGGTTCGCCATCCCTGACGTAGGCAATACTGTCGCGGGCTCACGGACTAATAGTGGTGGCCAGATAAATTAAGAACACGAGTTGATTTTCGTACAAACGAGGTATGAAAATCTTTGAAGCCATGGTTCTCCGCCAAGGATTGTCTTAGCTGTAATCTGATGATGGCCGTCTAGGGAGTGAATGGAGGAGATTCAGATCGCTATACACACCCAACTGATCTAATCAACATTCTAAAAGATATAAGGATATGTTTAAAAAAAAGCGCGGAATTAACTGAAAACTCTGATTCTTATATCTCTTAGAATGTTGATCAGATCAGTTGGGTGTGTATAGAGATCTGAATCTCCTCCATTCACTCCCTGGATGGCCATCAACATATCACAGTTAGGCCAATCCTTGGCGGAGAACCAAGGTTTCAAAGTGACCTTGTTTGTATGAAAATCTACTGGTGCCCTTAATTATCTGGCCACCACTGTAAATCTCTTCATCTAAATTCCCGTTCAATATTGCTTTATTTTTAGGGTTCTGTACCCAAAGGGTAAAAACGGGACCCTATTACTAAGCCTCCGCTGTCCGTCTGTCTGTCACCAGGCTGTATCTCATGAACCGTGATAGCTAGACAGCTGAAATTTTCACAGATGATGTATTTCTGTTGCCGCTATAACAACAAATAAAATAGAATAAAAAACATATTTAAGGGGGGCTCCCATTCAACAAACGTGTTTTTTTTTGCCTTGTTTTGGTACGGAACCCTTTGTGCGCGAGTCCGACTCGCACTTGACCGGTTCTTTAATAAGCTGATATTTCTAGACCCATTTCTACAGCGGGGGCCATCAGTTTTGTGGGGAATTACAGATGGTACAGAACACACGTCATATGTATCTTATTTAAATAGAAACAGGTTATAATTGACACGTCAAACAAGACACACCTCTCAGTCACGAAATATGTGAAAATATAGATATTTAAAGGTAAATGCTTATGTATTTAAGCAAAACCACATCGATAAAACTAAACTAGGTATTTTATAGCGCCATCTATTGATTTATAATAGAATACTATTTCGCACAGTCGAATGTGGTGGCATTTGTAAAATGTTCTGTTTTGAATGCATTCAGTGGTGGGATGTCACAAAAATTACCCCGCTTGTTGACTCTACTACTGCTGGAGATCTTTGTACGGACATTTACCCCCAATTTTCCCATTTATTTTAAATTAACTCTAAAAATAGTTGATATTAATTAAAGACGAAACGACTTAAAGATTGAAGATAACCAAAATATGTTGGAAGAAAAATTTAATGAAAATTCGCTTCCAACATCAAAAAATTGATAGCAAACAACAAAATGACTGGTCTACATGTACTATGGGCAACAGCGTCGCTTAACCAGTTTGCAACAAAATTCGTGTGCGCGCGTATCACCCGTGCACGAACTAAATGTATGTGACAGCGGGCGCGGCGTGCAAGCGATTTTAACCTTAGCAGTGGTTAAGCGACGCTGTTGCCCATGGTACACTAGCGCCAAGTTAGCGGTAGTGCGCCGACTGGTGGACGATTCGTGAATCAGCAAAATTATCCTGCCATTTCAAAAATCTAATGTTAAACCACAGAATAGATAATAGCGTACAGAAGTTGCACTCCGCAAAATCGTTTAAATGAATTGCGACTCTTGCTCTAACACAATAAAGTGCAATTCAGGTCGCACAGCACTTTCTTCGCCCCAAAACGCACTTAATAGTCGCCTCTCTTTCTATCGCGTAAGTATAGACTTCCTCTGAGAGGACAAATTTCATACGTCAGAGAAGCTATTTTCTCTGACGTCTCGCCCTTATTCGACGAGACCAAAATGCTGCTGTACTAATAAAAATCGTAAACATATCAAACTTTTGGAGTAGCTTGTATACCTCTTGGTTTTATATATTGCGTATTATATGTTTTATGATTATGACCCTTCAAAGTTGGGTGGAGAAGTCCATTTAAAAAGTATAAAATTTGTTAAAATAAATAATACATTTAAATAGTCCGTAAAATTTATACCATTTTGATAAACACAATATTTAATATAGCTGCCGAACTAATTTCCTACGCGTTGCATACAACATAGGAAGGCGTGACGTCATAACTTGGTAGCCGTTAGTATGGAGCGTTTTCGGGTGAGTCCAATTTTGTGCATTTAAAACTGATATCTCGGGCAGTTTTCAGGCTAGCGTAATAATTCTTATACAAATGTTTCTTTTTTTTAGGGGTAATTTATGTAACATAAAATAAAAAAATAGTCAACAAGCCTATTTGTCCAAAATGATTATTGTACGTCAAAATCAGGTTCTGGACTAATTAGTATTAAGTAAAATTGTTAATTGTATGTCCTTACGAGGGTGGCATAGTCACTGTGTAACTAAACCCTCTATAAAAAATAAAGATAAAAAAAAAGTATAGACTTCCTCTGAGAGGATAAATTTCATAAACCAGAGAAGCTATTTTCTCTGACGTATGAAATTTGTCCTCTCAGAGGACGCCGAGCGCTTCATACTCTCGCGCGGAGTGACAGAGTCCTGGTTTAACAGCTTCTTACTCGCAAAATGTTACCTCACACGTTGTGTTGTGTGGTAACAAAGGACGTTACATGACTGATACGAGACATGAACAAGTTCATTGTCAAAATATTAGATACCGAGATCACGAGTTCGTTATCAGATGCGATTATTATCACTTATCACGTAGGAACCGGTAATACTACGTAAGTGAAAGCAAATAAACCGCAACTTGAGTAGTGTTACACGACGTCAGGTATTTGTCCTGACATGTCAGACGAGTGAGGGAAAGAAGTTGACTAATTTAATAGTTTTATTGATTAAGGCCCTAATTGAGGATTTGAGAGTAAAGTAGTAACCCAAATGACTTGACGGCAATACTATTGTGGCGGCATCTACTTAAGCCGCACATACCACAACACACGGTTGCAACAAGATTCATTACCGTGTGACTAGATGGCGCTAGTGTCGAATAAACACAAAATATAAGTAAGGAATAGCACCTCGTAGCATAAGACTCGTAGTATGGAGAATATATAAAGAACCTACATCTCGCTAACGATGTTCACTCAGTGACTCAGCATATATACAACTTCCAACCATCATCGGTTGGACCGCGGTCCCCGGGCTAATACCACCCAGCCCGGAGGAAGATCTTCCATTTGGCCTTCCTATCGGTGGCTACTGCCTCACTCCATACCCCCATACCTACATTCCTTCACTATAACAAAGCGGCAACGTCATGTATAATACCATTCAACGTTATTGGCCGCTGCGAAGTTAGTCACAATGCGCGTAGCCGTGCCCCACCACACGTTTCCCTCACACACTTACATCAAATTTGTGTTCTGCGCATAATCTCGCGCGATGTTCACAGCCTCAGATCAAATAAAAAAGGAAGATGGAGCGTTGCGCAGTGGTTGCGAACAACTAAGTGAGGCCGGTTTTTGATGATACATGTGTGCGTAGTAGGGGGCGGGCTGGGGCCAGGCGGCAGGGTTCGATATGGAACGCCCAATGACGAACGAAAGCCAAGGAGTAGTTTCGTTACATATGTGTGCGTAAACTGTGTATGTACACAGCCAAGGCGTAGTTTTACTGGCCTCACCGCTTTGTCGGAAGACTCCGTCTTTACTTTTTTATTTGGTGTAAGTTTACTGCATAAAGTTTGAATTGGCCTATAGGTTTAGCATTAGCTAGGTAACTAAACTCATGCTTTCAATTTCTTTAAACATTATTTATAATAACACTAGCGGCCCGCCCCGGCTTCGCACGGGTGCAGTGCAATGTAGTTACTAATGTAAAACTGTGCTAATGTGGTGTCAGTGTGAAGTTATTTGATTATACTCATTGATAGTAATATAATAAGTCTATGATTATACTACAGGATATCTACATATATACGACGTACGCAAGGGGGGTTAAAATATGATTGAAGTGTGTGTGTGTCTGTCTGAGGCCACCTAGCTCCCAAACTTAAAGATCGATTTTATTGCGATTTTTATGTATAGTTTAAGAGAAGCGTACAGACGGCGGGGAAGCGACTTTGTTTTATACTATGTTTAGCTTTTGCCCGTGGCTCCGCCCGCGTGGGAGTCGGTAATCGTTGTAAGTCTTCCCTTGGGAACCAATGATTGGCATGAAAAGAAGCCTGTGTTAAGTATTCCAGACTATAATCTATCCCTGTGCCAAATTTCGTCTAAATCCGTTCACCCGTTCAGACGTGATTGAGTAACAAAATGAATAACATCCAAACATCAAAAATTTCACATTTTTACAATTTTGTGATATGTAGGTAATAGCTGCACCCCGCGGTTTTACCTGCGCAATCTGTTGATTGTGTAACCAAACTCGCATCTCACTTCGAACCTCACTTCACTTCGCGTGAATTGTTATTAGAAATTAGCTAACTAAATGAGCAATTTTACCGATTACAATAAATTTAGGTAGCTATCTAAAATATTTTGTGATGAAAAAAAAATCTTATCATTATCTTATTTATAATTTAAAGTTCCCGTCCCGTGCAGTGAAGTGAGATTCGAAGTGGGGTTCGAGTTTGTTTACAGAACCGACGCCCTACTGTTCACGATTTTGTATTAGGTAGGTAGGTAGGTGTACTTAATAAAATTTCTTAGTAGTAATATAACAAAATAAGTATAATAATATTATGTAACATTCAATACTCATACTTAATAGTTTGGTAGGTATCTTCTTTTTAAATAAAAATCTATGTATGTTTATTTGTTCCTGGTTCCTGGCTAAAATAACGTGACATTGCAAATTATGTTGGGTACAACTTATGTTGTGCATTATTATCCGGCTCTCAATTTCAACACTTTACACCACATTCCTTGTCACGTTAGATATCTGATATTTGCTAGATTTTGCCACGTTTTATAAGTAGACTAATATTTCGTAAAATAGGTACTGATAATCAGGATAAAATCTTATACAACATGAAATGTCAGCTCGTGCGGTGACATAATTACAATCTCAGGGGAGGTGACAACCTGACAACTGACATTTATTTTTCTTAATCGTACAAATGCACTCAGAAGTTTTGATTCCGATATCGAAGTCAACCACCCTAAAAATAGCTTTCTACCCCTTTTCAACCCTGTTAGGGGATACATTTCAAGAAAATACGAAACACGTATTCAATTAATTTTGTTAAAGAATGTCTATGCCAAATTTCAAGTCAATCGGGCCAAGGAATCGCTTTCTCCCATACAAACTTTGCCACCCTGTTTTACCCCCTTAGGGGTTGAATTTCGCAAAATCCCGTCTTAGTGAGCACCTTCACTCTAAAAGGAACCCTCATGCAAAATTTGAGACTCCTAGCACTTGTAGTTTCTGAGATTTCGTGATGAGTCAGTGAGTGATTTTCTCTTTTATATATATAGACTAGCGGCCCGCCCCGGCTTCGCACGGGTGCAGTGCAATGTAGTTACTAATGTAAAACTGTGCTAATGTGGTGTCAGTGTGAAGTTATTTGATTATACTACAGGATATCTACATATATACGACGTACGCAAGGGTTGTTAAAATATAATTGAAGTGTGTGTGTGTCTGTCTGAGGATTCTGAGGCAACCTACCTCCCAAACTTAAAGATCGATTTTATTGCGATTTTTATGTATAGTTTAAGAGAAGCGTACAGACGGCGGGAAGCGACTTTGTTTTATACTATGTTTAGCTTTTGCCCGTGGCTCCGCCCGCGTGGGAGTCGGTAATCGTTGTAAGTCTTCCCTTGGAAACCAATGCACTTACTACAATGGAACGCGCTTGCTTAAAAGATACCTAATCACGCGACTTGAAGGCCTCCAGATTGTACCTGTCGGAAAACACAAGACTTAGGCAAAGAGTTCCACTCTCTGGCGGTACGGATGATAAAATTTGAAACAAAATGCTGAATCGTACCTCTGGTTGTCCGATGGAAGAAAGGAGATGCGGAATTCACACTCGCCGAAATGTACCCGATAAAAAACATTGCGACCTTGCGTCTACGCTCGTGAATTCTGAGCTTATTACAGAAAAGATTATCGTTACTGATGAGCTTCCTGGCCCTCCGCTCAAAGGATTCAAGCGCCTGGAGCTCGTATTTGGCGGAACCATCCCAAAGATGAGAGCAGTACTCCATGCACGATCGAACTTTCGCTAGGTATAGAATGAGCAGCTGTTCCGGTGTGAAGTAAAGTACTTTCTCAACTTTGCCAAAATGCTAAGCATTTTAGATGCCAATTGTATTTTATTCTCGATGGAAGAGCCAAAATTGAGTGTTAGAGTCAATGATATGCCGAGAAGGTCTAGTCGTTCAGTAATCGGCACGGTTACACCTCGGAAAGTGACTCAGGTCGAAACTACTCCCTTTGGCAGAGAACAGACACACCTGGATTTTTGATGGATTAAATCTGCCTGACCTGACTGGCATCGCCCTATTCGAAGACTGCCTGCAGTGACAGGTTCGTGTTTATGTATCTGACCATCGCCTTCCTAAGACACTGGGTTTGCTTTGCACTGGCTCGAGCATCAGATATGTAGCTCTTTGCAACGGTGCTGTCATCTGCGTATACCAAAATACTGGATTATATTAATGGTGCATATTAATGATATTAGCAGGTCATTAATATGCACCAGGTGTTCCTGTTCAGTCCACCCCTGAGAGACCAATCCCTCGGGGACTCCGGCATTGATAGCCAACTGGTTGGACGAGCAGCCATCAATGACAACTTGAATCGACCGATCCCTCTCGAAGTCCGATATCCAGACACATAAACCGGTGGGAAGTCCGTATGAAGAAAGCTTGCAATAAGGCTATCATGCCACACCCTGTCGAAAGCCTTCGAGATATCAAGAGTAACGGCGAGCGCCTCTTTCGATGGCTACGCTCCATTTGCAAATGGTGTAAGTATGCTAGAAGATCTCCAGTGGACCGGTTTCGGCGAAGGCGACTGAGGAGGTCGTTTGCTTCTGGATACGACAGGAGCTTATGGTTCAGTACACTTCCTTTATCTTTCATGAAAATATCTCAGAATAGGATTAAACTGAAAGACGATGAAAACAAAAATTGAGATCTTAGATGAAAGATCGTATTGTGCTTGTTTGTTTGTTGTTTATTTTAAAATTATCACGTTCGTTTATTCTGTTTGTATTTTAATTGACACGTTATAATGTGTTCTATTAGTTATTCTGTGATAATGTTACTACATACTTATTAACACGCGCAACACGCAACTTTATATGAAATGTATGTAATTTACCTAGCGTTTGAATAAGTCTCGAAAATCTCGAAAATCCCGAGACTGGAAACTAAAACTCTCGGGACCAAATATCCTTCGAGACTCTCGGGAAATCGAGACTCTCGAATCCCGGGATGGAAGCCCTAATAGGTAATAGCTGTACCCCGCGGTTTTACCTGCGCAATCTGTTGATTCTGTAACCAAACGCGCATCTCACTACACTTCACTTCGCGTGAATTAGTTATTAGAAATTAGCTAACTTAATGAGCAATTTTGCCGATTACAAAAATTTTAGGTAGCTAACTAAAATATTTTGTGATGAAAAAAAAATCTTATCATTATCTTATTTATGATTTAAAGTTCCCGTCTCGTGCAGTGAAGTGAGATTCGAAGTGGGGTTCGAGTTTGGTTACAGACGCCCTACTGTTCACGATTTTGTATTAGGTAGGTAGGTACTTAATAAAATTTCTTAGCAGTAATATAACAAAATAAGTATAATAATATTATGTAACATTTAATACTCATACTTAATAGTTTGGTAGGTATCTTCTTTTTAAATAAAAATCTATGTATGTTTATTATTTTGTTTCCTATGCACTCCTAAACCATTCACATCCGATTATGATGAAACTTTGGTACGCTTATAATCTTCTTATAATAAATATTTGTTGAATTTCTGCTTATGACTGAAAAGGTTCCCGGCTAAAATAACGTGACATTGCAAATTATGTCGGGTGCAACTAATGTTGTGCATTATTATCCGGCTCTCAATTTCAACACTTTACACCACATTCCTTGTCACGTTAGATATCTGATATTTGCCAGATTTTTCCACATTTTATAAGTAGACTAATATTTCGTAAAATAGTGAAAATCAGGATAAAATCATAGACAACATGAAATGTCAGCTCGTGCGTGACATAATTAAGTCTCAGGGGAGGTGACAACCTGACAACTGACATTTATTTTTCTTAATCATTCAAATGCACTAAGAAGTTTTGATTCCGATATCGAAATCAATCACCCTAAAAATAGCTTTCTACCCTTTTTCAACCCTGTTAGGGGATACATTTTAAAAAATGCGAAACACGTGTTCAATTAATTTTGTGATAAAATGTCTATGCCAAATTTCAAGTCAATCGGGCCAAGGAATCGCATTCTCCCATACAAACTTTGCCACCCTGTTTCACCCCCTTAGGGATTGAATTTCGCAAAATCCCGTCTTAGTGAGCACCTACACCCTAAAAGGAAACCTTATGCAAAATTTGTGAATCCTAGCACTTGTAGTTTCTGAGATTTCGTGATGAGTCAGTGAGTGATTTTCCCTTTTATATATATAGATAACAGCAAGGATTGTCCTTCTCACCTCTTAACTCATTCTAAATTCTAAGCTTTCTAGGTTTATATTTATCGTTGATATAATATAAGTAACATTTAAATAATCTGTAACATTACACTTAGCTTATGAAACTTCTTTTGAACGTCAGTGAAGTGAATAAAGTGCAAAGTGATCAAGAAACGAATGTACCGCGGAAAAATGACAAGACCGCATGAACCAAAAGTGATTAAATTTAACCAATCTGTGTCGCAACTGTCACACATATGGACACGCAGATTAGCTAGTGTTTTCTGACAGTTACTCAAGCTGTCTATGACTGTTGAAGAATCTGTAGTATCTACCTTAGCTTATCTCATCTCAGTAGTTGTGAAATAGTGACAAACATTATAAACGCCATCTCTTATTCAAAACATTAGCTTTGGCTAAACTAGATTATTGAATGAAAGCAATCAGTGAAAACGCCATCTCTTATCAAAGCACCCTAACTAACAGAAGAAGCGACATCTCTTGTTCTGAACTGACACTACGTAGTAAACATTCGAAATGGTAGAAGGCACTTCGCACACGATGCAGCAACAGACGGATGGAGTATCGGCAGCAGCTGTGCTGCAATTCGTTGCGAGGGAAGCGCGGGAAGGACGCCGATTGGCCGAGTTCGGCGCCCATGCGTTTGCGAGCGTCACTTACAATACTTACGGTAGTATTTCTATGATTTTATAGCTTTATGAAAAAAATGAGAAGCTCGATAGTGGTTTAGCGCCTGGCCCAGCGATTGTAGGTTAAGCAACTTTAGCAAGGGTCGGTCATGGGATGGGTGAACAAAAATTACTATCTCGAGCTCCTCCGTGCTTCGCACGTTAAGCAAGCTGGTCCCGGCTGCTTTTGCAGTTGTTTGCACCAATCCGCATTGAGCCCGCGGGGTGGGTTATGTTATGGCCCATCTTTCTTATCCACGCTCAAGGAAGGCCTGTTCACCCAGGCGGCCAGGGGAACCAGGGGCCAGCAGTGGGAACATTAAAAATGGAAGTTTAATATGGCCCTTCATCTAAAAAAGGCCTATAGATGATTAATGCCGCAAGACCTAGAATCACAACCCAGGAGCCATCTTTTATTCTGAAGCTCAAATATTTGTCTTTTGGAATAGTAAATGTTGACGTTTAATGTATTATAAATATCAATAAAAATGATGCTGACGCCGTTACTGCCAATGATTATAGATACGTAACCCGCACTCAACGATGGTAAGACGAATGTAACGTAATTGCCCAACGCTCAATTAGCCAGGAACAGTCTTGTTTTTCGTAGGAGTTATGAAAAATAGTTATGTATACGGAACAAGGGTTGTGACACGGAAACACACACGACTCCTGTACGCGACAAAATTGTTACATTCTGTTAAAAAAATCCTTTTTGCGTCTTTAGACGATGTACAAATTGTACAGCAACAATCAGAGAACGGAAATAATAATTCATACTTTTAATGTCATTGATTACTGCCGACTTAGCTTTCACTTAAATTCATTTCATAGTACAAGTGCTGGTCAGGTCAACCATAATATGTTTGGTAGAAGAAGACTCATGCCGATACACAGAATGATGATGAAGGATGATCACAACCTGTCATGATGTCATCCTGTGACCACGGCCCCTGGAAAGTTACCGAAAAGTCCGGAAATCAAAAAACCAATAAATCCAAACTAAATAATTCTAAATCGGCACTACAGGTGATACGCGTTGGAATCCGTAAAAGTGTTTTTATTTCAATGATCTGACTTGCTTTAAAATAACGCTAGTTTCTTTATAATCCACTTATATCTGGAATTCATTACACTGGAAAGCAGATATTGTTTAATCACTGTATAAATACTTCATCTGTTTGAACAAGTGATATAGTGTTACTGCTGGTCATGTGATCTGTTTCTAAAGAAATATATATATTTTTATTCACAATCTTTTGAAGCAATGGAATTAAATTGTAATATTCGCCTTCTGTTGTATATCTAATACCCGAAGTGCGGCTAAACCTAGTTTTAGCCGGCTAAAACTAGGTTTAGCCGCACTTCGGGTATTAGCCGTAACATATACATCATGTATCAAAACCCCTGTCAGCTCAACAAGGCACATAGGTCGAAAAACGTTTTTTTTTTCGCCTTTCCATAGTAAGTCGATCAGCTGACCAATACTTTTTTTTCAGTTTTGTTTTTGAATTACTTGGAGAATGTTGTTCAGTTTCAGCAACACCATCACCTGTTTCAGGATCTGACAGGGTTTTTTGATACATTGTAGACTAGACATTATACGCTATAACATCATCTGCTCGCTCAAAGGAGAACAGCTTCAAATCCACATTAGAGTGGATTTGGGTAGGAAACATTAGGTTCAGTTTACCACGTAGGTGATCCAACTTATGGTGTGGTTTCTAAGGCCACCTTTGCGGTTTTAAAAATTAGCTTTTATCAATTTTAATAAAAGCTCGGCGCTAGTAAAATATTTTTAATTGACTATGTTTTTGAAAATTTGGAAAAGCGATGCATATATTAAATTCAGTTAGTCCACGTAAACGACACTTGTAACAACCTCTAAGGTAGGAGTTTTAGCTGTTTTAGGTAATAAAAGAATTGAAAAAAGGTATCAGCTGAAAATGAAGGAAAGAAAATACATGCACTCACTTGATATAACTGGCTGAAGCGGTCCCAGGATACAGTTTTAAAACGAGCACTTCACGCACGTGGTCGCTACCTTTTAAAGTGTCCATTCGACGTAGCTAACTTCATTAATACAGCAATCTTGCAGACACCACACATAAATCACTAATAATTATGATGAAAGTATTTTAGGAATATCAAATTTTCCGAAATTGTAGGAATTTAGTTACACGCGCGGTGGTATGGAGGAGGTATTAATAGGAGAGGCTCCAGATTATTAAAGAATAATCTAAAGCCTATCCATTAATACCTCAGATTTGGTTTCTGAAATCGGTTACAAGAAATAGATTGATCACCTACGTGGTAAACTGAACCTAATGTTTCCTACCCAAATCCACTCTAATGTGGATTTGAAGCTGTTCTTGAAGAACTATCTTGACACAGCCATTTGATGATCACCATGTAAGAATTGAAACCACTTTTCATGAAGGTAGAGAGTTGAGATCGGCCTCCTCCAAAGCCTTTCACGATCTTTCCCCACTTGGATCCAGCTGAAACCAGCATGTCTCCTCAGTCTCTATTCCTGTACCCTTCTGGTCCACCTCTCGGTGCTCATGGTGTTATATGTATCAGCAGGCCTATTTTGTAACTTTGACAGCTTCGGCGGACAACTGATTTTGGCATAAGGTGTTAGTACATTGCTGGGTTTTTTAATAGAGAGTCATTGTATTAATGTTTACTATATCAACAATGTACCATGGGCAACAGCGTCGCTTAACAACCCCTAAGGTTAAAATCACTTGCACGCCGCACCGTCACAACATACGTTTAGTTTGTGCAGGGGCGACACGCGCGCACACCAATTTAAGCGACGCTGTTGCCAATAATACTTATACCACACTCGGTTATACACCGAAGCTGTCAAGGCCTGCTGGTCCACCTCTCGGTGCTTATGCTGTTATATGTATGTATGTAGGAAACATGCATAGTAATTAAGAAATAAATAACTTATGGCCAGTAGACAGATAGATAGACCCGTCTCGCTCCCGCTATCTCTAAACCTTTGACCTTCGAGTCGCTGATCTAGTTATTACTGCTTATCTGTTGTCGCACTTGCCAAAGTTCGCGTGCGCTTGTGCAAGTAAAGATGGCGACGCGGTGATAATATCATAAACGGTAACTACAGGAGACCTTTTTAATGAAATTCGATTTCAATAACTCTTGGAGAAGTTGCGTTGTTCAGATATTTGTCTCTGTTCTGCAAATATAATTGCATTTGGTAAGTGAGACCCTGGTATAGTCACTCACTCACTTTTGGTTAAATTATTTGTATCTATCTTCATCTCATCACGAAGACCTAATACAATATTGCTTTTACCTGCGAATAAATATCATGAAGAAGACTCGATTTCCTTGAATACTACTGGGACATCAATATATTAGTAACTTCTTTTTCTGGCACATTTGTACTTCCAGAAAACACTAAGGCTTAAGATCTTAGAATCTGGACGTCCTCTCGTTTAGACGTATATTTCACGCCGGGTTCATAATAATGGTTTAAGGTATTTTCCAAAGCAAAGTGTGGTTTTATTATCTTTTGACTGCTAACTGTGACTTGCAAATATACATTGTAAAGAACCGCAAGATTTGCATTAAAGCTACAAAGTCTTTAGTCACGTGTCACATATTGTATGATTGATAACCTTCTTCAAGTTGTTACATTACAGCACCGAATATCTTCGTGTGGCACACATTCACGGTGCTTACGAAGAAGTAAGAGTACTGACTGATAGTACAACTGAACTTCTAAACATCCAAAGATCTGCAGATCCATTTATGCACAGCATCCTACCAAGCGTCGAGAGATGGAGTCATTTCACTAACTAAAGACGATCATAGCAAACAGTATTGTTGAATAGTATAAAAAAGCATAAATACCATTTAACCTCAATTACACCAGACGGATTTTTCTACCCGCGTTCGATGAGATTGGCGTTATCTCAAACACGCGCAGCCTATCAGTGGTCTCAGGGTTCAAACGATGGTCGATGTTACCCGACGTCAAACTAATTTATTCTGGATATTGCTATCAATACATTAAAATTCTGTTATGGCTTAATAAAAATGGGTTGATCATGGAAATAGTTTTCTAAAGTAGAACATTGCAGGGGGATATTACAACATCTTAAAATTTGACTAGTTTATGAATTGCTATAGATACATCTGTTTTTAGCTGTATAGCAAATAAAAGAGGCGCTTTGATAGCCATTCAGAAAACTGGCAAGTTTTAGTAGGTTGTAATACGGGGGCAGAACTCTACAACAAGGTAGACAAGGTTAACATTCATTCTACTGATGACATGTATAACAATCAGGCGAAGATAAAGCAAACAACGTTTAATATTTCAAAGAATTATTATTTACTAGCGGCCGCCTGCGACTTCGTCTGCGTGGAAAGGTTTTTTGCTCTCTCTCGGGAACAATACTTTTTTTCTGGATGAAAGGTACCCTATGTCCTTTTCTGTACCCCTGACAACGTGTATGCAAAATTTCATGATGATCGGTTCAGTAGTTAAGACGTGAAGGCGTAACAAACAAACAAACAAATAAACAAACAAACGGACTTTCGCATTTATAATATTAGTAAGGATTTCTTGAACAGTAACATTAGTAACAAGAACATCTATCCTCAAAAACGGTCCAAACGATACTGCCGACCGACGCCAAGCCTGTCCGCCATTACGGGCAAATACACTAGTGGCGCCACTCGCCAACCGGAAGTAAAACATTTGGTAACAGGGATGTTCGTTTCACAACTTTTAACAAATTCAAATGAATTCTTTGTAAATTAAATTTCAGAAAATCTAACACATGCAAGTTAACAATTCTATAATGACATGCAAGTAAACATACATTCTACTAATAACTTGCAAGCAAACATACATTCTACTGATGACATGCAAGTAAACATACATTCTACTAATGACGTGCAAGTAAACACATTCTACTGATGACATGCGGCTACCGTTGCCGATGAAAACTTGTCTAGCTTTGTCTATAGTTAAGGGTGTTCCTATCGAATGCTGAAATGTTTTAGTAGGAGTATTATGTCATGAATGATATTATATATTTAATTCAGTATTTGCGACAGCCACTGATTGTATTTGATGCCACTGCCAAATATGAGGAAGACCTCGTTCTCTTATCGCGAAGTCACTTTCTGACTTGAGTCGACAAACGACTTGACGACGATTAAAAACGACCCTATACCAAGTTACCAACAGCTTCTTAGTAACTAGTCCAGATTGATACCAAATACAAATGGACTATGCAAACTAAGTGCTATCTAATTCGTAATAGAATTACGCAGTAACACAGAATACTTATTAAAATCCAGAGACTTTCGAGCCGTTATCTGCCGGAAAGTGTGAAAGAAAGCGTCACTTTATTCAAACATATAAAACACTAAATTGATTGTTTGTTGGAATACGCTTAGAATAGATTCCTATCGGTTGAAAGTAGACAAACTATTTATAGAGGGTAGATACCTTTTATGGTGTAGGTGAGCACTAAGAAAGAAAAATCCGCCCCCTAAGGGGATGAAAGTTTGTATAGCCCCTTACTTTCAAAGCTAGGATGTTCAAATTTTGTGTTTAGGCTGACGATAAAAAATTATAAGGGGAAAGGCAAGGGCAAGTGAAAGTGGACGTGTAACTGTAAGGGGAAAGGAAACGAGAACGGGATACTAATATCTCTGGACCAAATTCTGAACGGGGACGGGGACACCTTCTACAGAATTTTAAGAATTCTTAAGATTTTCTAGTTAAGAAAAGCTAGTTAATACGCGAAGCTAGTTGATACGGAAGTGACATCCGATCATCGCACCACTTTTTCAGACCCAACCCCAAAGCCCAGAGGGTTCTCCTCACAGAGGAAGTACTGGTGCCGCTTCAATAGAATCCGCACGGGACACGGCAGGTGCAACTATATGAAACATAAGTGGGGATGGGTGGAGAATCCGCTGTGCGACTGCGGCGGCCTTGAAGACCAGACCACCCAACATATTGTGGAACGATGTCCAAGGCGCCATTTCCGAGGCGATCCACGGGAACTCTACGATGTCCTAACACCAGCAGCTATCGACTGGTTACGTGACCTGGATGTTGACCTATAAATGTTAATAATTTCAAATATAACAATAGTAAATTATCCTACAAATAATAATAAAATGCCATACGATTAAACAAGTTAATATAAACTACTTTTGGTGTTACAGCGGCGCTTGGCGACATGGGGGGAAGCGGCACCAGCTCGTCTTCCTCTCACATGTCCCCGGGGTGGCAGGTCAACGACCTCGACTTGGATTTGCCAGGGGAACTGAGTATGAAGTGAGTACACTCTACTAAAGATCCTTAAAGTTCAATTTGCAAACACATCTTAAGGTTAAACAGCACTGGACTCGCTATTATAGGCCAATAGATGGCGCTGATTTAAACATAACGTGGTTTCCCAGGAATTTAGCTTTTACACACAATATATTTTAGCGTATCCCGACAACTAACGACAATTGTTCACTATGAACTGTGTTATTAAAGCAAAATTATCTAATTAAATGCAATATGTTTGTAGTATTTAGCGAATACAACTGACACTGTCTATAGCGCCATCTATGCAAGTGCAATGCACTCACACATGACGAGTCCAGTGCTACTGTTTAGTTTAACCTTAGGCCGCTATTACATTATCATATATTTATCATTTATATATGATTTCATATCTGTCAAATTCTATGATCATAGTTAAATGATGCTGTCCTTCATTTTTACATATTACACTTATGATCCACCTATGATCATATAAATAATGTCATATTAACCATAACTATGATCAAAGACAATATGAATCACATGTAGTTATTAAACCGTCCTATGTTCTTCATATAAAAATGACTCATACATATATGATCATATTTCTATGATAGTCTAATAGCACTCTTAATGAAAAGCTACTTGTCTTGTATGTTGTCTACTATGTACGTTATTTACGGCTAAGAGTGCTATTAGACTATCATAGAAATATGATCATATATGTATTGAATTGCATTGTGATTGAATTGTGAAATTGTACTGTAATTTAATTAACTTTTACCCAGCTTTGTTAGTAAATACCTACTTAATCTGTTTTGCTTTTGCGACCACGAACTGTTTTAGTCTTTTTATTTATTATGTTCTCATGTAAGTGACTTATGTCTTTATGATAATAAAGTTCTTTAAACCTTAAATGTATGAGTCATTTTTATATGAAGAACATAGGACGGTTTAATAACTACATGTGATTCATATTGTCTTTGATCATAGTTATGGGATCCTATTTGACAGCGAGCGTACAAGTAGGATCATTTTCGTTGCCCCAGTAGTGATTCTTTCCTCTATTCGCCTAACTTCAATAAATGGCGTCTTCAAGTGCAAGAATTTTGACTGGAATATTGAAATAACAATATATTAATTACTCTTTACGAGGAAAATGAGTGTTTATATAATAATCTTGTTCCCAGCGTGACGTTGACTACCCGAAATAAGTAAATAAATAATTGCTTGGACAATTTTACACAGCGCCATCTAGCCCCAAACTAAGCAAAGCTTGTAATATACACATCAACTTTGTCTAGGGATACAGGTGTTATTTTCATACAAACGAGGTAACTTTAAAGCCTTGGTTTTCTGCCAGGGATGTACCGTCCTGTAATCTGATGATGGCCATCCAGGGACTGAATGGAGTAGATTCAGATCGCTATACACACCCAACTGATCTGATCAGCATTCTAAAAGATTAATGGGTCAGAGTTTTCGGTTTGAGGATTTCCATATATTTTCATGCTATTTTCGCGGTTTTTTTTAACATCTGACCAGCATTCTAAAAACGTAATGGACATTACGTTTTTAGAATGCTGGTCAGATCAGTTGGGTGTGTATAGCGATCTGAATCTCCTCCATTCACTCCCTGGATAGCCGTCATCAGATCACAGCACAGTACATCCCTGGCATGAAACCAAGGTTTCAAAGTTACCTCGTTTGTATTAAAATAGCACCTGGTATCCCTAGAAGAAGTTGATGTGTGTATGTGTGCTAGACAACTGATATACTATTTATATACTTTTTAAATACATACTTATTATACAAAGTAACATGCAGACCCGTCACAGAAGTAAAAATTAATCATTTCAATTTATGTTCGGCCGGGAATCGAACACGGGACCTCTGCGTGGTAGACCGGCATGTTGACCACTGCGCCACTGTGACAGTGCATTGAATAACTACGTGCGAATAACTATTTCTATCTCATCTATCTGGCTTGGGCAAGTAGGGTTGCCAACACAAAGGGTCGCTTTAATTTACATAATTTTACATACATAAGTTTTGGGGTTTACTTTGCTAAGCTAAGATTTGAGTTGGATAAAATGTGTGCTTAGAACTAATAACACTCAAGTTGTAAGTTCTTCAAGTAATTTAAATTCATTAAACTCTCAGGATTATGAACTTACTAGCGGCCGCCCGCGACTTCGTCTGCGTGGAAAGATTTTTTGCTATCCCTCGGGAAAAATATTTTTTTCGGGATGAAAGGTACCCTATGTCCTTCTCTGTACCCCTGAGAACATGTATGCAAAATTTCATGATGATCGGCTCAGTAGTTAAGACGTGAAGGCGTAACAAATAAGTACCTAAACAAACAAACGGACTTTCGCATTTATAATATTAGTAAGGATTTTCAAGGCTGTAGGATATAAGTGAATCCGACTGATATAAGCTTACAGATCACCTATAAAAAATCACAGGCACAGACATCTTTATGTAGATAGATTTATTTTTACCCGTGTTTTCTTCCAAAAGATGTTTGTGCTAAGGGTACAAAGAAGTAACTATTTATTATTACATTTTTAGATTTTACCTGTTTCGTCTTTACCGATCAATTTTGTCTAGGGATCAAAGTATTTTTTTTCATACAAACGAGGTAACTTTGAAGCCTTGGTTTCCTGCCAGAGATGTACCGTGCTGTGATCTGATGATGGATAGCCAGGGAGTAAATGGAGGAGATTCATATAGCTAGACCCAACTGATCTGATCAGCATTCTAAAAGATAGAAGAACCTGTTTAAAAAACCGCGAAAATAGAATTAAAATGTATGGAAATCCTGAAACTGAAAACTCTGACCCTTCTTCCAAGGCTTCAAAGTTACCTCGTTTGTATGAAAAAAACACCTTGATCCCTAGGCAGAGTTGGTGAGTATCTGAAAAGATGTTTCATTTTGAAATCGAGGGTACTTCCTCACATCGATTAGATAAAGCTGGCTTGCAGCAAAAAACTAAGATGAATCTACTTGTGATTCGGTACCTTAATTGTTTAAAGCAGGGTTTCTCTACCAGTAGGCCCTCCTTGGGGAAAGCGGCCAGTTTTCAGGGAGGCGTGAAGATTTTCGCAAGTCTTTAGGAAGGCGCGACTTCAAAAAGGTTGAGAAACCCTGGTTTAGAGCATTGGGCTGGATTCTTATGGTTGTGGGTTCGTGTCCCGTCTGGAACTAGAGACGAGTTTATTTTTTCTAATATATAATTTAACATAATATATAAAGGAGCAGTAATTGTTTCCCCAGCGAGGCCTTGCTATCACTGCCTTCGTTGGCCGTGTTCAAGCAAGAGGCGCCGTCGCCCACCGGCGCCGTGCTGTCGCCCCCGCGCCGCGCCTGGCCGCGTCGGGCCGATGACCGACAGGTGAGCCCCATATACAGGAGCAGTAACTGTTTACTCAGCGAGGCGTTGCTATCGCTGCCTTCACTAGCCGTGTTCAAGCAGGACGCGCCGTCGCCCACCGGCGCCGTGCTGTCGCCCCGTGTTGGGCCGATGACTGACAGGTGGGCCCCATTAAAGGAGCAGTAACTGTTGTCACAGCGAGGCCTTACTGTCGCTGCCTTCGCTAGCCGTGTTCAAGCAGTAGGTGCCGTCGCCCACCGGCGCCGTGCTATCGCCCCCGCGTCGGGCCGATGACCGAAAGGTGAGCCTCATATACCGGAACAGTAACTGTTGTCACAGCGAGGCGTTGCTATCGCTGCCTTTACTGGCCGTGTTCAAGCAGGACGCGCCGTCGCCCACCGGCGCCGTGCTGTCACCCCGCGCCGCGTCGGGCCAATGATCGACAGGTGAGCCCCACTATAGCAGTAACTAGCGACCCGCCCTCGCTTCGCTTCAGTTCCTTCCTCTTTTTGCCAATGGGGAATGTCCGAAAAAAAGTAGGTAGGAATAAGCTCCCTTAGTAAGAAAAAATAGGTTCAGAATTTTCCGTTGCGTGAAAAAAGTCCCCATTCTGCTGTTTTTGTGTTCTGAACCTTTTTTCTCTAAGGAAGCTTATTCCTACCTATAAAAAAAATATTTGGACGATTTTTTACTAAACACCTAAAAAAACTATTTCTTTCAATCATCACTTCCATTCACTCGCAATGTCTGTTTATTAAAGGAGTACGCGCGGCTTATCGCTCGGCATATATGTTATATTTGAAGCAATTTTATACTGCCCGGCACGTAAGTTGGCAAGATCGAAACGAGACAAAAGATGCGCAGTAGCCATAAACTTTAGTGTTTGTGGCTTCTGCGCATCTTTTGTCTCATCTTTCTCTTGCCAATTAATATGCCGGCATCTGTACACAAAACCTTGACAAGGTATATAACCTAAACCTTCCTCATGAATCACTCTATTGCATTGAGCAGGTGACGAGCATGGTGGTGGACAGCCGCGAGCCGATGGACGAGAGCGGGTGTCACCCGTCCCCCTCGCACAACGCCATGATGCCGCACCACGGTGAGTTAGCTCAGCATTACGAGCTTTTTAAACCATACCTATATTACATACTAGCGTTCGTCTGCGTGAACAGTTTTATTCTATCCCTCGAGCACAGTACTTTTTACACGACTGCCCAAAGCAAAAAGAGTGTATATGTGTTCAGGGTTCATGTATGTGGGTATGTGAGTTTCTTTATTCCACCATTACTTCTAAATGCCTGAACTGATTTGGATAAATGAGGTATCGTTAGAATCCTTATAGCATCCCGAGTGACACTGGCTATATTTTTTTTTAGAAAAAATCAATATGGCGACTGTGCGACGCCATTTTCAAATGTGAAAAAAAATGTTTCTTCTATTATTACAATATGGGTATCAAATGAAAGGCCTTGATGAGCACATTCCAAAACTATATAATATGTTACTAAAATGTGTGAAATAAAAATAAATAACTAAAAAAATATTAAAAACACGACTGCTCTGCCAAAAACGAACTAAAAAGTTAAACAACAAGTGTCATTGCAGTCGGGGGACCTCTTTGATCAATAAGGTTCCCCGACTGCAATGACACTTGTTGTTTAACTTTTTAGTTCCTTTTTGGCAGGACAGTCATGTTTTTAATATTTTTTAAAATTTATTTATTTTTATTTCCGGTTGAAAAGTTATCATAGGTCCTTTTCTGTCTGCACCCCTGACAACGTGTATGCAAAATTTCATGATGATGAGTTGAGTAGTTATAACGTGAAAGCGTAACAAACGAATAAACAAACTTGATTTCGCTTTTATAGTATTAAAAGTAAAGACTAACTTCGTACGCGTGGATATTTAAAAAAAAAACCTTTGATTTGAGTAAAAAGTGTCCTCTCTCTTTTAATCTAGGTAATAAATTATCTTTATGTTTGTGTCATCCAAATCCGTTCAGCTGATTAATTAACAAACATATCAACCTTGTCTAGGGATACAGGTATTATTTTCATACAAACGAGGTAACTTTGAAGCTTTAGTTTCCTGCCAGAGATGTACTGTGCTGTGATTTAATGACGGCTATCCAGGGAGTAAATGGAGGAGATTCAGATCGCTATACACACCCAAATGATCTGACCAGCATTCTAAAACATTAAAGGTCATATTTAAAATAACCGCGAAAATAGCATAAAAATGTATAGAAATCCTGAAACTGAGAACTCTGACCCATTAATCTTTTAGAATGCTGATCAGATCAGTTGGGTGTGTATAGCGATCTGAATCTCCTCAATTCACTCCCTGGATAGCCGTCATCAGATTACAGCACGGTACATCCCTGGCAGGAAACCAAGGCTTCAAAGTTACCTCGTTTGTATGAAAATAACACCTGTATCCCTAGACAAAGTTGATGTGTATAATTAAGTATGGAGTTTTTTTTATGTACTACGGGATAGTGTTTGGCCTTCATCTCACTTGATGTTAAGTGACGATAAGGCCGAAGGTGGAAGCGTACTACTCCCGGAATCCTCATTACTGAGGAACTGGCTATCTTACCTCTAACTGCCGGAACACAACAATTTTTAAATTGTTGTTATGGCGTCAGACTTAGGTAAGATGGTGGTAGTTAGCCAGGAGGACTTGAAATAAGCGCTACCACCAACCAAACCGAGTACAAATTGTACCCCTGGGAATCGAACCCGGGACCTCTGCGGATACGGGTGGGCGAACCACTAGACCACAGAGGCGGTTAAAAGTAAGCAAGATAATGTACTAATCACGTGGTTTTAACCCCGATTCTTGTTAAAACCAGTTTATATACAACGTGTAACAGAATTAATAGCTAAACCAGAATATGGTAGATAGGGACCATCGAACTGAACAACTTTTACTATGGGACCAACTCTGAAATCGCGAAAACGGTCCCTATCTACCATATTGGGCATTAGGGATTTTTTGTAACACGTTCTATAACTATACTGATATCATGCATCAGCCATTTTTAATGTCCCCACTGCTGGGGCACAGGCCTTCCTTATGGGTGGATAAGGAGGACGGGCCATAACCCACCACGCGGGCCCAATGCGGATTGGTGGGTGCTGTATACTGATATACTCACACAGAAATAAATACGGAACCTTCTCAGAAACTTGTTTCCTTACAGCAAGCCCAGAAAGTATGCAATGCCAGCCGATGTCGGGCGGCGCCGTGATGCAGGGCGGATACTCGCCGTCGCTTCACGAGGCCAAAGGTAAGTCAAGGCCCTTCTCACACGATACTACTGGGAATTAATTGGGTGACTGGAAATAATTAAAAGCGACTGTTGATGGGATACTTAAATACTAAACTGGGCAGCAATTAATTTTTTGGGCGACGAAATAACTAAACGGGCGACACACAGTGTATTACAAAAATGCTTGAAACAGGCGACTACATGTGGGTGACAAATAATCTAAATGGGTGACTAAAATACTGAGTGGGCAACTATTATACCTAGTAGGCAACTATATAACTGATTTAAGCTACCCAACATGGTATTTTAACACGTTTTTATTAGGTTGCTCTCTTGTTTTTTTTGTTTTTTTGTCATCTCGATTAGGATAATAGTCACCTTTTTTATAAATAAAATATACGCCAAATTTTAAATGTTTTGTGTGCCCTAAGGTTGTCGCCCAAATAGTAATTTGGTCGCCCGTTCTGTATAACTAGTTACTCAGTTTGTATTTTAAAGTGACCCATTTTCAATATCGGTAGTAACCCTCGCTCCGTCGCCCACTTAGTATTTCAGTATGCTGTATTCAGTATTTTTAACCGACTTCAAAAAAAGGAGGAGGTTCTCAAGTCGACGGTATTTTTTTTTTTTTTATTTTTTTTTTTATGTATGTTTTACCATAACTTCGTCAGTTGTTAACCGATTTATACAATTCTTTTTTTATCTAAAAGAACATAGTTCGTGTGTGGTCCCATAAAAAAATTACAGAGATCTGGCTGGTAGTTTTTTCATAATCCTGAAAAATGTCAATTATTTAGCTTGCCATCACACGTGTTTTTCCGGATTTTCGAACATAACATTTTTGTTTATGTACCGATTTAGATGATTCTTTTTTTGTTTGAAAGGGTATACTTCAAGAATGGTCACATTTTAATTTCATCGGTATTGGACTTTGAACTTCGAAGATACACAAAGGAACTCCTCAAATTCAAATAGTATATGTAAAGTGATTTGGATTTTGCTGGTTTATGACAATACAAAACAAACCAAACCATGGTCTGCAATGCAAGGTTCTGGACTAGACTTGGACTACGAAGACACAATGGAACTCCTCAAAAACAAACAGCGTAAATTGGGAATTTGAGTTGTGGGCATTTTACCATTGAAAATATTTTATAAAGTTAAAAAATATTTACATGTTTGTTTACATACCTGCCACTAAAAAGTTGAAAATAAAAACTTTTTTAACAAAAAAGAAAAACCTCCTTCAAAAAACCTGAAACAAAAACAGCTTCAAAATTAAATACCTCTAAAAAGCGAGAAATAATATTCAAATCATTAGTTACGCATAACATTATTAATAAAACACGTCTAATGAAGTCGGGTGGGGCTTTCAGAAATATAATAAAAAATACTTGTCTTCCAGCCCCACCCGACTTCAGTAGACGTGTTTTATTAATAATGTTATGCGTAACTAATGATTTGAATATTATTTCTCGCTTTTTAGAGGTATTTAATTTTGAAGCTGTTTTTGTTTCAGGTTTTTTGAAGGAGGTTTTTCTTTTTTGTTAAAAAAGTTTTTGATACCCAAAATCGGAATTTATTGTTACCCGATTAATTGCTTTCGTCTGGTCCATACTTGACTTTGGGTGCACAATTTGGAGCCCTTCATATGATGTACATGTCAATAGACTAGAACAGGTCCAGAAAAAAATTGTTAGATTCTTAAATTACAAAACAAACCGCTTTAATTCCTCATACGAAGAATCAGCTGCTCATTATGGTATCTCCACTCTTAAAAACCGTCGTTCTCAATTTGATCTTTATAACCTATTTAAAATCTTAAATAATCAAATGTATTGCCCTGACTTATTACATAAGATAGGTTTTATCACTAAAAGTAAATTTCTAACGCGCCCCTCACGAGTCAAATCACTAAAGGATGAGTATCTTAATGTCTTCGTGCCACCAACCGCAGGTAAAAATTACACACGTAATCGATTTCTAATCAGAAGTTTAAATAAATATAATGATGATTATTGTAATCTTGACATGTTGATTCAGAAGTTGATATTTTCAGTAACTCTTTACCTAAATTTAAACGTTTAATATGTGCAAACCATAGTGCACAAAACGACTGATGTGTACTACTGAAGTGTAAATTAGTTTAGACTAATAATTGATGTCCTTGCAACTGTTTTGTTTTTCGTTAAGTATTAAAATATAACTTGTCCGAATAATTATCCTTATCGGCACTATAGGTCTGTTATAGCTAGTAAGATAGGCATAAGTACTTATGTAATGACTGTTGCCAAAAGAATAAAGAATAAATACTACCCGATACTACTCAAACCGAACTATGCAGTTACAAACTCAAATTGCTAACAAGTCACTTGAGCCCATACATTCTCTATAGAAGCAGGCGACTCTCACTCCGCGCTTAAACTTTTATATCAGTCTACTGCTCGCGGTTGACTCAGTCGAGCCAGTGCACGAGGGGTGGCGTGTGTCGGTTGAGACAGAGCTACGCGATAGAAAGAGAAGCTCTTCGGGGGCGCTTATAATAAAAAATACTATTCGCAAGCTAATAATACCACCTATCGAGTAAAATAAACTTGTGTAAACTTTCATCTTTAATACGTTGTCATATAAAAATTACTGAAGTCAACTTAAATCTGAAATTTATGATAAAAAATCAAGAGATACGCCCTTTACATTCTAAGATGTTATTGAAAAACCGGCCAAGTGCGAATCGGACTCACGTACTAAGGCAAAAAAAACACGTTTGTTGTATGGGAGCCCCACTTAAATATTTATTTCATTCTGTTTTTAGTATTAGTTGTTATAGCGGCAACAGAAATACATCATCTGTGAAAATTACAACTGTTTAGCTATCACAGTTCATGAGATACAGCCTGGTGACAGGAGGTCTACAATGAACACACGAAACCCGAACGAACTCCGTAATTTCGGGCTGTTTCTTACCATGAAAATACTACGGGCCCGTCAACGGAACGTAATCGGAGTTTGACGTTTGCTGTTACGGATAGCTTACTATGAACGCTCGAACCCGACACGAAAATTCGATTTTGACATACAGTTTTTCGGGCGTTTAACCTCACTTCTCACGAGAACTCAAGTGCTACCGTAAGAGTTACGGATTAACATTTTATTCCAAAAATAACTGTGTTATTGTCAATTTTATATCAGTTTGGGTTTTGTTTGACTACTAAGAAGGTGTACTAAATTATAATATAAGTTAACTACATCATATATGAAAAAACTTTTATAAATACCTACACATACATAATTATATTGTAACATATTTAATACTCTGTACTTTTCACAGATTTTTTTTGGTATAACTGTTTTGATTGATTGATAAAATTACTTAGATAATAGATTTATTAAAAAACCGGCCAAGTGCGAGTCGGACTCGCGTATGAAGGGTTCCGTACCAAAAAAACGGCAAAAAAATCACGTATGTTGTATGCCAGCCCCCTTAAATATTTATTTTATTCTGTTTTTAGTAATTTTTTTTACAGCGGCAACAGAAATACATCATATGTGAGAATTTCAACTGTCTACCTATTGTCGTTATTAATATCGAGCAAAAAACGCCAAAAAAATCACGTTTGTTGTATGGGAGCCCCCCTTAAATATTTATTTTATTCTATTTTTAGTATTTGTTGTTATAGCGGCAATAAAAATACATCATCTGTGAAAATTTCAACTGTCTAGCTATCACGGTTCATAACATACAGCCTGGTGACAGACAGACAGACACAGAAAGACAGACAAACGGACAGACAGACAGACAGACGGTCAGCGGAGTCTTAGTAATAGGGTCCCGTTTTTACCCTTTGGGTAGGAAACCCTAATAAAGGATACTTATGCAATGAAATCAGATAAAAAAACTTTATTATAATTTATTGAAATTGTTTTATTATTCTTTACCAGTTACATCTTAAATACTTAGATAATCATTAAAAAATATCTAAATAACTAAGTATATGTAACAAACTATTACAGAAAAATTAAGTTACGATGTTACAAACTATCCTAGAAAAATAAAAACTTACTAGGTAATTGGTGAATACTTAATAATGACTAAATTACAGCAGTGATGAAGATATGGAACACGATTACGAACAAGACAATAATAATTTCTCTATTAAATTGGTCAGTTTATTGTTATCTTGACAGTAATAATTGTATCACCTCTCTCATAGACTCCGTAATCGCTAATATCAGCTGCAGTAACTCAGTCACTATTGAGGCTATTAGCCGCTCCTCGTTTCTCTTCTAGCCCTCAAAGTTCTTCTGGCTGGCTGACCCCGGGGCTCTGAAAAGAAATATTTTTTTATGAGACAGAGGTAGGTAATGTAGGTATACACCAATAGTAATCGAAACACAGATAAAATACTATGGTAAGGTAAATGGGCAGTATTTAATAGCAGTTTTATGTCTGTGCATATTACTATTACAGTAAAAAAATTAAGTTAAACCTAAATCAACTGTTTTGGTTTGTACAATCAGAACGTCTTAGGGAATATAATAAACAATAATAAACAATGCCGAACGTAGAATTCCTTTTAGAGAAAAAAAACATATTATTACTGTGATACTGTCATAAAAAATCATTATTTTAATATTAGTCACAAATTCTGCCGTTCTGTCTAAGACTTAAAACTTATAAAATTGTGTTAAATACTTACAGGATAAAATGCATTTGCTGACTCCCAAATCCTTCAACCATTATGGAAATTATCCTTCGGTCAATCTTGGAAATGGGAGGGGCAGTTGATGGCCCACCACTACCGGTAGCAGTGGCAGATTGTCTGGCAGCGCTGGTAGCTCTCTTTACAAGATATTTCCGATCTGCCCAGACCTAAAAACAGGAAAAAAAATTATAACGGGACCCAAGTTACTAATTTTAATTGCCTGGTGTTAAAAATTTTTGTGATCTTGTTTTGACGGGGGCATTTAAAATCTACCTAATAGAAACTGTCTTTTAAATGTTATTAAGTTACATTCTGTTAAATAAAGGATTATTATTATTCAATTATTACCCTCTGCTACTGTTCCACGGTTTTCACCGTACCACCGCAGGCATTCAGGTTGTTTGCAAGATCTTGCCAGAGCTCACTTGTGCGAGCTCGTCCCGAGACATCCCTCAGGTGACCTCTGGCAAGATCTTGATGCTCTTGGAGAAAAGATAGGAGCATTTCAATTTGCTCTGCAGTGGGTGGTGCCGGCGGTGGAGAACACAACGTTTAAAGTTACATAAAAGACAGTAGGTACATAGAATACAGATATTAATAATATAGTAAATTTACTTACATGAGAGTGAAGTGAACCGATTCTCACTAAATCCAAAGGAGTGCTAATGAGGAACACATGGTTAAATGTCCCTTTTTTGAGTTTACCATTATCAGATGAAATATAGCAAACACTTATCACTTATTTACTAAGTATTGCTCATAATTGATTTAGAACACTTAAATTCGGTGCGAGTCGTAGGAAACACTTGAAATTATAACTTCATTTGAACAAAAGCAAAAAATAGCTCCGAAAGTTGCGGCGAACCACTTTAGAAATGTATTCACATAAAACGTAAATAAACAAAATCAGCAAAATATGTTAGGTGTATAATGCTGTAACAGGAAATATCCCCATAACATCAAAATGTTATTAGTGGAAACGTGACATTCTTGATTAGGTTGGTTTATCACCTGTCGGGGGCCACTTTGCCACAGACTAAGAGCCCGGGCTGTCATGGCGCGTTAAAGTGTAATAACAAGATGTCTTTGTTAAAAATTGGCAGTTTTAATAACATACGCAGCATTCCGCTAATCATTACTGTAATTTATTGAATCAAAACTGTTTAAATACAAATAATTTTAATTATTAGTGTCATTTCCGGTTTTTTTGTGAAGACATAATAAAAAACCTTTTTCAATCATCCGTTCACGTAACTTGTCTATGCGTCCGTACTAAACCTACGAATCCGAAAATAGTTCGTGGTAGCTACGAGTCGCGTACTTCGTTCGGGTTACGGACGGGCCCGAAGTTACGGATGAACGTTTCATAGTAGACATCCAGACACACAGACAGACAGTCGGACAGTAGAGTCTTAGTGATAAGGTCCCGTTTTTTACACGACTGCCCAAAAAGAAGTGTATATGTGTTCAGGGTTCATGTATGTTTGTGGGTATGTGAGTTTCATTATTCCACCATAACTTCTAAATGGCTCAACGGATTTTGATGTATGTATCGTTACAATCCTTACATCATTCCGAGTGACACTGGCTATATTTTTAATAAGAAGTTAACATAGCGACTCTAAGACGCCATTTTAAAATAAGAAACAATTTTTTTTTTATTCTATTATTACCATATGGGCATCAAATGAAAGGTCTTAATGAGCACATTTCAGAACTATATAATTTATCACTAAAATGTGTGAAATAAAAATAAATAAAATTAAAAAATATTAAACAGGTGTCATTGCAGTCGGGGGACCTGTTTGAAACATTGTTCCATTAAACGGTCTCCTGACTGCAATGACACTTGTTATTTATCTTTTTAGTTCGTTTTTGGCTGGGCAGTCATGTTTTTAATATTTTTTTATTTTATTTATTTTTTTACCCTTTACGTACGGAACCCTAAAAATGTACCGATTCGTTTGTCCCAGCGGCGGGACTGCTGATATGCTCGCCGGGCAGCTCGCTGGACGGGTTCCTGCACGCGCCCGCCGCCCGCCCCGACAGCAGCTTCAAGGATGACACCAGGTAACATACAGGGCTCCAACAACGCACACACACACACACCTGTCACCGGCACAAAATCTCAATGCACGCGCCTGTGACACGACCAACAACGCACACGTACACACTTCTCACTGAAACGAAATCTCAAGACCACTCAATACACCCGCTTCTCACTGACACGAAATTTCAAGACCACTCAATGCACCCGCTTCTCACTGTCACGAAATCTCAAGACCACTCAATGCACCCGCTTCTCACTGACACGAAATTTCAAGACCACTCAACGCACCCGCTTCTCACTGACACGAAATCTCAAGACCACTCAATGCACCCGCTTCTCACTGTCACGAAATCTCAAGACCACTCAATGCACCCGCTTCTCACTGACACGAAATTTCAAGACCACTCAACGCACCCGCTTCTCACTGACACGAAATCTCAAGACCACTCAATGCACCCGCTTCTCTCTGACATGAAATCTAAAGACCACTTAATGCACCCGTTTCTTACTGACACGAAATTTCAAGACCACTCAATGCACCCGCTTCTTACTGACACGAAATTTCAAGACCACTCAATGCACCCGCTTCTTACTGACACGAAATGTCAAGACCACTCAATGCACCCGCTTCTCTCTGACATGAAATCTCAAGACCACTCAATGCACCCGCTTCTCACTGACTCGAAATGTCAAAACCACTCATTGCACCCGCTTCTCACTATCACAAAATCTCAAGACCACTCATTGCACCCGCTTCTCACTAACTCGAAATGTCAAAACCACTCATTGCACCCGCTTCTCACTGACACGAAATCTCAAAACCACTCATTGCACCCGCTTCTCACTGACACGAAATCTCAAAACCACTCATTGCACCCGCTTCTCACTGACTCGAAATGTCAAAACCACTCATTGCACCCGCTTCTCACTGTCACGAAATCTCAAGACCACTCAATGCACCCGCTTCTCACTGACACGAAATTTCAAGACCACTCAACGCACCCGCTTCTCACTGACACGAAATCTCAAGACCACTCAATGCACCCGCTTCTTACTGACACGAAATTTTAAGACCACTCAATGCACCCGCTTCTTACTGACACGAAATGTCAAGACCACTCAATGTACCCGCTTCTCTCTGACATGAAATCTCAAGACCACTCAAAGCATCCGTTTCTTACTGACACGAAATTTCAAGCCCACTTAATGCACCCGCTTCTTACTGACACGAAATGTCAAGACCACTTAATGCACCCGCTTCTCTCTGACATGAAATCTCAAGACCACTCAAAGCACCCGTTTCTTACTGACACGAAATTTCAAGACCACTCACTGCACCCGCTTCTTACTGACACGAAATGTCAAGACCACTCAATGCACCCGCTTCTCACTGACATGAAATCTCAAGACCACTCAATGCACCTGCTTCTCACTGACAAGAAATGTCAAGACCACTCAATGCACCCACTTCTCACTGAACAGAACTGAGAATAGAATTGTAAAACTGTGATAGAACTTTGGTTACAATTTTAGTGTCATAAACTCATTTTAGTGTTTAATGAAACGAAATATTACATAATTCTTTCGTACACTAGATTCCAATACGTTCTCGCCGCGGCAACATCGATAGCGACCAAGCAAAACGAAGAAACTCTCACGTACTTGAATCAAGGGCAGCCCTATGAGATCAAACTGAAGAAATTGGGAGATCTGTCCCACTACAAGGGAAAGATATTGAAGGTCAGTGTGAAACAGAGCCTTTTTTTTATAGTAGGGGGAATGCGTTTATGCATCCCGAAGGTATGTGGGACTCGCCAAGGCCCTACCCACTAAACCCCCTACTGCTTCCCGCACCACCTAACACGCAAGACCTACGGGACCGTGATATCACGCACCGTGTGAGTGTGATGTGAAACAGCGCCAACGGCTTGCTTAGAATTAGCATTAGTTAGAAATAATGTCAAAAAATAATGATATAAAGTTGTTACAACCAACTTGAGAAAACATGGTTTGTTGTTAACGCCTGTAGCAGACTTCCGAGGCACCGCAGTAGTTCCGCCATAGTTCCGCTATGAGTTGTCTTCTATCGACGACGACATATGAGGATCACATCTACGCGGTTTCGCGTCATTGCTTTCGCGTTTGTCAACGGTTGGAGCCGATCGGATGGAATCACGCGTGAAAAATCGATGCATTAGAATTTAGAATACTGTTCGCATTTGTTTCGCTCGTTTTACTTATGGCGGAATCTACTGCGGTGTTCCGCGGGCGGGTGCTACAGACGTAAAAAAGGGTTGTATCAGCTCTATACTAGCTTAAATATGTTCATTGTATTTTAATTCCTATTTTTCTTAAATACTAATGATTATTGTTTGATTTCGTTCCGTTAGAGTGTAATCAAGATCTGTTTCCACGAGCGTCGGCTGCAGTACATGGAGCGCGAGCAGATCGCGCAGTGGCACGCCGAGCGCCCGCAGGAGCGGATCATAGAGGTGAGGCGACCAGTATATGACCTCACCAGTATATGACCTCCTCAGTGTATGAAAAGTAGTACTGCCAGGGGGGTCTCACTCCGTGTTTGAACTTTTATATTAGCCTACTGCTCGCGGCTGACTCAGTCGAACCAGCGCACGAGGGATGTCATTTGTCGGTTGAGAGTTTAGACAGAGCTACGTGACAGAAAGAGAAGTGCTTATAATAATAGGCTCGCAGCACTGTGTATTTTGAAATTGTACTTTATTGCGGTGCAGCGAGAGTAGCTTATTATTTCATTGTCTTTGCGCAGATGGACTTGTACGTTTATTACTATTATACACTAGCTTCTGCCTGCGACTTCGTTCGTGTGAATTTTCGAGAAAATCTTTAGGGAACCTTTGACCAACATAAATAGTATTCTTTGTTTTAATCCCATCAAGATCAGATCAGCCGTTTTTACGTGATTAGACGGGTCCTCACCAAACGCGCTGCCTTTTACGTCTCCCTCTCCCTCTCCACCTTAATCCTAGCTCTTTCAACTTAATCCTCAATCGAGGAAAAAACCACAAAGTCCTCTAACGTACATATTTTTAGCAATATGTATAATTTGTCCCCAGTTGGATGTCCCTCTGTCGTACGGAGTGACTCGTGTAGAACAACCGGCGTCGCTCAACGCGCTGCACGTCTACTGGGACCCTACCAAAGATGTTGGCGTCTATATCAAGGTAATATTTATGTATATATTAATATTTATGTATCTATTTATTTTATTACTATGATATCCGGCTCGAAGGACCAACCTTTTTATAACAAAATAAAGGCATAGAATTTTGTTTTTTTTTTATTTTATTTTTATTTATTCAGGAAAACATACAGTCATTATACAAGTTTTACATAATTATCAAAATTTACGAATAGACCAGGTATTTCCATTAAATAATTACAAATATTGAGTCTGCACAAAGGTAGCGATTAGTACAGTATAGCATAGCAGTAAATGTAAGATTACGGTATTATTAACTAAGGTGTTCTTTATTAAATAATTTTTCTCCCACTCTTCGTTTAAACATTGATAGATTTAAGTAAAAAATATCAACATGTTTCAATTTTTCGTTGTAATATCGGCACGAGCGTCTTATAAATGTGTTTTTGGCGTAGTTTGTAGTAGATGGGGGATAATAAAAAGTATCAATAGAACGTGAGGAGATTCTTGGAATTCTAAAAGTAATTAACTCCAATAGTGATGCCGAGTCTATTATACCTTTCACTATTTTATACAGAAATATTTCATCTAAATAGACACGTCTACTCGCGAGTGAATCGATTTTATACCTTTTAGAAGCAGTTTCATAGTCGACAAAGTAATTTCCCATACGATAGTCTAGGGCTTTCAAAAATTTGTTTTGGGCTTTTCAAGACGAGCAAAATGAACGGCATATTGAGGGCTCCATACGACGCTTGCAAATTCTAAAATGGATCTAACAAAAGAATAATATAAAACTTTGTAAGTGGAAGATTGTTTAAATGGTTTTGTTAAACGTAGAATCATTCCAAGCTGTTTGTAGGCTCTGGAAATTACATTGTCTATATGAAGATTGAAATGCAGCTTGGCGTCAAGTGTAACTCCGAGGTCACGTATTTCATACACTCGCTTGACTTTGCTACCTGACAAGAAATAATCGTACGTTATAGGGTTATGTTTACGGGTAAACGATATCACAGCGCATTTATCAAAATTTAAAAACAGATGATCCTGCTTACAGTATGCTTCAAATCTTTGTAAATCCGATTGTAACTTCTGGCAGTCCTCGGGCGGAGACACAATTTTGAAAATTTTTGTATTAGCGTACACCAGATGATGCGAATCATTAAAGCAAGTACTAATATCATTAATATAAATTGTGAACAGGAATGGAATTGTGAATAGGTCCATCAGGTTTGTTGTTGTGATGTTTTATTTCTAATTGACATTACAAGGAATTCTCCTCAAATATTAGTACAGGCCTCAGCACAAATCGTGAGCAGTGAGAGAAATTGGAAGAGATTACTGCGCATGTGTAGTGTACGGTCGCGAACGCAACCTTTAAATTGACAAACTTACATTTGCGGTTGTATACATTTATTTTTTTATGAAATGAACTACAAACATAAGATAGTTATTGTTTTTTGTGATAAAATTAAAAATTACTATAAGTTTTCACTTCTTGCTAAGTAGAACAAAGCAACATTACATACTTACCTCTAATTCGCGCGCGCGCGCTTGAGCTACGCACACATAGTGACACCTCTCACCGACACGGAATACCTACACACCGAAACTCAGACGAATCCACTGAACTATGTTACTAACGTATAGAAAACGAAACCGCGAACCCGATTTTTGCGCCATGCTTTGCCGGTCGCCAACCGGCAACAACTCATTTAGTCACTCGTCAACGCTAATCGCGACCGCGTGCTGAAATTATGCTAAGAGCGAGGCCCCATTAGTGCGTTGCGCTGCGTTGCGTCGTCCATATATTTTTTATTACATGCCCCATTAGACCGTTGCGTCGTCGCTCGCGACGTTTCGACGGATCGACGGACAAGAGACGAAGCGAGAGGGAGGGTGATGCGCTACGTCGTCGCCGCTCAGCTGCGACGACGGACGGCCAGTGATCCACTGCTACAGAGGAAGCTAGACGAGCGTACCCTCTTGCGTTGCGTTGTCGCAGCGTCAACGCAACGCAGGTGTAGCATACAATGCGTTGTTCCGTTGCGACGACGCGACGCAACGCAGCGCAACGCACTAATGGGGCCTCGCCCTAAAAACAAAAAACTATAAATGTTTGCATAAAAAACTGTGTTAATTTTGTCGATCGCGACTGTACTTAAGAAGCGTGTACGGGCCGAAGTCCAACAACAAGCCAATCAGAGCTACACTTGGTTGTTGCATGGCACGGTGCGTACGTCTCGCCCCGCGTACCCAGCTAACGAGACCTAAAAAAATACTTTTGCGAATTAAATGTCGCTGCTCAAAATCCGTGCTAAAGCCTGTAAAATACGATGTAATACTGTGTGCTAACCATACATTCTCGAGTGAAGTCGCCGAGGAGCACCAACATTGTCAGATTAATTGCATTGTATGCACTTATGCAGGTGAACTGTATCTCAACGGAGTTCACGGCCAAAAAACATGGCGGCGAAAAAGGTGTCCCGTTCCGTATACAAGTGGAGACGTACCTCGCGGCCGACGACAGCCGCCTGCACGCCGCCGCGTGCCAGATCAAGGTATTGACACTAAATGATGACTTCAACACAACACAACATAAATACTGGATGACGTGATTACAATATAACATTAATACAGGTTGACGTGAACACAATATAACATAAATAAATACAAATTGTTTTGAACTGAAACTGGTGATAATGAAACTCATACTGAACGATTTCCTCAAAGGAACATTTTGATATTTTCTTTAATAATTTTTATATGAAACAGCTGATTTTTATTTCGCGATTTCAGAGTTGGTCTCATAGTAAAAGTTGTTCAGTTCGATGCTGCCTATCTATCATATTCCAGTTTAGCTATTAGTTCTGTTACACGTTGTATATAATTTTGTTGTGTTCCGTAGGTGTTCAAGCTAAAAGGCGCGGACCGTAAGCATAAACAAGACAGAGAGAAGGTGCTGCGCCGCGGCCGGCCCGACCTCCACAAGTACCAGCCGGGCTGCGACGCCACCGTGCTCACTACGGTAACTATCATTACTGCAGTCTGTTTGTCATTACTTGTACAAGACAGAGAGAAGGTGCTGCGCCGCGGCCGGCCCGACCTCCACAAGTACCAGCCGGGCTGCGACGCCACCGTGCTCACTACGGTAACTATCATTACTGCAGTCTGTTTGTCATTACTTGTACAAGACAGAGAGAAGGTGCTGCGCCGCGGCCGGCCCGACCTCCACAAGTACCAGCCGGGCTGCGACGCCACCGTGCTCACTACGGTAACTATCATTACTGCAGTCTGTTTGTCATTACTTGTACAAGACAGAGAGAAGGTGCTGCGCCGCGGCCGGCCCGACCTCCACAAGTACCAGCCGGGCTGCGACGCCACCGTGCTCACTACGGTAACTATCATTACTGCAGTCTGTTTGTCATTACTTGTACAAGACAGAGAGAAGGTGCTGCGCCGCGGCCGGCCCGACCTCCACAAGTACCAGCCGGGCTGCGACGCCACCGTGCTCACTACGGTAACTATCATTACTGCAGTCTGTTTGTCATTACTTGTACAAGACAGAGAGAAGGTGCTGCGCAGCAGTTTGTAACTTTATGTAGTGCCATCATAGATGTTATCACAAACATCCTAGATTGTCCCACAAACATCAAATTTGTCCCACACTGAAAACATGCGCACATAGACAGCTACAGCCACTGTTATATCTCTTTGAATGCCGATCAGATCAGTTAGGTATGTATAGCGATCCGAATCTCCTCCATTTACTCCCTTAATGGCCATCATCAGATCACAGCTAGGTCAATCCCGGCGGAGAACCAAGGCTTCTAAGTTCGTAAATATATATTTTCATAAATCGTTTGTATGAAAATCGACTTGTGTCTTGAATTATGTGACCGCCACTATGTAGGAGTATTTCAGTTTCGTATTGCTGAAGTACAAAAAGTACGAACTGTCAGAAACGACAACTTTTTGTATTTCAGCAACATAAAATTTAAATACATGTTAAAATGTCCGTAATGTTATATTGTGAAAAGTGTTCGGAACACGTTTTTAACTTACTAACTTTTTATACTTGAGAAGACAAAATGTGAGAGTGAGAAACCAGTATATCGTATACGGCCCCTTAATAATGTTCTATTTTTGTTGTGTACAGTTGTCCAACGACGCACTGATGCCTCCCCCATCGCTGGTGACCGCCTCCCCGCCGTACTCGCCCGAATTGTGGTAAGTTTAGTGTTATAATAGATGCAAATAATAATATTTAGCAATAACTTCCACAGAACAGAAGGTAGATTATGCAAAAATCTACAGAACGCACACTACTACACGCAACTGTCAAAGGCATTGAAAATGTAATCTAAATATTATAAAAGAAGAAACTGATTGGTGACTCACGTATCAACGCACAGCCGAAACCGCTGGATCTAGAAACTCCAAATTGGGCACAGAGGTTCCTTATGACGTCTAGGGGTGCACTAAAGAAAGGATTTTTCAAAAATCACCCCCTAAGGGGGTGAAACGGGGGTCCAAAGTTTGTATGAAAGTCCGTCAGTTTTGAAGCTAGGATCTTAAAATTTTGTGATTAGGCTAAATTAAAAATTAACATATACGTGTCTCAGCGTTTTTGAACATTCCACTCCCGAAGGGGTGAAAAGGGGGATGAAGTTATGTATAGAAAATCCCTAATTTTCTAAGAAAAAAACGCTAAATTTATAATTTAGGCTTATGGCTGGAAATCTAACGCAACTTGTATCATTATTGTTATAATTTCAACCCTGATGGGGATGAAATGGGGTAAATAAACCTAAAAATCGATATGGATGTCGTTATTGGGGTTTTCTGGGATGACGATTGCAATAATAACATTTATTTTGAATTTTAACACGGTGGACATGATTTAACCCCTAAAGGAGTGAAAATGGGGTCCAAATTTTGTATGCAAAAAGAATAGAAAATTGAAATTACAACTTTAAACTTTGCAGGAGCACGTCTAAAAATAAATATGCAAACATAATTTTGTGATTTTGAAAATCAACCTCTTATGAGGTAAATGGGGTAAGTAAACATAAAAATCGATATGGATATCGTTCTTGGGGTTTTCTGGAATGGTGATTGCGAAAATGACATTTATTTTGAAGTCCAACACGGTGGACATGATTTAACTCCTGAAGAGGTGAAAATGGAGTTCAAATTTTGTATGGCAAAATAATATAAAATCGAAATTACAACTTTAAAATTCGTAGGAGCACGTCTAAAAAAAATAGGCGAACATATCATTTGTTATTTTGAAAATCATCCCTTAGGGGGTAATTATGGGTATGTAAACATAAAAATCGGTATGGATGCCGTTCTTGGGGTTTTATGGGATGGTAATTGCGAAAATGACATTTATTTTTAAGTCCAACACGGTGGACATAAACATTTTTAATGTTAAAAACCGACGTACAATCGACCACACCGGCGCTTTACCACCATCGCTTGCACGCCGCCGCGCCGTCACTTCGCACCGTACGTGCCGGGGCAAAGCGCGCGCACACGAGCTTTTCCGCAAAGTGGTGGTCGATCGTACAGTTCAATGCAAACTTAATGGCGGCTCGGAACATCGCGCGAGACGATGCACAGAACACAAATTCGATGTGTGAGAGAGAGACGTGTGGCGTGGCACGGCTACATGCATAGTGGCAACTTCACAGTGGCCAATAAGATTGTACCGCATTATACTAGCATTACCATGGAGAAGCTCGATGGCCCAGTAATTGTGGAGGTTAAGCAACTTTCGCCAGGGTCTGTCATGGGATGGGGTGACCAAAAATATATTATCTCCAACTCCTCTGTGCTTCGGAAGGCACGTTAAGCTGTTGGTCCCTGCTGCGTTTGCAGTCGTTAACATCCACCAATCCGCATTGGGCCCGCGTGGTGGGTTATGGCCCGTCCTCCTTATGCACTCATAAGGAAGGCCTGTGCCCCAGCAGTGGAGACATTAATAATGGCTGATGGTCATACTAGCATTAGTACACATTTAGGTCATATTATTGCTATGGTGCTCTCATCGAATCAACCGTACGCGCTAACTGCGCAAGGTAAGTATATTTTTACTGATAAAACTTGTAAACCAAATCAAACGCTGGTTATAGGGGAGAGTAACCTATATTGTACCGACTCCTAAATTGTACCACCTTCAAAGGACATCAGGCAGAGTCCCATAGAAAAAAACCAAAGAATGTATAACGTTTCTGTTTTTTTCAAAATGTAGGCATGTAATTAGTAAGTCATAGAAAATATTCAGATTTTTACGAAGATTTATGTTTTAAGAGTTATTTACGTTTGAAAGTTTTATTTTTTGGTAACCCCGACACTAAATAGCAACACCAGTTTCATGACAACACGTTTCGTTAGCTGCGTTAGTGATACAGATTAGCACCACAATGTACAAGTTGGAACCGATCAAACGGAAAATCTGTGCATATGTCGCACGTAACAAAACGCTTTTGACAGTTGAGTTGACTGATATCCGGCAGACTTTTTTTTAATGCGCAATCACTTGTGCCACAGAACAAATATACTCAGGGGAGACTTGTGAAATCGCTAACAAAGATGTCCGTTTCATTGATATGCTTTTGTTTTTTCAATAATTAATTAACGCTAAATGAAGGAGTTAAAAAATAATGTTGCTATTGTTTTATGATTCTAGTAACATAAAGTGTTTATAGATAACAGAATTATGTTTATACACTTCTGGGTCTCATGTGACTGATGTCCTTTCCGACTTAACGGTGCCATTATTCTACACTGGCAACACAAAACGAGGCGACTATAGCGCCACTGTCACTGCGCCATTTTGTTTCTTCTTATGGCACCGTTAAGTTGGAACTTTGAAGGTGGTACAATTTAGGAGTCGGTACAATATGGGTTACTCTCCTATACATGGTTTCCATTGTTTCTCATAATGGCTGTCATAGAGTCATTTGGAACAAAACACTGGTTGGAACTGGCCTAACTCGGCATTTTGATATATTGACTAAATCACTGATGTTTTATAAGGCTGAACATACACTAGAAATACAAATCCAGTCGCATAATCAAAACAGACAAAGAGGTCAATATAAAATATATTTGATGTATGTTGAACTGTTGATCATCGCAATCTGCCCCCTCCAAACAATCGCCAATGTTATGGTCTATACAGCAGTTCCCGAATGAGGTTCCGCGGAACACTGGGGTTCCGTGAGAGGCTCGCAGGGGTTCCGCGAAAATTCAAGAGTTTAGGTATAAAGTTAGTCCCGATTTCGATAATATTGTCCCGCGTCCCGACGATCCATTAGTTTTGTCCAGATTTTTGATGATAACACGCGATTACAATCAAAGTATTAATAAAAATGGGTCCAAATGTTTAAAAGCATAAAGGACAACGTCATCTTAAATGCCTTATTTTGCGTTGTATCTCGCGCTTTAAGCATACTGCTTTCAAATGCTTATGTTGAGCGAGGTTTTCCCATATAACGCTTAAATGTTCTAATGTCAGAAATCGTTGCTCTGTAGATTTAATGAAAGCAGAATTGCAAAAGATATGTCTTGTTCGGAATTCATAAGTATAAATATAAAAACCGGCCAAGTGCGTGTCGGGCCACGCGCCATAGGGTTCCGTAGTTACCTTATACCATACCATATTTAATACCACCTATCATTTTTCGTCTGCAAAAATAACTTTGTTTTTCACAGTGTTGGTATGAATGACAAAGTTATATTTGCGGTTTTGGAAAATGTGCTATATTTCAAAAACTAATTACTAAATCTCGTTCAAACCAATTTTGGTTGAAAGTGTTTATTAAGATCTACAGCATATATTTTTTTTAGATTTTTCACTCTCTTATTTCAAAAGTTAAAGGGGGGGGACACACATTTTACCACTTTGGCGGTGAATATCTTTCAAACGGTTGACTTTGAGAAAAAGTTGTCTTAGGAACCTTAATGTCATTTTTAAAGACCTATCTATAGACAACCAACACGTGTTGGTTTGAAGAAAAAAAATTTTTTCAGTTTCAGTTCCATGTATGGAGAGCCCCCCCTTAATCTTTTATTTTTCTTATTTTTGTATTAAATTCGTTAAGCGGTTAACAGAATACATCTACCTACCAAGTTTCAACTGTGTAGTCTTAATACTTTCGGAATAAAGTGGCTGTGACATACGGACAGACAGACAGACATGACGAATCTATAAGGGTTCCGTTTTTTGCCATTTAGGCTACGGAACCCTAAAAATGACGCGCAATTAATAAAAGAGGCCCGTAGTAGTAGAAAATTAGCATGGAAACAGAGTCAAAATAAAAATACCCAATACATTAAATGAAAAGTCTTTTTTTTTCTTCAGTTAAGTGGTTCTCCTTTTTTTATTTTACTCTTACTTTGCTGACCCGCCCGTTTGTTTCCATTGATTTTGAGTATTTTAATTACAAACATTTACATACATTCAACATGTCCTTCATTTACCAGTTACCAGACTCTACCACAGAATAACTAATAATAGTACAAGTACTCTACAGTGGTTTTACTGCCAGTTTTAATGATTTCAACGTACATTTAGTTAGAAAATAGACCCAAAAATTTTTGCGCAGCCTTGTCCTAGGTTTTCTTTACCTGAATGTATCTATCCTGGTTAGTTTACTTCTTACTTGAGCTAGGGTTCCGCCGAAAATCGGTTAACCAAAAAGGGTTTCGAAGCCAAAAGAATTCGGGAACCGCTGGTCTATAGTTTCAGTACGAGGCATATATCTTGAAATTTTTTCGACGGAGTGGGGATAAGTTCGCGCATGTGGACTTGTGAGCGACCAATAGCGCGCGCCCATCTCCCGCCGCGCGCGCCCCTCACCGCTACGCATTCCCAAAATACGCGTTCCGCGCAATCCCCACCCTATTTCAAGATATATGCCTCGTACTGTACTAGTGATGAAAACTTCGGAAACTTTTGAATATTTAAGGAATACTTCCGGAAATATTCTTGGTAACTTCCAAAATTACCAGCAACTTTGGAAGTTTGCAAAATAGATTTATTGACTTAGTAAAACTGAGGATAGGTAGGTACTTAGGAACACTGTGTTAGTGGTAAATGTTGGCAGGAATTTGGGGTCACTTTGTTCGACTGTAAAAAACATTTTAGAGTCATTTCGTCTTATCATAAGGAGTGGAGGTTGCATTTGGTTTACAAATAAAAAAACTAGTCCTTGTCCTAAATTTTTTCTGAGTTATAGCCGATTATGTGCAAAAAGGTGCCAAAAATGGCGGGTTTCACGGTATTTAATTATTTATCTCAATATAACAAAATTATTGTACCTAATTGTAAGCAGATATATATTTTTTTAAACTTCCAAAGTTGCCGGAAGTTATGGAAGTTTCCAGGAATATTTCGTTAGAAGTGGAATCTTTCCTGGAAGTTTTCATCTCTAATAGTTACACTATGCCAGTGTTTCTTAAACATTTTGCATTAAGTACTTTCAGAATTTTAAAAATTCCACGGATTCCTTGTCAAAGAATATTTTAAGAAAAAAAGTTTAATTTGGGGGTAGTTTAATTATGGGTTAATTAAGGGTAAACTCATGCTACCGACCCCTGAGGGACCCCACTTTAAGAAACCCTGCTCTATATTTACCCTAAGATTAAATGTACCAAATCCATGATATTTACACACACAGTCGCCAGACATTACAGTCGATGATTGCCAATCGTATGCGCTATATTCGGTGAATGTATGTCTCCCAAACCTGGCAACACTGTAATACCCGATTGTGCGCTGACAAATTACTTTCAGCGTAGAAGCACAGAATAACTAATAATACAAGTACAGAAGCAGCACTCGGCAAAGTCATTTAAATGACATAATCTTGCTGAAAAAGTCTTACAAAACCTTAATAAAACTCAGATCGACTTGGTTAATCAATTTAAATGTAACGATGTACCTGTGGGTTCTTTTATGCTCTTACCAACAGATGAAATTGAAATAACTAAAATTATTGGTTCATTAAAAAATAAAAACTCCACTGGATGGGACGGCATATCTTCACATTTTATAAAGAGATTTGCTGGTCAACTTGCTTTGCCTATTACTCACATATGCAATCTGAGTATCTCATCTGGTGTATTCCCTAAAGTTCTCAAAAAATCTGTTGTTGTTCCCATATTTAAAAGCGGAGACGTTACCGAGGTGTCAAATTATCGGCCCATATCGTTACTGCCTACTCTTGCGAAGATTTTAGAGAAGGTGATCAATGTCAGGCTTGTAAATTACTTAGAATCCAACAACCTGTTATCAAAAAACCAGTTTGGATTTAGACGTATGAAATCTACTACGGATGCAGTTGACGGTTTGATTTCTCATGTGGCTAAGTGCCTAGATAGTAAACTCAAATGCCTGGGAGTTTTTTTAGACTTGGCCAAGGCATTCGACACCGTCTCGATGCCCTTGCTTCTTTGCAAACTTGAAGAAATTGGCGTTCGGGGACTTCCACTAGAATTATTTAAGGATTACTTGTCTGGCAGGTCACAGTCTCTTAAAATTGGTGATTCATACAGTTCCGAACTAGAAATAAATTATGGCGTACCCCAAGGCTCTGTTCTAGGACCGACACTCTTTTTAATATATATAAACAATATATGTAATACAGAAATAAAAAATTGCAAAATAATCACATACGCTGACGATACTGTCTTACTGTTTACTGGAAAGTCCTTAGAAGATGTTAAATTGGATGCCGAGAGGGGCCTGCAACACATAATGAATTTATAAAATAATAATCTACTTACACTTAATTTATCAAAAACCAAATATTTAGTTTTTTCGATTAAGTCTTGGGAGACACAATCTATATTGTTATCAAATTTCAATCTTAAAGTACATACATGTCGTAATGCTGGAATTTGTAGTTGCTATGTTCTTTCCAAAGCTTCTAGTATCAAATATCTGGGCATTTTGATTGATGATAATTTGAATTGGAAGGGCCATATAGATAGTTTGAAGTCTCGTATACGCAAACTTATACCGGTTTTCAAAAAACTACGACACTTGGGAAGTGATCATGCCAATAAAACTGTTTATTTTAGTCTATGCCAGTCATTAATATGTTACGGAATATCAGCATGGGGTGGTACATGCAAAACCACTTTATTGAAATTGGAAAGAGTCCAAGGGACTATTCTAAAAGTAATTCTTTTTAAACCTTTCAAATACTCCACAACGGATCTGTATAACGAATTTGAAACACTAACTGTAAGACAATTATACATTAAGACAGCAGTTTTAAAACAACATTCCTACTCCCGTGATTATTTCTCAAATCGTAGACCGTTTGACGTTTATAATGTCCCAGCTTGCAAAACAACCTTTGGCCAAAGGTTTTCATATTTCTTGGGTCCTTTTTTGTATAATCGCATCAGTAAGCATATTACACTTGAAAACAAAACACGTTTTATGTGTGAAAAGACACTTCGCGAGTATCTTTATGGTTATGACTATGAAGGGACGGAAAGCTTGTTCACAATAAGTAAGTAAATATATGTATGCATATATCATAATGTGATAAATGACAATTGTTTATTAGTTTTTTTGTTTTTGATATCCGTACACGGCACAGTAATGTTGATTCGACATTGTTACTGTTATAAAGAAGCAATATCTACGCAGGGAATAAGATGCCGCGCGACTACGCAGGCCGGCGTGTGGCGACCCGCTGCTCACTTGTTCGTTCGAACGAACGGCTAGAGGTAGGTGCTTATCGCGCGACCTTGAGCGAGTGAAGGAGGCCTGGTAGAAGGATACATGTACAGTCAGCGACAAATTGATATGAGCGTCTAGAGTGGTCAAAATGATCTGAAAAACAAAAAGTCAATTTGATATACGCAGTTAGAATCACCATATTGTTGTAAGCACATAAGGTGTTCAAAATATCTTGCTACTCATTGTTTCATATTTATATGAGCAGAGTTTTCAGAATTATCTTAGCAAACAAAGCTCTCAAAGTTATCTGTGCATAATGCATTATTAGTTACATTGTGTATAGATGTGCCGTTTCGTTACTACAAGAACTATTATTGTTGAAGAGTGAATACATTTTTCCATGTAGCGAAATGGCCAAGCCACATATTTTTGACTAAGGTGAAGAGTTTTTGAAGTTAGGTCTTGTAGAGTTAGGGCGCGTAGAGTTAGAAGCTTTGCTCTACATGAGGTCTGATAACTTTTTGACAGTGCAAGCCAGTCTTGGCAACACTATACATGAAAATGTTTTTGGTGGGATAATCATTTTTACCATAATCATTTTAATCATAATCATTTTAACTACCTACTCTAGACGCTCATATCAATTTGACGCTGACTGTACCTACCTACTTCCGATGCGCACCGCAACTAGTATAAGCCGGTTTTACATTCGGAAAGCGCTCCTCTCTAAATTTAGCCTCGCAATTGATCAATTGACCACTTGATGCGACATGCGGGCATTATTGTCGTTATGACGATTTGCTTGTGACTGCGATGTCTGACTGTATGTCCTAGGATATTTTGTAACTACTTGTGTTTGATGATTGGCCTATTTGTAAATGCCAATGTAACCTCAACTTTCGGCGTAGATATATATAAATTGACGGCGTAGCTTTCGACGTTCGTGTTTAAACAAAGATGTGAAACTCCTTGCCCGAGTCTGTGTTTCCAGATTATAGATGTGAAGCTGGTTGCTAACATTTCTAGCCTAGCGGCTAGAAACGGCTTATATGGCTCGTTATCATTTCTAGCAATAACTAGCGGCTCGAAAAGGCTTACATTTCATTGATATATTCATATGAATTAGTTTGTTGTTTTTGTTGTTTCTCTTCTGATTTATTTACTATAGGATACATTTAATATAAATAGACATAAACCATGACATTTTCATCTGTATTAAGTGTTAAAAACTGAAAATTATTATTCAAAAGGTGACACAGCAGTGGAAGGACTATTTTAATAATTTATTTGTGAGAGATGTTTTGAAACAAGGTATTTATTAATTAAATAAGTATGGGCAGATACCTAGTATAGTAGACATTTAGTTGTATTTCTTAAATGCACCAAAAACGAAAATAGCATAGCATAATATGTGCTACTGTATTATAAAAATAAGAGTTTAACAATAAAAAATGTAATAAAGGTTTTTTTTTCGATGCTCAGATCGGGTATCTCGCCGGTATCAAGCGGCTCGTTATTCGTTTCTAGCCGCTCGTTTCAGTTACTACCGGCTCACAAGCCGCTCGTTTACAGCTATATTCCTGTTAAATACAATCTGGAGGCCTCCAAGTCGCGAGTAAATAGGTATCTTCTAGGCAAGCGCGTTTCATCGTCGCTTACCATCAGGCGTGATAGCGGGCAAGCGCTTGCCTATCTATCATAAAGAAATGTAAATGAATAACAACCACAAGAAAGAAAAGTTTATTTTCTACTTTGTCCAAACATAGCCTATTAAAGTTGAGTTAAAATTAGTTTTTAGATCAGGATGGGCCCTGCACGAACTAAACGTATGTTGTAACGGCGAGGCTTGCAAGCGATTTTAACCTTTAGGAATGGTTAAGCGACGTTGTTGTCCATATACAGCGTTCACTCGACCGTGGAAATCGTCACGTCAAAGAAACACAAACGCAGACGTTGCATAACAGTAATCTATGTTTGTCTGTGCTATGAACCTACCGAGGAGGTCAACATTGCGCGTGCGGTTACAACCGGTCGGCGCCCGGCTGCAACGCAGCGGAAAATACAATGATGATCAGTAACGATTTTTACCCGACTGCAAGAGGGTTATGTTTTTCGCGCGTATCTTGTTACCCGACTGCAAGAGGGTTATGTTTTTCGCGCGTATCTTGTAAGTTTGTATGTAATATTCTTTATTACCTCATATCTTTCAAACGGCTGAACAGATTTCCATGATTAACATATCGTTAGATTTGTCTCGTCAGCCCAAGTGTTCTTAAGAAGGTGGCGTTATAAAAAAACCAACATGGCGGCTGTACGGTGCTATTATACGTAGCGGAAAAAAATTTTTTTTTTAGAATACTGCAATATGGGTGTCAAATTAAAGGGCTTATTATAAGGATTTCAAAAAAGTATATCATATAAATAATAACTAAAAATAAATAAATAAAAAAATAAATTAAAAAAAATTAAAAACCCGCCTGCCTAAAAACCCGCCTGCATAAAAGACAAGTCAACTGAAAAGATGGAAACAAGATTAAATATTAAAGGCAACATTATAACATGCAGTCGGAGGCATGCATAAAGAAAGTGACATTATGAATAATTTGAGTTATATGCCTCCGACTGCATGTTATAATGTTGCCTTTAATATTTAATCTTGTTTCCATCTTTTCAGTTGACTTGTCTTTTCATGCAGGCGGGTTTTTAATTTTTTTGAATTTATTTTTTTATTTATTTCTTTTTAGTTATTATTTATTACAATCATGATATACCTTTTCGAAATCCTTATAATGAGCCCTTCAATTTGACACCCATATTGCAGTATTCTAAAAAAAATATTTTTTTCCACTACGTATAACAGCACCGTGCAGCCGCCATGTTGTTTTTTTTATAACGCCACTTTCTTAAGAACACTTGGGCTGGCAAGACAAATCTAACGATATGTTAATCATGGAAATCCGTTCAGCCGTTTAAAAGATATGAGGTAATAAAGAATATAACATACAAACATACATACAAGATACGCGCGAAAAACATAACCCTTGCAGTCGGGTAAAAAGACAAGTCAACTGAAAAGATGGAAACAAGATTAAATATTAAAGGCAACATTATAACATGCAGTCGGAGGCATATAACTCAAATCATTCATAGTGTCACTTTCTTTATGCATGCCTCCGACTGCATGTTATAATGTTGCCTTTAATATTTAATCTTGTTTCCATCTTTTCAGTTGACTTGTCTTTTTAGGCAGGCGGGTTTTTAATTTTTTGTTTAATGGCTTATCAGAAAGCTTATATCACCACAAGATTTTTCACGATATCTCTTAAACCTGAGAGCTAGCTGAAATAGCTAGCTCGTATAGTTTCTCAGCTTTAGGAGATATCGTAAAAATGGAACACTGTTATTTTGGGCGTCCTTATGTCGTCATCTGCGACGTAGGTACGCGAATTTTATGTCGTACGTTATCACGAACAAGGACAAAGCACATATTGCATTGATTTCTTGAATGGATGTGAATGTTTGCGGGATATTTGGATGTTTGTTCCTCAATCACGCAAAAACTACTGAACGGATTTGGTTGAAATTTGGCACACGGATAGTAGATAGCCTAGATTAACACATAAGATACCTACTTTTTCCACGTGAACGGGAACCACGCGGGTGAAACCGCGGGCGACCGCTAGTTATATCAATAAAACTATATGATTCAAACCTCTAACTAATCCTCATTGAATCTTTTTATTAGGTACTTACTATCTTTCTGGCACAAAATCTGGTGGGTACTTTATGGCCTTCCGTTTAATTATACCTATAAATAAAATTAAAAAGATGGTCAGTTGACTGGTCAAACAGTGGGCCTATCTCTTACTGTAGATAGATTATGGATTCGGCCGTAAAGCCCTAATACTTATTGTTTTCTACCTTTTCGGAATATTAATATTTGTTATGGCAAGACTTTTTTTTTTGTTTCCGGAAGTGACAAACTAGTGTTGTCCTAATTAGAATCGATTTGAAACCATTATTATCGAATCGGTACCGTGTTTGATACTTTTTGTGATTGACGTTAAAATCAATTGATTTAACCCTAGAACCCTACACATATTCGGAGTGGACTTTTCCTACCCAGGGTGCTGGAGCACCCATATTATTTATATAAGGATATTTTAGTAAATAAAAGTTCTTCAGCGTGTTTAATGTTTTATTTATCATTATTTAGGCCAAATCAACATAGAAAAATTATAAACTAGTAATCTGTTATCTAGTTTACACATTTAGCACAAATTTTGATTTGGTTCTCACCACAGATAGACATTTTGCACTTGTTGCAAAATTTTTTAATTTCGCGGTCATTTTTGAATTGAAAAAATCTGCACCACCCCTGTTTCGAAAGGTCAGGTGGAAAAGCTTCAGAAATATTTGTTTTTTTCTAAATATTGCATATATTTTGACGGATATTTATGTGTAAAGTAGTTAAATTTTTTCTTTCTTCAAACCCAGGCGTTATAGCAGCGTGGCGTGATCGTCGCTGATGATTATTTCGCAAACTCGATAAGGTTTTCCATCTTCTTAGTCTGGTGACGATGTTCCACGTAAATCTTGTATAATTTGATACAACTCGTTGTCAGATGCATCACTACAAACGTAAAGTGCATTTTCACCGTTCTTTTCCCGCAGTAACCGCTCAATATTTTTGTCGTCGAGAAAAACACGTCTACTAGTACTCATCATTTTGTTATATGCACTGCATCATAAAAAAAAATTCTGACTAATAAAAGTTAAAATCAAAACTAATAATCACAATAAACACACACAAAACAATTATTTAGATAATGACCTATTTTACTACCCATCGGTGCTGGGGCACCCTGCACTAATTATTTACATTACTTACCGGGATAATATCCAATTGACAACTAACACAAACTTATAGGAGAATAGAAAAAAAACATATTAGCATTTAAATTTACCACAGGGTGCTACAGCACCCTGGGTAGGGTTCCAGGGTTAAGATATGAATGGCTCTACTAATGATTTCAATAAAACTATAGCTTAGTTGCATCCTTATTTCTTCCCGACAACAATTAATTAGTGTTGCAGAACTCCCAATTGTATAATTGCGGTCTAGTTTGTTTGTTCGATTCGCTCCAATTACCTTCTTAGTCCCTTGCAAACGGGCATTCTTCGAATTAAGATTTTTTAAAGTTTCAGTAGGTATTGCACTTATGTATGCGCTAGTAGTATAGTGCATAGTAAAAGTTTCAGTTTAATGGTATTTATTTACATGTCTGCCCAAAGCAAAAAGAGTGTATATGTGTTCAGTGTTCATGTATGTTTGTGGGTATGTGAGTTTCTTTATTCCACCATAACTTCAAAATTCCTGAATTGATTTAGATAAATGGGGTATCGTTAGAATCCTTACAGCATTCCGAGTGACACTGGCTATATTTTTTTTTAGAAAAAATCAATATGGCGACTGTACGTAGCCATTTTCAAATGTGAAAAAAAAATATTGTTTTCTTCTATTATTACAATATGGGCATCAAATGAAAGGCCTTGATGAACACATTCCAAAACTATATAATATGTCACTAAAATGTGTGAAATAAATTAAAAAAAAAAAACCGGCCAAGTGCGAGTCAACTCGCGCACGAAGGGTTCCGTACCAAAAAACGGCAAAAAAAATAACATTTATTGTATGGGAGCCCCCCTTAATATTAATTTTATTCTGTTTTTAGTATTTTTTATTATAGCGGCAACAAAAATACATCATCTGTGAAAATTTCAACTGTCTACCTGTTGTCGTTATTAATATCGAGCAAAAACGGCAAAAAAATCACGTTTGTTGTATGGGAGCCCCCCTTAAATATTTATTTTATTCTGTTTTTAGTATTTGTTGTTATAGCGGCAACAAAAATACATCATCTGTCAAAATTTCAACTGTCTAGCTATCACGGTTCATGAGATACAGCCTGGTGACAGACAGACAGACAGACAGACGGACAGCGGAGTCTTAGTAATAGGGTCCCGTTTTTACCCTTTGAGTACGGAACCCTAAAAATATTAAAAACACGACTGCCCTGCCAAAAACGAACTAAAAAGTTAAACAACAAGTGTCATTGCAGTCGGGGGACCTCTTTGATCAAAAATTGTTCCATAATAAGGTCCCCCGACTGCAATGACACTTGTTGTTTAACTTTTTAGTTCGTTTTTGGCAGGGCAGTCGTGTTTTTTTTTTTTTTTAGGTCTTGATAATATGGGATTCGTTTTATAATACCTATTTTAATAATCAGAATCACGTTTTCTTGACTCCTGATAACATTTTAAACCCTTCTTTATTAGCCGACTGTCCAAAAAAGAGTAATTTTTGTGACAAATAAAAGCTTGTTTTTCCGGTGTACAGGAATAAAGTTTACAAATTCTTCAACATTATTGTCAAAAAGTGGTACTGTCTCTTTGAATTTTTAATATTGTATCTTTTGTTGGGCGTGTTGGACAAGAATGTCTTAACATGTTCTCATGCTAATAATAATAATCAACTAGTTAGTGAACACAATTGTGTAATTATAGCCCTAGTTGGCCGCTCGTTCTTGCGTGACTGTTTGGTTTGATGCGACATTTCATAAAAGGAAGGCGTTTCTCATAAGTTAGTCCTATTATTGGTGCTATGATTTTCCTGCATTCTTTCCTTAGCTACGTCTGCTGATTGTTGTTATTGATAAATTCCTTAATCTTAACATAGAATTCCATGGCACTATGACATTCGTCTATACCGATTATAAAACATACTACTAAACAAACCATCAACCTTAACTTACTTTTACATCACAATGTAAAAGTAAGTTCAGCCTCCCTAGCATGACCACCGAAACTCGATATGATATAGTGATTTATCACGTTTAACTGTCAAAAGACAATGGATTTTGACAGCTAAGTGTCGATACTATACCACGCGATATATATCGTGTGTCTCGTCGGTCATGCTAGGGGGGCTGAGTAGTTTACAGATAATTTGACATATGTTTTTCTTATCACAACTGTCAATTTATCCGACTAGTAGACTACTCAGAACTTAAGTTTACATTGTGAAACAGGCCCTCAACTAATAAATTTTCTCTTATTAATCGAATACAATTATTTATATGAATTAGTAAATACAAATAACTTTTCAGTCTGACCAATGAATCAATTGTTTCTGATGTCACATCAATATTTTTTTTTATCTTCTTTGATAGGCTAGGATTACACCCAATATAAGGATCATATATCTCTGCCAATGCATCCCGGATGAGACATGATTACGATGTCCGTGAATTGTTGCTATGTTTAGCTCTCGGTATCATAATATGTGGGCACATCCTGTGAATGAGTTGGTGCTTCGTTGAGATGAGATGTGATGTGACCGAGTCTCCTTTGAGAATTGTTTGATTAACATATCTACGCGTAAACAGAATTATTGGTTTTAGATTCGTGTGTAGTCGCAATAGAGTATACGCAACTGTTCATAAGAACAAAACAAAGTAAAACCAAAATAGTTTTCATGGTGATCTGGCAATGAAAGAATAGCTACAATTTCGTGAAAATTGTAAACAACAAACGCGGAATTTTGACCACAGTTAAACTAGACTTTAGTTAACATAATTTAGACTGGCTGATTGATTTTATCCTTAACTAAAAATAAAGTTTTATTAAAGTTTATTTTGTCCTGGCGGTGTGTATTATATGACCACCCACTTTTATGGCAATAAATTATCTAATGAAACAGGAAATCTTTCCATGTAAATAAGTTAGGTAACTTAATTGTATTCATAATGGTAAAGTAATTTATGTTTGAGAGTATGAAAATTTCAGCGGAATCGAAAATCGCAGAAATCAAATTGTGGTGTACGTTTTGGGTATTTTACACGGAAATTTTGTCTACCTATCTGATATTATTTGATATGTTATCTGCTTGGAGTGGGTGTGATAAAGTGAACATATTTAATGTATTGGTTTATTTATCAGTAACTAGCGGCCGCCCGCGACTTCGTCTGCGTGGAAAGGTTTTTTTGCTCTCCCTCGGGAACTATACTTTTTCGGGATGAAAGGTACCCTATGTCCTTCTCTGTACCCCTGACAACGTGAATGCAAAATTTCATGATGATCGGTTCAGTAGTTAGGACGTGAAGGCGTAACAAACAAACGGACTTTCGCATTTATAATATTAAGTGAGGATTCAGTAATCGTCAGTAAAATCATGATGCCAGTTCTTACTACTACCACAGAATAGATAATAGAACTAGGTAAAGTCTGTCCATCCTTACTTGTCTTATTTAGCAAACAGTTTTTGACAGTTGTCATACGTCTTTTAAACTTAAATCGTTAAATATTAAAATATATGTTAGTAACTTTATGAAATTGTTATTTATTATTAACAATTTATTTCGTAATCTATGTGTGGAAAACCATTTGTTGTATTTTATAAATGGTTATTTCAATAAAGAGTTGTGTGAAGATTGTTTACCATACAAGACAAGTAAGGATAGGCAGACTTTAGTGTCTACTACTAGTAGTCGAGTAGCTTAGCTTAGGGGAATGTCTGAAAAAAAAACAAATTGGCTGAATATTTTTTTATAGGTAGGAATAAGCTTCCTTAGTAATAGAAAAAGTTTCAGACTTTACGGTAGCGTGAAAAAAAAATTAAAGTCTCTTCGACTTCGCAAATGTATGAAAGTAACAGCAGAATGGAGATTATACCTTTGCCTCAAACTGCCACACACAACTTTTTACTACATATTACTAAGGGACCTTATTCCTACCTATACAAAATGTTCAGCCAATTTGATTATTTTCGGACATTCCCCATTACCCGTCACACAATTTCCTCGCCGATATATTGTAATTTCATTTTTTCCTTAAAATCAAATCATAAAAAAAAAGTACCAAAAGTAATTTTACACACGCCCAAAAAAGAGTGTATTATTGTGTTCAGGGTTCGTGTATGTTATTATAAATTATCTTTTTATCTTTGCACAGTATCTTTGTACAGTAGAGTATGGTGACAGGTTGTTCAATTGTTACTGAGTCGCCTCTTGTAGGTTCACGCTCTGCTGTTCCGTTTTATGTGGGCTCCAGACTCCTGCGTGATTCACGGCGTGAATTCACGCCGTATATTTGCCGTGAAACCGGCGTGAAAAGCATGACCCTCCACACTCGCTATCGTTCACAGTTTAGTTCGCGCGCTCGTCGAGAATGGACGTCGAATTATGCACTGCTATTTTTATGATCTTTATGTTTAGGATCCCATAAAATGGGTTCGGCATGGTAACATTCAATTAGCACAAGTTCTTGCTCGTTCGTCCAAGTGACGCTCATTTTGACGCACCTCCGCAAATAAATTAACAACCTCGCGGCACAGGAGTCTCGCGCGAATGCGATACTGTTTTCACGCGCGAGTGTGGATGCGTTTGCGTTCACGGGAGATTCGCGGACCGCGAACCCTTTGAAGCGGGCGCAAATACCGACACGGAACGGGGAACAAGGCGTGAACAGGCGCGAAGCCCGTGAACGGGCGCGAAAACCATCCACATTCGCGCTTCACGCCTTTCACGGGCGTTCACGGCGCGAATATGGAGCCCGCTTTACAATAAAGTTTTAGGCCGGCCACACACAGACGGAATCTCGTTACGGAATTCCGTACGTACGTGATTCCGAACGCAGCAGCTGCATACAAAATCTATGGGCTGCCACACACAAGCGTGTTTTTTCCGTACGGAATCTTCATACATTGTCGAAATTACGTTCGGCACCCTGATTATCTAACAAGAAACTATTTAGCGACCGGCACCCTGATTATCTAAAAAGAAACTATTTAGCGACCGGTTTCATTCCACATACATTGCTACTTTTCTTTGGTATGTTTTTTTTTAATCCAAAAAGAAGTAGCAATGGATCACTATCATCTATGATTTGCAACCGGTCGCTAGGTGGTTTCTAATTAGATAATCAGCCCGCCGTTTCATTCCATATACATTGCTACTTTTCTTTGGTATGTTTTTTTTTAATCCAAAAAGAAGTAGCAATGGATCACTATCATCTATGAACTGCAACCGGTCGCTAGGTGGTTTCTAATTAGATAATCAGCCCGCGGAATTCCGTTACGTGATTACGTCTGTGTGTGACCGGCCTTATGAGGTCGTTGACACAACTCTCCGCTATTACGTAATAAGGAAGTGCAGTGCAGTGCAGTTCATGCTTCGATTAGAACCTAGCACCTGCTCCTCGAATTGCCACATAAAAAAAACTTATTTAGGCTTTAAAAAGTATAGATTTGACGTTTTAAAAATTGATGGTTTCCGAAAACATTTACTTTCGATGTCGAAGTTCACTATCGTTTTTGCTAATGTAACATTGACTACAGAGCCTGATGTTGAAAAGAACGCCATTGAATGTCTGTATAAATAACTTCGCGCTACAGCAGCAGCAACTAAACACTCGATTCACACCTCAAACATAAACCAACTCGTGAAATGTGGCGAAAACTGGTTGAAACTGACCTATCTTTATGCTTGTGTGATTTACTTTAGCAGTAATTCATGACATATGTGTCTGGTCACGTACCACGTAGGTCAAGCACTTAATTATATTAATTGAACAAACGTTGAATGAATACTACAGTCAAACAGTGTATTTTTTTATAGTCGTTTAAATTTGCACATCGCACATCGTTACGTCGAAATCTACATTAGGTACTCATATTAGGTTCAGCGATGGCAATAAGATAAGAATGTTTGGTATATAACTAGTTACATCTGCAATTCCATGGATCTCATAATTCAAAAGAAAATAGAATCTATACAAATTAATAGACAAGAACTTATATTTGGTGGTGATGATTGAAAGTATAAAATACTAAGTTTTTAACTTTCGAGTGGTCGTCAGTTATAAAATACCTATATGTGACTCATTTCTATAATGATGTATGCTACAGATTGTTAGATATTCTCATATCATAACATAACAAAACAACCTCCCTCTTATTCCTTTTTGGGCCTCCAAATTAACGTGAATAGACGTTGTTGTTGATCAATCTATTGTGTTTTTCGGATAGGTACCATTTGTCGTAATAACGATTGATGTCTTGACCTGCGTAGTTGAACCTTTCGTAGCGCGAAATTGATGAAGTGAAATATATTTAAATTAAACAGCTCTTGTCTGAAAAGAAGCTTACGATATATAACGTTGCCTTAGGTCTTTCTTGGTTAATGACTTGATTTGATTCATCCGGTAATTCTTTGTCGTCACCAACTTTTAGTGATGCATTTATACTATAAATGCACTCGGAACAAAAAATGTAGTTGAATATAAAATTATATTGATAAACTAGCGGAAATGGTCTAGCTAGCTAGAAGAACTAATATCTTAAACAAATCTTACACAATATTGTACTTAACTTCCCGTTAAAAAACAAGGCCTTATTAGAATACATTTAAATATTTAGGTAAGTTTTTTAATTGCATTAGTTTTTTAGTGTTTTATGGCACATTACCTTTACAAATAGGTATACAGTTTCGAGTTTCAACCTCGTGGGATAAAAGTAGATTTGAAAAAGCTTACTAAGATTGATAAAAAAGTTAATAAACGAGTACCCTTATACGAGTACTCAATTAATAAATCGTCATAAAATTGAGTAAAATTCATGAATATTAACAATTATCGATCTTAAAATAAAAATTCAATATCGTTACATCACTATTATGACGTGCCGGGCGACTCGAATACTCCGATGCACCGACCGAAGCCGGCCGCGGCCTCCGCGAACCGACTTCAACCGGTTATGATCCAATCGTGGAACGCTCCTCACTACCGACCAATCAGCGGCCATTTTATTTAGTCTTTCTCGAGCTGTCATCGGTTCTGTACCTACTTTTTTGTTTTCTGTTTTCATTTTGCTTTCGCTGAAAATATCCAATCCAATTTGTTTGATCCACTTAAAACCAGTGTGTTGTGAAGTGTAAATTGTTGTATTAAGTTTATTTCTATCGGCTTTTGAAAAGGAAACAGTGCAGACGTTTTCAAGCGTACACCTGCGGAAATAATGTTAGACAAGTGAAGGATCTCTTGGAAGTCCTGAATCGTGCAGTAGTGTTTTTGTGTGGAATCGTGACAAATGGTTGTTGAGGGGCTCCGTGGACCAGCTATGGTGGTTGTCGGCCGCAGGGCGTACCGCGTTGGTTCAGGGGCTTTCATCTTCTTCAACCTAACGAGGCAGGATTACAGCTGACGAGTATTATGCTCGTATACGAGCAGAGACTGAGTGCGCGTAACCTTGGACGGGGGGTCGTGCTGAAGGCCCGTTTGGTGCACGGGGTGGAGGCGAGGGGGTGGCGCATGAAATTCTCCCTGCTGAAAGCTGAAGTGGAGATTGACGCTGACCCTGCAACTTACAGGGAGCTCGCAAGGAGACTAAAAGCGGCGAACGTCTACGTGAGACCGGCACGACGCTCGCGTTCACTGTAAATATCCAGTTTTTTCATAACATAACTGGTGTGTCAACCTGCCCCCCTACTCAAATGGCCAGCATTCTATTAGTTTGAATGCTACGCTTGCTATTAAAACTTTAAAATAAGCAGTACACTATAAAATTTCGTATGGTAAGCTTGACAATTCTATACAATACATCAAAGTTTGTGATTTACATAAGTTTGCGTCATGTGATTTAATCATCTATTGCTCATATTTAAGCTTTAAAAATAAGCATAGCATTCAAACTAATAAAAAGTTGGCCGTTTGAGTAGGGGGGCAGTTCAGAAAACTATAAATTATTTGAGTTTGCCTATCTATTACTAAAGAATATTTATTTGTATACTCTGATAGGTGTGATAAAACTGATAAGATAAAACTAAAGTTAGCTATACTATTGCTAAAGTGCCAAATAAGTAGAATACACCATTTATTACAATCACAAGCCATAAGTCAGGGATGCAAATATTGAAAGCAAGAACATCGATGTTCCAGAACAAATATCCATGGGCGTACCCAGCATCTACTTAGGGGTGGGGCAAAAGTAATAAAATTCGATAAATAGGTACCTTATATGAATTTAAAATGTTTTGAAAAAAAACTGACCTTATATCAATAATAACTTCTATATTCTGGCAAAATTTCATTAAAAGTCATTTTCGAAATTATTTTGTGCCAAAAAAAATTTAACTCTTAAGGCTTAGATTTTGTTAAATAAATAATTTTGTAAACATCTAGCTTAAATTACTTAAAGTCAGTGTGGAGGGTGGGGCAGGCGCCCCACCTTGCCCCAACGTGGGTACGCCCATGCAAATATCTATGTTAGTGAATAAGGAAGGTGTAGAGTAGAGGAAATAAAATTACATTTAACACCAGCACTGGACAAGTCATTGACTCTGGTCAGGCTCTACTAAAAGTACCAAACATACTTTTATAGCTATAATATATATAACTATAATGGCAAGCAAAACATAGATGTAAAAACATTGTATAAAATAACATTGATGATTTGCAATGGTGACATCGATGGCAAACAGTGAAACTGAAACATCAATGTTTGAGAAACATCAATGTATCGTTTGCATCCCTAGCCATAAGTCTGTTTGCTTAGTTGTGGAAACTTCTTGATTTTCATTTCCAACACTGATGACCTATATTAGTACCAAAGAAATTATTTTTTACTCATTTAGCCTTGTCTTGACCTTGTCACACTTCTTTTGAAGATTATTTTATTCTGAAAGTAACAATAGCCAGCAAAAATATATTGTTATCATAACAATGAAGTTCTATCTAGGTCATGGAATGGTTTTCACATTTTTAACTGTTAGTAATATGATAAGATTTGATTAATCATCAATTTCTGAGACTAGTATCAGAAATCTTTTAATGTTATTAATATTTCCACTGTTTGTCTTACAATTCGTGATGATGAAATTGAACACAGACAGAGTTCTATTCAAACACAGTTTAAGGCCTACTCAAATCTGCCCGGTATCCTGTACTGGTGGTGGTAACGATAACCCGACGGGTATGTGGTAACGCACTGTTCAAAGGTGCGGTAATGCGATACAAAATACCGGTCGGGACATCGGTCGGGTATACCGTTACCGCCACCGGTACAGGATACCAGTCAGGTTTGAATAGGCCTTTCCACAACTTTAGTTAAACTTTCAATTTCAACTACTTTAATTGGAATAGTTTTTCAATACCTCATTATTTTTTATATTATAAAAATAAAAATAAAAATAAAATAAAAATCTTTTATTTCAGACCAAAGTTTGTCCATTTTTGTTAGTTACAAAATATTATGTACAGTGTATTCTGAATCTAAACTAAATTAGGATGTTTAAACAATTGATAAGGCAGAAATGTTGAAGCTCTCCTAGTACCTAGTTATTTAATATGGCCCACCAATTTTAATAATATCTTCACTAGTTGAAGTTTCACCCCGCCCCACTAGGGGGCGTGGTGAGCGGCTACTGATAAACTTACTATTAAAATTAATAATATTGTTGTCATATTATATCATATGGGGGAGGGCGTAAATATTGTAGCATAAAGTTGGGTGAGGCTAGTCCAAAGAGTCTGCAGATATAAAACCTGATAGGACTGGACTACTAACAATAAAATGGTGATGTTTGTAGTCTTTTAAAAAAAATGTTTTAATATTTATTTACTGCCTTAGACTCTAGGATGGTAAATAAATATGAAATCTCTTAGTGTCTATGGCAGCCATGTCAAACATTTATATGTTAAAGTTAAACTGTGACCCGGTCCAATTTTCAAAACATCCTCATGATGCGGCCTGGAAGCGTGTCTCAAAAATATTTCAATTCAATAAATAATAGTTTACTTATGCAACGAGTTACAATTTTCTTTAAAGTTAGGTTTTGCGGCCTACTGATTCTGCCGTCAATATGCATTTGTCCCACCAATGATTTTGAGTATGACATAGTTGGTCTAGAACAATTGATTTGAAGTCCCTTATTTGTTACAGTGTTGCCCCAAAGATTGACAGTCCGATTGAGGCTAACAAACCGATTCTGCCGCAACCTGGTGAGTTCTTCATTTTGATTTTGCTATAGTGACTTATTAAACAAACCACCATCATTACCCATAGACAAAACTACTTTTGAAATTATAAGTTCTGCTGAATTAACATATTTTTGATTGTTGCTGCAGCTCTACTTACATCATCAAGCCAGATGAAACCATTATACTGCCAAGAGTAAGTATTATTTTATTTATTTATTGCCAATTTAACAATTTACACAATCTAAAAATTAATACAAAAACTAATTATTTATGGTGTCGGCGTGTTTTGAAACACAGTGATCTCCTCCAGCATTTTCCAGTCTTCTCTTAATTTAGAGAATCAGATCGACAAGTATTATTTTAATCCACAATTAATATTTGTATACTTTTCTAAGGATGCTAGTTTTCTGACCAAGTAGAAAACTCCTTTTAAAACAATATTTTTAAGATTGAATTGGAGGTGCATCCATTAAGTTTTAGCTCAATCTGTGCCAGAATCGAGAAAAAATCCCACAAAAAATTGATAAATCTACCAATTTTTGTATGTATGCTTCTTTAAGCATGATAAACTATTAAATGTTTGAATAATATAAACAACTAGCGGCCGCCCGCGACTTCGTCTGCGTGGAAAGGTTTTTTACTATCCCTCGGGAACAATACTTTTTTTAGGGATGAAAGGTACCCTATGTCCTTTTCTGTACCCCTGACAACGTGTATGCAAAATCTCATGATGATCGGTTCAGTAGTTAGGACGTGAAGGCGTAACAAACAAACAAACAAACAAACGGACTTTCGCATTTATAATATTAGTAAGGATTAGATCAGCACTTGCGTGTTGGTAAATAAACTCCATGCCAAGTGCCAACCAACGTCAGAAATAATCTTGGCACTTCTACTTTTGTTTCTCTAGTCTAGGAGATGGATGCGTTTGCCAAAAATCACATTCACTCTCATTAAAAAAATGGTAAACAAGACTGAAATATGTTGTTGGTGGGTCATGTAAAGGTGTATACAGACATTACAATTACATCACGAATTCGCGCGCATTCCCGTATTCGTGTGCAATTTACACCAATATTTAACTAGGGGCTCTGTGAACTGTAGACTTCGTATTTGTGACGTTTTTGACCATTTTTTTAAATGGCTGAAGTATGATTTTTCCCATATCTCCGCCATTTAAAAAAAGTCGAAAAAAGATCAAGATGTTTTAATGTGATTTTTTTACTAAGCTTCGAAGAGTATCAACGCCATCTAGTGAATCAAACAGTTCCTATTTTTAAGCTTCGAAGAGTTACTTTTTTACGTTACAATAAGTTGATATTTTTATTTTTTAAATGTCATTTTGAAAAGCCCTCATTGAAATGATTCAAATGTTATTTCATCAGGACTATTTTAAAGTTGGTCTCATTTTTTTAAATCTATTCAGTAGTTTTCGAGTAATCCTGAAAATATCATATAAATACTATGATTTTGGTGCAGGAACTTGGCAAGACAAAGATTATACAAAAAATTCGCCGAGTTTAGTGTGTTTGGCGTAATATGTCGTCAGCAATTTAAATGGCATTGCAGGATTTGCAGGTGTAATCATGCCAAAGTTCGAGCGCGCGTAATTTCGGCATAGTGTGTCTAGACACTTATACCTCTGTCACTCCGCGCGTGAGTCTGAAGCACTCGGCGTCCTCTGAGAGGACAAAATTTAGGGATGCGCCGATCCGATCCTTTGAAATATCGGATCGGCGGGCATACGATCCGGCGATTTTCGGATCGGATCGAGGCCATACGATTTTTTGCCGGATCGATACAAAACTTGAAAGATCGGATCGCTTGGATCGTATGAACGAAAATGCTGTTTGTTTACGAAAAAATGGGCGCTTTGGTTTATTTGTTACGAAATTTATCTTTGTCTACATTCAGAACTTGGCCGAAAACTGGCGCCTATAAAAATTGTACTTAACTATTAGTAGTTAGGCGCGTCTTCATGTATAACTTTTGAGAGTAATTCGTCTTTAAGTTCTCTTTGTGCAATATTACTATTCCACATTATTTTATACATTTTTTTTGCATGGGTATACTTAATAAAGATATAAAATTAATTGTGTCTTACTTATTTGCATCCGATCCGGATCCATTTTCTGAAAATCGGATCGAAGGCATTCGATCCGATCCGCGGATCGTATCATGGAATTACGATCCATTACGATCCGAAAAATCGGATCGACAACCCGAATTTCATACGTCAGAAAAGATAAGACCTACGCGATAGAAAGAGAGGCAACTACTAAGTGCATGTTTTGGAACGACGGGAGTCGGAGCAAGAGTCGCAATTTATTTAAACGATTTTGCGGAGTGCGTTGGTACTATTATCTATTCTGTGCATATACTTATATTATTATGATTTGTCGTAGTGGCGGCGAGATGAAAGTGAGTTCGCCGCCGTGCGCGTCGCCCGGCGCCATCTTGCCGGACCTGCCGCAGCCGGCCGACGATCCGGACAAGGTGGGTAGTTGTTTAGGGTCTCTTCGCCATATATTCAGCTAAAAGGGAAGTACTTCCGCCGAGCTAGGTGTATGCTCGGAGACCGCGGTCCAACTATTCGATGTTGGAATTTGTATGCGAAATGCTTAGAAAACTTTGATATCATAAGCCAGGTCTCCATACATTTTTGCCTCGATGTTAGCTTGACGTAGTGCGACGTCACGTTTGCGTAATGTTTACATATTGTAATATTCGCTGATCTTGTATTTCTTCGTCATTCGTCAATTGCTTTGTGTAGCGATATGATGCGCGCGCCGCTACAGCGTAGCGTATACATTGGTGAAACGTATCATAAAATGTAACATTTTGCATTTCAATACAATGTTCGTTGAAAGCGTGGACGCATCGCGCGCCCGAACCGAGCATTCTCTACAAACCTGTGTGCCTGTGTTCGACCAAAAACCTACATTACTGATCGCTCCGCGTGCACCTTGTAATGCTCGTAGCGTGCTCGTGTAATGCGCGGAAGTATGTCCACGCTCGAGAGGTTAAATTCTATCATTGTATGATACATTACATGTTACGTTACACCAATGTGCACGCGACATTACTAGTTCTCTCTCACTCTTTTCTTTTTCAAAACACTTGTCTCTTTCTATTCGACGCATTGCTCGTGATGTCTGAGTGGATCAACTCGTCGCATAGAATACACCAACAAAATATTCTGTCTTCCTACCAAATTTCATCCAAATCCGTCTAGCCGTTTAGGCGTATAGAGGTAACAAACACACACAAATTTTCTCATTCATAATATTAGTAAAGTCTGTTCATCCTTACTTGTTTAAGTAAACAGTTTTTGACAGTTGTCATACGTCTTTTATACTTAAATCGTTATTTAAAAATATGTTAGTAACTTTATGAAATTATTGTTAATTTATTAACAATTTATTTCGTAATTTATGTGTGGAAAACCATTTGTTTTATTATATAAATGATTATTTCAACAAAGAGTTGGGTGAAAATTGTTTACCATATAAGACAAGTAAGGATGGACAGACTTTAGGATTACGCGTTGGAGGTACAAGTTTGAATCCGCCCTTTTCTAAGCATACAAAATATGACATGACACCAATTAACTGAAGCAATATAACTGTCGACAGAACTACGGTCTTTCCAAAGAGGCGAGTGCGAACGAGACGCAAGCTTGGCTGTCTCGCCACCGGTTCTCTCAGCACGCGGCCACCTTCGGCAACTTCTCTGGAGCTGATCTGCTAAGGTCAGTTATACTATCCTCCACAATTACTACGTATAGGAAGATTGGTTTACGATTTCATAGCATTTTAGTTTTCCCGACAAGAGCAGCTGCGTTCATGCGCATTTGGTCCACTTGCCGAAAAAACGTCCACTTCGCATTTGGTCCATTTCGCGAAACGTCCATTTCGCATAACGTCCATTTCGCATTTGGTCCATTTCGCGGAACGTCCATTTCGCATTTGGTCCACTTCCTAAAATTTCCTCCTTTGCGAACACAAAACACGTTTACCTAATTGTTAAAATATATAAGTTAACATTCTCCATATTTATATAGTCCTGATAGTTTGGTGACGTACTAAAAAGAAGATAAAACAAAATATTTATATAAAAAAGGAAAATATATAAGTTAACATATTCTCCATATTTATGTGATCCTGGTACTTTGGTGACGTACTAAGAAGAAAAAAAAACAAAATAAATATCAAAAAGAAAGTTTAATTTTATTTTGATTTAAGACGAAAATTGAAGCTAAATATTTATGTGAAAGTTGACCTAATGCAAAATGGACGTTCCGCGAAATGGACCAAATGCGAAATGGACCAAGTGGACCAAATGCGCATGCACGACATAATTACCCTACCACCCATTATGACGTCTTTTAGCAGGCAAGAAAATTGGGCGCAAAATACTTATCAGGTGGAACTATGTGTAAACATCGTATTTGTAAAAATATGTATGTTTCCAGACATTACATTCATGTTTGAAGTTAACAGAAATTAATTAATAAATAACATTATTTAATTAGACCATTACTTAATGAAATTATTTTTCATGCTTTTGTCACAGCCAGAATTAAACACTAAATAAATAATAAACTATAGAAATCGCTAATATAATGTCGATCATTGTTTGTTTTTTTGTCCAGATTGTCCCGTGATGATATCATACAGATCTGTGGACTGGCCGACGGAATTCGTCTGTTCAACGCATTACATGCCAAGTAAGTCATTTAAATATTTAATTCAAAATTAAATCTGAAACAATTATATTAAATTGTTAAATTTGAGTATCCCTGGACCAATTGTATGGATATGGCTTGGTAATTTTATTATATATAAATACAGGATTTATTATCCTAGTTCAGGAGCAAATGCTACAATTTGTTGATTGTTATTTTAATTTGATTTAAGCTTTTATCTGTAAGAAATCTTAAATCTTATGTAACAACATTTAAAGTGTGTGGTAATAAAAATATTATTAATATTAATTGTGTTAAGTACCTAATTAATAACGGGAGATTTTGAGCTGTCAAAAACGACAACTTTTTGTACTTTAGCACCACAAAACTGAAATATATGTTAAAATGTCCGTAATCTTATATTGTGAAGTGTCCGGAACACATTTTTGATTACGCACTCAGTCAGATTTAAGAAATCTTGAGAAAACATGAAATGTGCCAAATGCATGTGAAATGTGTCGGACCGGTCATTAGGGTAATTATCTAACTTTGTTGCAATCAACTCTGACAGAAATCGCAATTACATTACTGCTTTAGTTAAGAACCAATGTGACAACTATCTTACAGCAGCAATCTAACTGCGCTTTCAAACGATTTCAATCGAGAATTGTAAGCAACAGCCTTACTTAATCAACTAGCAGGTGTCGGATGGGTGACCGTTAAGTGGCATTACAACTGAGTGCTTCAGTGCTTCGGAGGGCACGTTAAACCGTCGGTCCCAGCTGTTGTCATCTGATAACAGTCGTTAAGCCAAGTTAAGCCTTTCAGGCGGCTTGATAGGCTCTTAACACCAGAGGTGGCCACCAATCCTTATACGATAAGAAAAAGGACTAGTATTACTTGTCTGGAATATTCATTTTTTGTTACATAAAGCTTTTAACCTATTTTCTGTGGATTGCCATACAAAAAAAAAATATGGCACAGTCCACAGAAAATCGGCTTAAAGGTTTAAAATGGTTATCTATCCATATAATGTTTTACACTTAACATATACATTAACACTTGCTTATTGTTCCGTTTCCGGTAGACGCATCGAACCCAGATTGACTTTGTACGTGTGTCCGTCGGGCGGGACTATATACAGCGCGTTGTATCTGCACGCGTGTCATGCTCGGGAACTGCAGGTCAAACTGCGAGCCTTACTGCCCGCTACACATCATGATAAGGTAACTTATTAATACACAAACATACATCACACACAACATACAAATTATACATCATAGGTACATCTACAGTGCGTTGTATCTGCACGCGTCATGCTCGGGAACTGCAGGTCAAACAGAGCGTTACTGTCCGCTACACATCATGATAAGGTAACTTATTAATACACATATATCACACACAACACACAAATACATTCGTACATTAATACATCATAGATATAGTCATGCTCGGGAACTGCATAAAAACTGCGGGCGTTACTGCCCGCTACACATCATGATAAGGTAACATATTAATACATATACACAGAAATACACATACACCCAAAGGGCTATACACAGCTGTTGGAAGAGCATTGGTTCGATTCCTGCTGAGAATATGGTCTGGGCCCTATTTCATCAAATTGACAATTGTCAGTGACATATGTCGGCAATTTTTACAGTCTTTTTTATTTTAATGAGGAACAATTATGTTGTGAAACAATGGATACTTTTTACAAATAAAATTTACAAAGAAACAAGTCTACAATCGTCACGCAAACTTGACTCAGCTCCAATCTCATGTCAAGAATCACTGACAAATCTACAAATATGTCGACTTGTAAAAAATATCCCTGTTTCACGACATACTTGTCCCTAAAGTTACGACAATTGTAAAATTAACCGACAAATGTCGACTTCGTGAAATAGAGCCCTGGTGATGATAATAGGGTATTTGACAACATTGAAAATATACTGCAAATTGTGGTCATCCTAACAGATAATGGCGTAAAAAACATATTCAACTATTATATAGACTAAATTAAGTCTATTGATTGATTAATTTCACCTAGAAACATGCAATAATTTTTGATTTTTTTTTCTGTGGCGAAAACGCTCTAAGATTACTGATGACGTCACTTGCCTGTAAATAAATAGGGTTTCAGGCGTTTGACACGACCATAGACTTGGATCCGCGATTAATGGCTGTCAAATGGCTAAGGATATTACAATGTTTACAGGCTTGTGACGTCAACAAGTGACGTTTCCAGCGCCATAGCGTTTTTAAAATTTTAAACTTTAACATTGATTTTTTAATAAAATACATTGATTTTTCCTGAAATATCAATGTGGTGCGCTTATTACGTAATAAGGAATAATTTAAAATGGTTTTCCAAAATTAGTCAAATAGCCTATTGATGATGATAGTAAGTATATTATTTAGTAATGCCTATTTTGTGTATACAGGACAACGACACAGTGCTAGTGTCGGGCCCCAACGGCGCCCGCGTGCGCCTCACAGACGAGCTCGTGCGCCACTTGCCTGATAACTCCACGTACAGGCTAGAGAGGCTCGAGGATCCCAGTGCGTTACTGCTGTGCGCTGCACACAACTGAAGCACTAACTGTAGAAGTACAGAAGAACTTTGTGACTGAAGTGGATCCATATGTGAATGCATATTTGAAGTCAATATCTGGTTATTACTATTTATTGTAATATGGTGGTGTTTAGGTGATAATCTACATTGTTAACTCAAACATTAACTTTTTTTTTAAACTTGTCTAAAAACAATAAAAATTAAAAAAATATATAAGGTGGTACCGTTTTAACTGTGAAAACTTTAAGGGGTTGTCAGGTGACGTGTTTAGAACACAATAAAAATAATAAAAAAATTCAGAAAATTATTCTGTTTTTTTTTATTTTTATAATTTTTTTTATTATAATTATTATCGTCGTCGATTCTTCCGATATTGAAACTAAACAATCACAAAATAATAATAAATACAACAAAATAACTGATTACTATGGTATTCCCTTGTTTTACTCACGCATTATGCGATCCATACGCGGCCGGTCGGCGCGGCGCGCTGCGCTGGCCGACAAACAGCTGACGATGTTGTACTACTGTACCTCACTCACTAACCTACTCACACGTACCTAAAACTGGCTTTCCTACAAACGAATGTTGTTGCCTACGCTTTTTAAGGTATCACTAAGTTCGATGACCTTTGATAAACTCGAACTTAATTAATTGTAAAAAACGTGAGTAATTAAGTACCTAATAATCTCTGTTACTTCAAATTGGTAAGTGTACTTACATGACCCCAAACAGCTGGTTGATTTTGTTTACACTGCACACTACACAAGAAGGTGATAAGATTGATAAGCTTCCCATCACACTTGACAGGCTTTGGACTTTCAAACTAATGTAGGTACTCAATAAAAACAGTCAATCTTTTACATAAAATAACTAAAATAGGTTAGGTACCTACCTACTTGGTATTATTTTATTATTACCTTCATTCATTTGGCGTGTTTAAAAGTCCATCACCTATTAACAAGTTCTATTCACAAGTCCTATTTACACTTTAAAAAACTATCTACAGAACTGCTTCACTACACCCGATCACCACCTCTCTCAATGCACAATAGGATTAAAACGCAGTAGGTTTTGTATATCGAGGCATAGCTAACACTACGCAAACCAAACACAACACAACACGACGAGAGAACACACGGAAACAGACTGCAGAGCAGAAAAAATAAGAAGTGCGTGCTGCGTGCGGTCGTCCAACCAAGAGAGAGAAGAGAGAGAGAGAGAAGACGGCAGGCGGGCGGGAGGTTTTGTTTTAGTTTAAAGGTGACTCTACACACTACACGGAATCTCAACTCCTAAAAATAGTTTGTGGACTTCTTTTCGCATACATTACTTAAGCGAATTTTAAACTATTATACTTTACTATCATTGCCATAAAACTACAAAATCGAGTCATCAAAACCATCATTTAATCACAAATAAGGCAGGAGGTGTGTTTGTGAACTTTAATTAAACGTACCTAATCGAATGATTCTTTACATTGTTAATAGCCATTAAAAAGTAAAAGTAAAATGGGAGATAGATAGTGACAGATAACATTTATTTACAATTACACTAACATCCTATTTTATTCATGTTTTTTCTTTTGTAAACAGTTTTATAACTTAAAAAATCCTAACAACAATAAAAAGGATGCCTTAGGTACTTAACCTAATAAAATAAATTAACGAGCTTGAAGCTAGCGATTTAACAATTTACTTACCTACTCATCAAAAATCAATATCACAAAAACGAAACGTCTGTAGCACCTTTTATCGGTAACTTTTTGGCGCTTTCTTTGTAGATGCGCCGACGACGCGGCATGTACGCGGCACCTGAAAGACGCGTGCGGCCGTGGCGCGGGGCGGCATGGGCGGGAGGCAGAAAAGGGCGCCGCCCGCCGCCCCGCCACAGATTTTGATTTGAGTTGGTGACCTGTCGCACGCGCCGGAGGACGCTTTGTCGTGATATTTCACGCATTTTGCCGATCTTTTAATGTCATGTCACAGAATAATAATAATAGGTACGTGTTTAGGTACAAAAAAATCATGGACACGAAGTCTATGAAATGACGTAACTCGTAACACATAACGTGATGTGATGTGTGAGTCTATTGTACCTACCTACATTATGAATTAGTGTGATAGTTGTCATTAAATTTACGAGTTACGAGTAGGTATTTAGTCTTTCTGTGTGATTATTATCTTGCATTAATTCTTTTGTGGACAAGTAAAAGGATTTCGAGTACCTACAGATACACTGACTGGTCATGTAATAATGGACATTAATGAACTTTAAAGAGTTTGTGTGTGAGTGCATTGTGATTGTGATGTAATAGTGAAAAGAGTCGGATACGATGTGTGAAGAGACCCATTAAAACTGAATACGTTAGTAAGTAATTTACCAAACACGTCATAGGATAAACAACTTAAATTTATGTAATCAAAGGTCATTGAACTTACTTGTTAGACTAGAAATGCAATGGAAAGCGGGATCATGTAATTACAATTACTAATTTAAAGCGACCGTTTATAATACCTACCTAACATACACTTACTTTAATAAAGTTGAGTTTATCAAAGGTCATCGAACTTATTGATAGGTACCTTAAAAGCGTAGGTAACATTAATTTGCTAGGAAAGCCATGTATTTAGTAGGTAGTAGAATCAGTAGCATATTTCGAAAATTCTAAGGCGTAATACGTACGCGTACGTACAATACGTGTCATCAGCTGCTTGGGTTCATGACCGCGTGCGGTTCGCGCGTGGATGGCATTATGTGTTGGTAAAACAAGAGAACACCATAGTTATTCGATTATTGTTGTATTTATTGTTATTTTGTAGTAATTTAGGTTAAATATCGGAAGAATCGACGACGATAATAATTATAATAAAAAATAAATAAAAATTAATGAAAAAATAAATCATTTTCAGATTTTTTTTATTATTTTTATTGTGTTCTAAACACATCACCTGACTACCCCTTAAAGTTTTCACAGTTAAAACGGTACCACCTTATATATCGGGTCATTTTGAACTTACCATCCAAATTTTTAGGATGTTTATAATCCATGAAACTAAACAACTTACTCTAAGAAACATGTGTCAAATTTCGCCAAAAAATACATTGTTAACTCAAACATTAACTTTTTTTTTAAACTTGTCTAAAAACAATAAAAATTAAAAAAATATATATCGGGTCATTTTGAACTTACCATCCAAATTTTTAGGATGTTTCCAATCCATGAAACTAAACAATTTACTCTAAGAAACATGTGTCAAATTTCGCCAAAAAATGTTGGTCATCCCATACTAAATTGATCACGTGATCTCTTTGATTTGTATGGAAAGTCGATTTTTATTTTACATATTTGACCATGTGTTCCTTAGAAAAAGTTGTTCAGTTTCATGGACTGAACACATCCTCAAAATTTGGATGGTGAATACAAAATGACCCTGTATAAGCTTGAACATATAAAAAAAACAATAGTAAGCCCCCAAGCGGTATTCGAACCCGTAACACTCGTTTCATATTTGAAGTCATAATATAGTATGGCATGAAGTTTTTTTGGCAGAATGATCAATTCGCATATCATACCAAATACGCTTTATACCTGCATATCAATTACGCATACTTTCATTTGGCATAAATACTATTATCATAATGATCTAAAAGCATAAAATTTTATTGCATACATTTTTTACCCATAATGATTACTAATCACAACGTTTATTAGCATAACAACTCGTGGCATAATGCATAATTATACACCAAATCGGTGGGTCAATATACAACCTAGCCTCCTCGCTCGCTACGCTCGCTTGTCGTCGCACCTAATCGTCTGTTTACCAAAGGTCCTAACATAAGTCGTCTATCAATTTTATAGTGCCAATCAAATTATGACTATGAAGGTTATAGTAATAAATTATGTCATTTGTATATTATGTTAAATTACTATTACGCGTGATATAGTTATACGTTTTACATTTATGCTCGCCAAATTTCTGGCAAATGCTTTTAGTACAAGTAATTTTATGCCAATGAAATCATTCTGCGAATATAACATTATGCGATTATGCCATTACTGTTATGCCAAACCATATTATCACTGATGTATATAAAAGTAATAATTATGGAGTTGACAAAAATTACCTTAGTGTGTTTCATGCAAGATACAATAAAAACAGGTGTTATTAAAAAAATGTTTTAAACATTATGGACCTTATAATGAAACAGGGTATGGCATAGGTTTTTGTGTCTATTTTTAGATAATAAAACTATCATGTATGAAGAGAAGAGTGTGTCTTTCTCTATTCCATACAATGGAGACTAACTACGTTTTCTAGTCTTCCTAAAAATGACTTTTTTATTACATAAATACTCATTGAATTTTATTATACATATAAATACTCATTGAGACACTAACTGCTTTGCTAGTAAATAAAGTCTATGCCTAGAATAATCCAAAATATTGTTTAGCGATATTATTCCTTAAGATTAATGATATAAAACATTATGTCCCTAAACTAGCCTCCGCCCGCGACTTCGTCCACATGGACAGTAGAAAAATATGGCTACCAGTTTAAATGACCTCCTTAATGTATGAAAGCTAGTACTACGGAGATTTCAGACTGTTTCCCTGGTTCTTCCTATCCGAATTGGATGAATCGTGGCTTAGATTATAACTTGGTTCCCAAGCTACCGAACTGTAAAAAGCCCATCAAAATCTGTTCAGCGGTTTTTGCGTGATGTACTCACAAACATTTAGAATTTACAGTTTTATCTCTGTTAATATTATAAATGCGTAAGTAACTCTGTTACGTTTTCACGCCTAAACTACTGAACCGATTTTAATGAAATTTGGTACGGATATAGATGGGACATTGGGGAAGGACATAGGCTACTTTTTATCCCACTGCTGGGCACGGGTCATACATAACCGCACGACATAACCTGTAGTCCACGCGAGCGAAGCTGCGGGCGGAAAGCTAGTTAATGTATATAGATATAGATAAAAGATTTTGGTTATGATTATGACAGACATAAACTTTATTCTTAATTTATTAGTAAGGCAGTTATTATAAAATATATTAAAACACGGATTTGACTAATATTTTGATCTTGACTAAAAAGGGGCCATATCATTAAACTCATACTAACATTCATCTCATAAATTACTAATAAATAATTTAGTATTAGGACTTTACTAAGTCAGTGTTATTATGTTTAATAACAACACTGGGTATTAGTAAACAAGTTAATGTATAATCTATAATGTTAATTAATGTTAGATTATGTTTTAAGGAACAATTTTAATTTCATAGATTGTATAAACAAGATAACGCACTTGGTGAAAGGTTGTATTTCAAAAATAAAATCTACGCATTTGCGTCAAGGTCCATTATTGAACAAAATATTCAATAATGGACAACCATTTTGAAAATTGATTTTGGAAGATAGTGTGTTATCTTACTAAATGATAGTTTTTTGGTTAAGGTCAGGTTTGCCATATTTCTATAAATAATTAAAAAAGATTATTTTTATTGATGTAATGTTAAAAAATTATTATGGAATGATCTATTTTACCTTTTAAACATGCGATGTGTGTATCTTTATGAATTTCTATAAAAAAGCAGCATTTCTGATCCTAATATTGTTAAAATTATTCAAAGAATTGAAAATTTGTAATAACAGTATGAGGCAAATATCTTGAAATCGGGTGGGGATTGCGCAGAACGCGTATTTTGTGTATGCGTAGCGGTGAGGGGCGCGCGCTATTGGTCGCTCGCAAGTGCACATGCGCCAACTTATCCCCACTCCGTCGAAAAAATGTCACGATATTTGCCTAGTACTGTATTTGGTTTTACTATTAAAGTATGTATATAGTTATTAAATCTTGCTTAGCAGCTATTGTTATTATTAAATAATAATTGTTAGGTTATAATGTCATAGACACGATATGTTATTTTTGTACGTATTTTTGTACCGAATGATAATTATTGTACACTTAGTCAATATGTCTTAAGAACGATTACCATTGTTAGTAAGTTGGTTATTTTGAATTAATAACACTATTGCCTTGAGAGAAGACATGTAAATTTTAAACAAAGGATTCCTTTGCAACAATTTGTCATATTTAATAAATCGATTATTTATAAGAGCCTACAGAGACGGACATTTATTGAAAGCTCGCATACGATTTAGTACTTTGATTGATTGATCATAAAGTGTTTGTATTAACTCAAGACACACTGTGCCGAAGATACGCGACCGAAGTTAGGCCTAGTTACGCCTGCATTACTTTGAGAATAGCTAAAAGTACGTAGCGTTTGTTACTTCGGCTTAATCGATGTTATTACAAAAGATTTTTAAACAACTGTTTATGTTAGACACTGTTTAAATATTGTTTGAAATAGTTTATAATGTGATGTCACTATCACATTATAAACTATTTCAAACAATATTGTCAAAAAAGTGACAGCATCACTTTAAACAGTGTCGAAGTTAGACAGGTGTTTAAAAATCTTTTTTAAGAACACCGAATGTGTTTAGACGCTAACCGTGTTATTACAAAAGATTTTTAACACTGTTTAACTTAGACACTGTTTAAATGTGATGCTGTCACTTTTTTGACAATATTGTTTGATAAAGACATCACATATAAACTCTTTCAAACAATATTGTCAAAAAACTGACATCACTTTAAACAGTGTCTAGGTTAAACAGGTGTTTAAAAAACACCGTCAAAGTGTAACAAAAATCCAACTTTATTCTGATAGTAATTAAGTCCGAGTAGGTACTTCACGCACAAGCGCTAGTTGCTATACGGAGTATTAATTATAGTTTATTTGTAAGAGTTTATTATAGAGAAATTATTGAATGTTGCATGTTCTAGATTATCTGTTTAATAAATGTACATAAAGAAAGTTGGTCTTTATTTTAACCAAGGACCTGCCCCCTTATCTTGAATCTTGAAGGAGGAACTACAGTAGGGTAGACTACCCAATTAGTGCCACGATACGAAAATATCCTCGAATATTTATGTAATATTTTCTGTTACAAATGAACTTTTTATGGAAATTATATAAAAGTAACTACATTTTTATCAGAATTTTCAATAAGTACACTTGATTTATTACGATTTGTTTTGTTTTGCTTTTAGACATGTAGACTATTTTATGGCACCCATGGAAATAATAAAAAACAACTAAATTAACACGTGCCGGACTACAGCTGCGCCACAAAAAAAAAGTTGGAAATCTGACTTTTTGACTATGCCATGATGAAGACGATAGTTTGTCGGAATTTGTCGCACAAAAACCAGAATTTGTCGGGCTTGCGTTGAGGAGATACGTGTGGCGCAGCTGTAGAGACGTCTCTACAGCTGCGCCACACAGATCTCGAAAACGGAAGGTCGTACCGAAAATCTGATTACCCGTATGTGCAGCCGTTAATTTGTCGAAATTTGTCGCACAAAAACCAGAATTTGTCGGGCTTGCGTTTAGGAGATACGTGTGGCGCAGCTGTAGAGACGTCTCTACAGCTGAGCCACACAGATCTCGAAAACGGAAGGTCGTAGCGAAAATCTGATTACTCGTGTGCTTGTGTGCAGCCGTTAATTTGTCGGATTTTGTCACCAAGAACCAGATTTTGTCGGTCTTGCGTTTAGGAGATATGTGAGGATACGCTGTGGAGACTTTTCTACCTGGATCTTGAGAAAGGAAGGTCGTAGCGAAAATCTGATAACTCGAGTGTGTAGCCGTTAGTTTGTCGGAATTTGTCACCAAGAATCAGAGTTTGTCAATCTTGCGTTTAGGAGATATGTGAGGATGCGCTGTGGAGACCTTTTTACCTGGATCTCGAGAACGAAAGGTCGTAAGCGTATCCTCACATATCTCCTAAACGCAAGATCGACATAATCTGGTTCTTGGTGACAAAATCCGACAAACTACCGGCTACACATACGAGTTATCAGATTTTCGCTACGACCTTCCTTTCTCAAGATCCAGGTGGAAAAGTCTCCACAGCGTATCCTCACATATCTCCTAAACGCAAGACCGACAAAATCTGGTTCTTGGTGACAAAATCCGACAAATTAACGGCTGCACACACGAGTAATCAGATTTTCGCTACGACCTTCCTTTCTCAAGATCCAGGTGGAAAAGTCTCCACAGCGTATCCTCACATATCTCCTAAACGCAAGACCGACAAAATCTGGTTCTTGGTGACAAAATCCGACAAATTAACGGCTGCACACACGAGTAATCAAATTTTCGCTACGACCTTCCGTTTTTGAGATCTGTAGCGCAGCTGTAGAGACGTCTCTACAGCTGGGCCACACGTATCTCCTAAACGCAAGACCGACAAATTCTGGTTTTTGTGCGACAAATTCCGACAAATTATCGACTTCATCATGGCATAGTCAAAAAGTCAGATTTCCAACTTTTTTTTTGTGGCGCAGCTGTAGTCCGGCACGTCTAAATTAACGAGTCTCTTTTGAAACAAGACTGTTGATAAAATTTCTTATTTCATTGGGGTGCCCAATAAATGAAGTTAATGGAGGGCCCAGCATTGATGAGACAGGATTTAGGTCACTCGCACACAGGAGTATTCGACCTCAAAATCCGGTCAAAAATATTTTTTGCCCTTTTCTTGTTTCTCCTGTGTGACTCGTCAGATTCCGCTTTCATCAGAATAAATTATATAGACTGTTTTTTTTCTGACGAAAACGGAATTCCTTTTTGGTCAAAAAACTGTAATAATTAACCAGTAATTGTTTAAAGAAATCAGTCTTTATTGGTCAAATCTTAATTTTTTTAATAGGTAACTTTTTTTATTTAATACGGCCAATTTTTAATTAATTTTTATTTCTGGCAAAAGTGGAATCTGATCAAAAGTCCGTTTTCGTCAGAAAAAATACACCTATATGTAATTTATTCTGACAAAAGTGGCCTAAATCTGGGGCAGTTTCTCCTATAATGCTATTAATTAAAAATACAACGATAATAGCTTAAATGTTTTATTACATATTACAAAAAAGGCACTTTTACATCGATCTTATAATACTGTTCCCTCATAGACAAGTTGTGATGGCAATTTAAAAACAAAATCGGGCATTTACTATACATACATACAAATCAAAGCTATATGGAAAGAAACAAATTGTTTATTTACCTTATAAATAAGTTAAAATGCTTAATATATCCGCAGTCTGTTAATAGCACGCAGTTTTCTTATTTATATAAATAAACATGTCTAGGGCTTTAAATATAATGGAGTAACAATATAAAAAGTGTTACAAAAAATCCCTTATGCCGAATATGGTAGATAGGGACCATCAAACTGAACAACTTTTACTATGGGACCAAATCTGAAATGGCTTACTAAAGTAGGGCCACTTTAAAAGGTCACATTTGACACTTCATCAAAATTCCTCAACGTAACCTTGTAACGGCGGGCATAAAATATTATATATTTTTTCGATGTTAGGACTGCACAATTGCTTCATTATTTTCAATTATATTTTCTTTTACGATATAAAATAATATTTTTTTTGATTTGATTTTCAATGCATCTGAGTTAAAATTTAACAATATATACTTAACTGAAATCTGTGTGAAGTTTGTATCGATTCATTCACTTTAATCGACATTTTGAAGCTATGAACACCTACGGTCACCTCACTATGAATCTAAAATTGACAAATGTCAAATGTGACCTGACCTATTAGTGGCCCTACATTAAACTGAAGATCCATAGTAAAATTTGTACAGTTTGATGGTATCTATCTGCCATATTTGGCTTTAGGGATTTTTGTTACACGTTGTTTAGGTATATTTTACACTTAGTTGTAGTTAAAAATGTATGGGCACTTGTAGACAAGGTATAGTGGCAGTGTTTTAAGCACACTTTAACATAATCACTTCTAAGATGAATCTTCTACCTCACTCTTGAACAAGTGCATAGTTATAATATCACCTGCGTAAATAAATAGATTAGGAGGCCATAAAAAATTTGGTAACGATTGCGTAAGTGGCTGACTCTGGGTTTCAGGATGGAGAGGCACTGTCTGATGCTAAATATGTCAGTCTGTTTGCGTGAAGTGGTTGCGTTCTTTTTATATGCAGGCTGAAAAAAGGCTATATTTTTTTTGAAAATAAATTATAGCCCATGTTACTCGCTGATAATGTAGCTTTCTATAGATGAAAAATATTTCAAAATCGGATCAGTACAGTACTTTTTGAGTTTATACATTACAAACAAACAAAAAGTAAATCGCTTTTACCTACGAAACGCAACCGCATTTTGGTCAGTCCTTACACAGTTTACGTGAGTACAACTAGTACTTACTTGCTGTACTATTCTCAGCCATTTACCTTATCGTTTTTTTCTGGTAACGATAACACATTTTTCACCCTGCATATAAAAAGAATGCAACCACTTCACGCAAACAGACTGACATATTTAGCATCAGAGAGTGCCTCTCCATCCTGTGAACCCAGAGTCAGCCACTTACGCGATCGTTACCAAATTTGTTATGACCTCCTAATATAAAAGAAATGATCAGTAAATGGCGGACGGTCATGTTATCTTGCTCACACAATGTGGGTATGGGCATACCTATGTACAGTCAGCGTCAAATTGATACGAGCGTCTAGAACTCTAGAGTAGTCAAAATGATCTGAAAAACATAAAAGCAATTTGATATACGCAGTGCGAATCATCATATTGTTGTAAGTTTATTGTTCATCATTGCATAATGCATTATTACATTATGCACAGATAACTTTGAGAGCTTGGTTTGCTAAGATAATTTTAACACCTTGTGTGCTTACAACAATATGATGATTGGAATGGAACTGCGTATTTAAAATAGCTTTTTTGTTTTTCAGATCATTTTAACTACTCTAGAGTCTAGACGCTCATATCTTTTCTTTGACGCTGACTGTATGTGGGTCATCTCTCGCTCACACAATATGTGGGCATGTAAGTAGGTCATGCTATTTCGCTCACACAATAGTGGCCGCCATTTACAGATTGTTTCTTTTATAAAAGGTGACACAACAGTACAAGAATTATCCTGAATTTAGATAGGTAAGTATTCGGAATGTATAAAGAAAAGATTTTATTATGCGGAAAAAATCAATATAAAAATAGTCTTAACAACTAAAACATATATTTTATTTACAAGATAAGTAATTATATCTTTATCAGGCTTCGACTATTTTAATTTAAATAAAACAATAAAATACAGGTGTAAATTATAAAAAAAAGTGTTTTAAAATCAAAACGGCAAGCGTTTACATGCAATATAACTATAAAAAGATTAACAGTTCTGTTTTTTCTATTATTTCAAACTAATATGGAATGCTTTTATTGATAAATGCAGTTTTTTTTTTCATTGATATGAAATTCAATTTGGCAAATTATAGGTACTTAAGACACCACATCATAAGTACATATTTTAATAGTTCATCCAAGTGATGGAAAAATATAATAAACAGGTACTTTGTAATGATATGACATATACCTACAGTACCCAATTATGGTTTAAAAGAACATCAATTATCAAAAAATATGTCATTATATTATTTCCCTTAAATACCTATGTTGATCGTCTGTCTATAATATAAATTACAAACTTCCTTATAAATATATATAAAAAACTATCATAAATATACTTCAATAAGAACGTTTTATTGTCGATACAATTGTTAGTACCTACCTAGAACTATTATAAACAATAAATATATCATCTTTGTGGTAGTTAAGTTATGTTTTTTATCACTGGTTATGAAAAATGTGTTTTAAAATGCTGGCATTGTAAAAAAGACCTTGGTCCATTTTAGTGTAAAAAGTCTAGTGTCCTGGCTATGGAATTTCAGATATATTTATTAGTACTAGTGATTAAGCAACCTAGGAACACTAAATGTCTATTTCTGGAATAAAAAGTTTATTATTATTTTATTAGGTCTGGATTATTGTAGGGTGTTTACGTTTATTAGGAGTAGTGATTTCGTTTTACTCCAAAAAGCAATATCTAGTACATTCCAGGATGCTAAAATTATTATTAGAAGTAGAAATTTAGCTGAGTGTTCCTAGGGTCAAATTAAGTAGTTGACAGTTTGACACCAAACAATTGACATATTTTTATGAGCTGACAAAACGCACGATACATTTGGCTTAGATTTGAGCCAACGAGTGGAGGTGACATTATGGTGTGAACTAGCGAATAAAATTATTGTAAAGGTACAGATATGTCCATAAGTGTTTTAGTCAAATTTAGTAGTATTAGTATATAATTTATGGTCTAGCATTGACGCGTTCAACGTATTTGGCGGGCAATAGTGTCTGTTAAAATGTCAACTACCCAATTGTAAAGGTACAGATATGTTCACAAGTGTTTTAGTAAAATTTATTATTATTAGTGTATAATTTAAGGTCCAGCATTGACGCGTACGACTGTTACGCTGTCAACTAGCGAATTATTGTAAAGGTACAGATATGTTCACAAGTTTGTTTAGTAATTTATTAGTAGTAGTAAGTTTATGGTCTAGCGTTGACTTGCTCGACGTAGTTGGCGGGCAGCATGCCGGTGCGGCCGGTGCGGAGGACTTGGCCCGTCATCCAGCCCTCGTCGATGGAAGTCACGTTAGAAATGTAGTCGCCTTCGCGAAATGACACCTTGGGAGGGAAAAAGTTGATAACGAATAGGTATTTTTAATGTTAAAGCGCGTAGTCTGCACACTAGCGCCGCCTTTGAAACGAGAATCATTGATTCACCTCTCAAGCTTACGCGCTCGCTATGTATGTATACTTAACATAAAACATTTTTTAACGGATACTAGCGCGGTTTTATTGAAAGTAATTTGGTAATGAGGTTGGCAACGCAAAGCTAATAGTAGATGTCGCTGCGTACGCTTGTTCCTAAGACAGTAGACGTTCAGAACAAAATGTATGGGGTATTTTGTTAACGAAAAAGACACATTGACCCAAAACGGATATAAAAGACTATTCTACAGTGCAAATGCCGGAATTTAAAGCCAAATTAAGATGTTTTTATTCTTACAGAATTTATATTTTTTTTCTATATCCAGATTTTTTCGGAAATATGTAAGTGCCAACATTTTTAAAGCCAAAATTTAATCATTTTAAAGCTATAAAAACAATTTTGTTAAGTAAAAGTCCTTTGTTTTGATAGTTCTCGTGGAACAAGCGTACGCAGTGCCATTTTGACAATTGCCTTCCCCATTAGTTGGTATTTGGTATGATTTTTTATTTTCCCGACGTTTCGGCACCTTTGCAGCTGCCGTGGTCACGGGTTACACGGGTAGGCTCACAAACGGCTTCAATCCCCCGTGACCACGCGGGAAGAATTATTGTTAAAATTGTTTGATGTTTTGTCAAATATTTTATCTTCGATTTAAATTGAGTAATTAATTTATTATAAAAATGAGTTCAAGCGACGAAAGTGATATTTTGACGCCACCGATGTAAACCTATCTGCAATGCTCAAAATACATTCATATAAATGTAGGAAGTCTGCATCAAACGTGCAAATTTTCTTGTCAGAAGCATCAGACAGTGTGTATTTGGATTCTAAAGTAAGTTTTTGTATTGATCAGTACCTAGGTACTAATCTTAACACTTTGTTTTAGTTAGACAGCTAACATCACAACCTTACACGTTCTTTATTTTTGTTGCAGGTTTGATTTTTGGCATTTTCGGTGCACGAAGATGCAACGACATAATACAGTATTTATGTAAAAGACATAGAAACTCAAGACGGTGCGATAAGGTACTTTCAATTACTGTAATTTTAAATAAAAATAAAATGTTAGAAAAGTTACTACTTACTTGGTTTGAATTTCCGCGCATTATTTGAGAAAATTACTATACAAGCCTTGGCCGCAACTAGGCATTGATGGACTCACGTATGTGTTGGCCCACGTATGTGTTGGCCCTCGGCCCACATTTTCTCACGTTCGTCCTTCAATGCCTGTGTTGCCTGCCGCTGCAGTAATGTAGGCACTATTAAGAGATAGTACCACTACAGAGAAATTCACAATTTCGTCTTTATTTAAGCAATTTGATTCTCGTTTCAATGGCGGTGCTACTGTGCAGACTACGTACTCTTAAAGTTCCCTGTCTGTTACCTTTTCATCTGAACTACTGAACTAATTTTAATGAATTTTGGTGTAGAGATAGATAACATTTCCATACAGTCGGTGGTTTATGCACATATTCTTACCTCATCGCTGTCAGTTGCTTCGTAGTCATACATAGCGATATACACATTCTGAAACGAGAAAATTAAATACAATTATTATATCAGAAGAAATATTTCTAATTTTAGTAAATTACTTTAGGATAATCCTTACTAATATTATAAATGCGAAAGTCCGTTTGTTTGTTTGTTACGCCTTCACGTCCTAACTACTGAACCAAACATCATGAAGCTTTGCATACACGTTGTCAGGGGTACGGAAAAGGACATAGGTTACCTTTCATCCAGAAAAAACGTATAGTTCCCGAGGGATAGCGAAAAAACTGTCCACGCAGACGAAGTCGCGGGCGGCCGCTAGTACAATATAATTATCAAAACAAAAAGAGTCAATTCATATTTCTTGCTATTTTTTGTTGTAACAAACTTTATGCAATATTATAATTATAAAATGGACACGGAGGGAAAGTACCTTAAATATTGAAGATAGAAAGGACATCAGGCACATGAGACCCAAAAGTGTATAAACATAACTCTGTTATCTATAAACACTTTATGTTACTAGAATCATAAAACAGTAGCAACATTTTTTTTTAACTCCTTCATTTAGCGTTAATTAATTATTGAAAAAAACAAAAGCATATCTATGAAACGGACATCTTTGTTAGCGATTTCACAAGTCTCCCCTGAGTATATTTGTTCTGTGGCACAAGTGATTGCGCATTAAAAAAAAAGTCTGCCGGAAATCAGTCAACTCAACTGTCAAAAGCGTTTTGTTACGTACGACATATGCACAGATTTTCCGTTTGATCGGTTCCAACTCGTACATTGTGGTGCTAATCTGTATCACTAACGCAGCTAACGAAACGTGTTGTCGTGAAACTGGTGTTGCTATTTAGTGTCGGGGTTACCAAGAAATAAAACTTTCAAACGTAAATAACTTTTAAAACATAAATCTTCGTAAAAATCTGAATATTTTCTATGACTTACTAATTACATGCCTACATTTTGAAAAAAACAGGAACGTTATACATTCTTTGGTTTTTTTCTATGGGACTCTGCCTGATGTCCTTTTACCGAAAGAAGATTTAATTTTGTTTTTAAAAAGAAACGGAACTGCATCCAAAGTTTTTTTTTTAAATCGCTTAAGATTCGATACAAATTGATACAATCCGTAATAATTCGATCGAATTTAAATGTTATACAACGTCGGTTGCACACAGTATTATTTGATTAATCGGTAAAATAATTTAGAAAGTACATTATAGTACTGTTGTGTGATTGACAAAAACATAATAGTTAAAACTATTCTTGATAGAAAAATATCCTTAAGTGAGCTCCATTTTGTAGTTTTTAGGGTTCCGTACCCAAAGGGCAAAAACGGGACCCAATTACTAAGACTTCGCTGTCTGTCACCAGCAGGGAATGTTAACGTTATTTTTAAATATAACGTTAATTTTTACTCTTTTTACCGTTAATTTTAACATTAACGTCATGTCAATAAATAACGTTAATTTTAACGTTAATTTGAGAAATAACGTTAAATTTAACGTTATTTACTGAAATATCGTTAATTTTAACGTTAATTCCAGTTAATAACGTTAATTTTTTACCGATAATTTTACCGGTACTAAATTTAACGCTATATTTAACGTTAATTTTACCGTTAAAATATTTTTAACGTTATTTTTACCGGTAAATTTACCGATAAAATGTTTTAACGGTATTTTTAACGTTATTTTTTTTTAACGGTATTTCAATCCCTGGTCACCAGGCTGTATCTCATAAGCAGTGATAGCTAGACAGTTGAAATATTCACAGACGATGTATTTCTGTTGCCGCTATAACAACAAATACTAATAACATAATTAAATAAATATTTAAGGGGGGCGCCCATACAACAAACGTGTTTTTTTTGCCATTTTTTGGTACGGAACACTTCGTGCGCGAGTCCGGACTTTTAAAATTGCACCAACCTTCTACCAGTATTTTAAGGCAAGCAGTTCACTACAGTAATTTTTGTGAAGTAGAATTCTACATCAGTTCGTCACATTTTTGAGAGCTCAAAAATATTTTTTTTTATCAGATCGTGTACTAGCCTCCTCTCCTTAAGAATACTAAAGATATTCTAATTCTAAAATGTCCATGCAAACGAAGTCGCGGGCGGTCGCTAGTAGAGTATATTTATTCATACCTGCGAGGTTGGCTTGGCGTGGTCGGCGGCAAGTGGGTCCAAATCCGTGACGCGGCCGATGGGCCGCGCGCCCTGCGCAGCGCTCTGCGTAGTGGACCCTAACCAAACAACGCTCTTTTACAACTAATCAAATATAAGTTTGGACCAGGGGGCTAATTGTCTAATTCAAAAAATCTATCGCAATCGCTTTCGTTTGACAGATGGATGTGTCACATTCAGTGTGACCATTTGTGGCAGATTTCTGCCATTTGGGCAGATTTAGGGCCTAAATTTTAGCTGTGGCAGAATAAGTTGACGATTCAAAAAAGTGGCAGAAATTGGCAGATTTCAAGGATTTTTTTTTATTTTAAGTACACTTGTATATATTAGTATTTTTCTATATAAAATACTTCTAATTTCTGTCTTATTCACTAATTATTTACTTTATATTTTATTATGCATTTATTTGGCAGGAGGTGTTAAAAAATAATAAAAAAATCAGAAAAAAATTTGATTGTTTTTTATCGCTTTTTTATTTCTCAATGAAAATAAACTAGGAGCCCTCTAAACATGACATATATCGCGTGTTATAGCGTTTTATAGACACTCAACTGTCAAAATCCATTGTCATTTGACAGTTTAAAATGATAAATCGCAATTATCATAACTATTTTTGCATGAAGCACTTTTTTGGCATCTTCTGGAGTCGGGTTTGGCAGATTTGATGCCAGTGTCGGGCAGATTCGCCATTTTTGAGATGGTCACCCTGGTCACATTGCTGCATTACTTTGGTAAGTTTTTATTTGTGCCAAAAAGAAGCTTCAATGTGTTACATCCTGAAAGCGATTGCGATAGATTTTAAAATTAGACAATAGAAAGGCAGTGTCGCTTTATAAAGTAGAAGCGGCACTTATTGAAAACAAAAATGTACCTAATAATCAAATTTATACCGGGTGTAACAAGACCTTCAACGAAGCCGAAGTCCACGCATTCCGCCCATCATGAGGATAATTTTTGTCTTTTGGACTATACCTGGGAAACCAATAGCTACGAAGTTATATGTCAAAGTAAAAAAATAATAATATTTTTATGAAATATTATTCGTTTTTTTCCTAATTTTTGTCTACAGAAACATTATCAAAATTTTAAGTATTTCATAACAATAGGTTCAAAACTTCATAACTCGATGTTTCTCATGAGCGTGCGTGCTCATGAGAAACATCGATAAATGCTGCCTTTCAACTCGGCCGCACGCAGCTGTGTAGCATACACCCGCAGGCGCGGTCTGTTGTACGCGCTACATTGCGTGGCAATGTATGCAATGCTTTTTTAAAACCAATAATTAAAATCGTTTTCTAGCAATATTTTTGAACAGAAATGGTCCTGATGATGAGCAGAATACGTAGACCTCGGCTTCGTTAAGGGGCTTATTACATCCGGTATACGTGATAAATCGATTTATCATATCGCGTTTCGGTGATCATGCTAAGATGCTAGGCTGATCAGAAGTTAAGCGGGGAATTCACTTACCGACATGTCCGCAAGCACGCCCGCGGGCATGTCCGAGCGGGCTACTTTATAATTGCCAGACCGTCTGCGACGACGACACACACGACACGCTTAGGAAAAACCTCTTGTAAAGTTGCCCGCTCGGACAATCCCGCGGGCGTACCTGCGGACATGTCTGTAAGTGAATTACCCGCTTTACAGTTCATGCATATTTTAATCTACTAACTAGGGAAATAAATATTCCAATAACTAATTTATTAGAATCAGTAAGTTTTTATTATTAGCAATTAATTTTAATTGCAACTAAAAGACTGTTAGTAGAGATGGGTAAAGGATTTTGTCCCGACTGCTGGGTTTAAAACCAGTCTTTTTACAAATAAGAGATGTTTCGTCCTTTGGATATTTTTCTGTATTGAATTAACAAGAAATTGTTTCCATAGCGACATCACATTTGACATATCAATAGAAAAAAAACTAAAAAGTTTATATAGCCATACAATGTGGGTTTAAACCCAGTGGTCGAGTTTAAACGGAGTCTTTTACCCATCTCTAATTGTAAGTCATTTAAATTATCGGAAAAAAAAAATATTCCGATAATTTCTTTCAATTACTCGGTTTCCTCAGTTCGGTTCCCAAGCTTACACTAAATTATAGGGAACTGAAATCGAATTTACTATAAAAATGAATTAATAACAAATACCACAACATTAAATCAACATAGACCTAAAACCCAACAGACAGGACATAAAAAATGCATGCCAAAACACAATGAACAAACCTCTTTTCCCGTCGTTTGTACTGTTATAAATGAGGGTAGCGGACGCTCGCTGCGTGTTCGGGGGCGCTCGGGGCCCGTCGCTCACGGGGTCGTAATCTTGAATCCGGCCGATCTTCGGCCCCGCAGCCCCATACTGATACTGAGCACCCTGATACTGGTTCTGATTCTGATACTCATATTGATACTGATAATCATCGTACTTTTTGAATTGCTCTGATCTTTGATCCCCCGAGTACCTCTCTTGCTGGTATTGCCCGGAATATTGATACTGCGGGTTCTGAGGTAAATGCTGAGTTTGGGGAGGGTTTTGTACGCGATGCTGCGTATTTTGCACTTCTTGATGGTGCGTACTCTGCGCTTGGTGGTGCGTACTCTCCCGAGTATGGGCTTGATGATTTTGGGGTTGATACTGCGAGTTTTGAGGGTACTGAGGCTGAGAGTTTTGGTAATGAGTATTTTGATACTGAGCGTTGTTGTACTGAGTATTTTGAGTATACTGAGTAGTTGGGGGTTGGTACTGGGCGGTTGGGGTCTGGTAATGGTTTTTTGGCGGCAGATGCGGCGGCGCGGCACTCGGCAGCATTTCCGTCGCGTAGCTTTCGATTTGTTGGTGATAATTCTCACTTGGGATCTCTTTACATATAAAGCGTGAACATACATTAGAACACATGAATGGTGGTGGTGACCAGAAGGAAACAAGTAGGTAACAATACATCTAATATAAAAACATGGCCTTGACCATCAAATTGAACAAATTTTACTATGGGACCAACTCTGAAATCTCGAAAAAAATCAGCTGTTTCATACATTTTGATATTTTCGTAGTTGATATTTTGTATGAAACAGCTGAATTTTTTTCGCGATTTCAGAGTTGTTGTTAAAAGTTGTTCAGTTTGATGGGCCCTATCTACCATATTCGCCATTAGGGGATTTTTTGTAACTATAGAAAAACTTGATTACCATTATTTATTACAAATGCAAATATGAAACAAGTGTTATTAAATAACTCAAGACCGTTTGACTATGAATGTTGTTAGGTGTGCGTATGCACATTATTTTTGTGTGCGTATGCGTAATACGAGAGCGTGCAGACGCACACTAAAACAATGTGCATGTGCACGCCTAACAACATTCATAGCCGAACGGTCTTCGTGAGAATGAACAACTATAACTGGAGAAAGTTTATTAAGAAAATCTTGTTCCAACATATTTCTTTCTGGCCAGACGAGTTAAGGAATGCCATGGCAGACTCCACATGATCGTGACCCACATTCCAGCAGTTACGTGACATGTGGTGGCATTAACACAAACTGTGCAGGGTGGCGCGGTGGCATGTTGACACTCGTGGTATTACGTGGTTCTAAGAAAAACACTCGTTGTTTGTTACTTCTCATTCTCTAACAGCGAACTAAAATCAATGGAACAAGGATACCGCTCAAAAAATGGTGCCAAAAAATTTCAACTAATTGGGTGGAGAAAATGACAACTAATTGGAGGACCAATAGCAATTTTTTTTTACTGTAAAAATTGACATATTACCACCTGTTCCACATTATTTGCTGCTAAAGTTGATACGTTTGTTTGATGATATGCAAATTGTATTTTCATTATTTCTATTCAATAAAACTTTGTATTGTACCTAAAAATGCTGGCATTTAATTATGCACCACAAAGGGACTGAACACTGGTTGCATAAAAGCGATCATAATTTATATACTAATAGATAGTTTCTATACTTAAACGAAAAATATGATAAATTATTGCTGCATCTATTTAATGCCTTCTTTGCGTCTTTTACACCATTTGACTACACAGGACGTCATCATTTCTAATAAACTCTCTCTTTTCTTTACAATACAAACTGCAATTATTGTAAAGAACGCTAACGTCTGTCACCGGGCGCGTGGTTGGTCCCACTAAATGCATGAGAGTCAATATGGCGGGTGTATCATGGCGAATCGAACTGTCGCAAATACCAAAAAAATGTACCTAAAATGTACTATTTAGTACCTGAAATTAAAAAAATTGTACCTAAATAGGATAAAAGTTATAACGAAATCAAAGGTACACCCGCCATATTGACGTCAATATGGCGGGTGTTCTTTAATAAATCAATGTTGAACCATTATACATAAAATATAACTACATCAAAAAAATGTACCTAAAATGTACCTCAAGGCAAAAAAACACATGCTCGATTATTTAAGTAGTTTCTAAAAAATCAAACAACAGTTTTTTTTGTGATCAACAAGATCGCGGGATCCCTTATGGTTTTAAAGTATATCAAGGCTAGATTTTACCATTCATTAGTGCCATTCATATTTTGGTAACTACTATTTAGTACTAATTGTTTGGAACTATTTGGTACCATTCATTAGGGAGTATTTAGTACAAATAATTTAGTACCATTCATTTGTCACTATTTAGTACAAATTATTTGTTGCCATATAGTACAAATTATTAGGTACCATATAGTACCATTAGTTTGTTACTATTTAGCACAATTCATTGGGTACTATTAGGTACAAATTATTTGGTAACATGTTGTACCATTAGTTTTTTTCTATTTAGTACCGTTCATTAGGTACTTTTAGGTACAAATTTGTACACTTACTTTGTTACTTAAGTACCATTTATTTACTACTATTTAGTACCATTAATTAGGTACTATTAAGTACAAATTATTTGGTGCCATATACTACAAATTATTTGGTACCAAATTGTACCATTCGTTTGTTACTTTGAGTACCATTCATTAAGTACTATTTAGTACAAATAATTTAGTACCCTTTTGTACCATTCGTTTGTTACTTATTAGTACCATTCATTAGATACTATTTAATTAGATACTAATTATTTGGTGCCATATAGTACAATTTATTAGGTACCATTCTTTTGTTACTATATGAATGGTACTATTTAGTACAAATTATTCGGTACCATATAGTGTCATTAGTTTGTTACTATTTAGCACCATTCATTAGTTACTATTAGGTACAAATTATTTGGTACTATATTGCACTATTACTTTGTTACTATTTAGTACCATTCATTAGATACAATTTAGTACAAATAATTTAGTACCAATCATTTGTTTCTAGTTAGTATCATTCATTAGGTAGGTAGTAGGTAGTACCTAATGAATAGTACTTAATAGTAACAAACGAATGGTACTATATGGTACCAAATAAATTGTACTAAATAGTACCTAATGAATGAAACTAACTAGAAACAAATGTATGGTACTATAAGGTACTAAATTATTTGTACTAATTTGTACCTAATGAATGGTACTAAATAGTAACAAAGTAATTGTACAATATGGTACCAAATAATTTGTACCTAATAGTACCCAATGAATTGCGCTAAATAGTAACAAAATAATGGTACTATATGGTACTGAATAATTGGTACCAAATAGTATTATTAATATTGTAACAAACGAATGGTACGATATGGTACCAAATAAATTGTACTATATGGCACTAAATAATTTGTACTAAGTAGTATCTAATGGATGGTACTAAATAGTAACAAACGAATGGTTCAATATGGTACCAAATAATTTGTAGTATATGGCACCAAATAATTTGTACTTAATAGTACCTAATTAATGGTACTAAATAGTAGTAAATAAATGGTACTTAAGTAACAAAGTAAGTGTACAAATTTGTACCTAAAAGTACCTAATGAATGGTACTAAATAGAAACAAAGAATGCTACTATATGGTAGAAAAATAATTTGTACCTAATAGTATCTAATAAATGTTACTAAATAGTAACAAACGAATGTTACTATAAAGTACCAAATAAATTGAACTAAATAGTACCTAATGAATGACACTAAATAGAAACAAATGAATGGTACTATATGGTACTAAATTATTTGTACTAAATAGTACCTAACGAATGATACTTAATAGTAACGAATGATACTATATGGTACCAAATAATTTGTACCTAATAGTACCTAATGAATGGCACTAAATAGAAAGAAATGAATGGTACTATATGGTACTAAATTATTTGTACTAAATAGTACCTAATGGATGGTACTTAATAGTAACAAATGAATGGTACTATATGATACCAAATAATTTGTACTAAATAGTACCATTCATTTAGTAACAAACGAATGAAACCATATGGTACCAAATAATTTTTATTTAATAGTACCTAATGAATGGTACTTAATAGTAACAAACGAATGGTACTATATGATATCAAATAAATTGTACTATATGGCAACAAATAATTTGTACCAAATAGTTCCAAACGAATAGTACGAAATAGTAGTTACCAAAGTATGAATGGCACTAATGAATGCTAAACTCTAGCCGTGATATACTTTAAAACCATAAGGGATCCCGCGATCTTGTTGATCATAAAAAAAACTGTTGTTTGATTTCTCAGAAAGTACTTAAGTAATCGAGCATGTGTTTTTTTTGCCTTGAGGTACATTTTAGGTACATTTTTTTGATGTAGTTATATTTTATGTATAATGGTTCAACATTGACTTATTAAAGAACACCCGCCATATTGACGTCAATATGGCGGGTGTACCTTTGATTTCGTTATAACTTTTTCTTATTTAGGTACAATTTTTTTTATTCCAGGTACTAAATAGTACATTTTAGGTACATTTTTTTGGTATTTGAGACAGTTCGATTCGACATGATACACCCGCCATATTGACTCTCATCTAAATGCTGTGCGAGTGGTCATTTTTTAGCCCCATGCCATTTTTAAGAAATATTTGTTTGCAATTACACTTCCATAGATTTTAGTTCGTTGTTCTTAAAAAGATAGATGTATGTTGAGCTTTTACAGTAAGATCTCATTTCGCATACATAATCTACATGATAAACACCTAGCTAAAAAGTTGTCTAGCTTGGCTTAGTCAACATTCTGGGTTTATGAGATAAAATAGTGTCTAAAGTAGGATGAGTTTCAATCCCTCGTGTGTTCTACGAATAAAATGCCTAAAAAACATTATCATTCTTATCTTCGAATGACATAAGAAAAGGTCTAAACGAGTCTATCAACATGCCACCGAAAAGTGATTGAACAGTCATTTATGCATAATCTTGCGAGACGATTTCAGTTGATCATGAGGCTCCAATCAAAACTATACTAAATTGTTGCTAAGTTGGCATTACTATCTATCAATTATTTTGTCGGTAGCACTATTAATTATGTCGTTATTATCTTACGCCCGATTTCAATAATCTATCTTCAATAAAAGATAAGCCTGTAAACAGTGTTTCTTTCAGACAAAATTCTCCGGGGGGGCAATTAAGAGGTTCGGGGGAGTTCGTCCGACGACCACTACATTAATTTGCCCGTCTACCTACACACAACCCATTTTTCTCCGGGGGGACACTAAGGCTGCTCCTGAAAGAAACACTGCCTGTAAATAAACTATTGTTATTTCCTGTCATATAACAGAAAAATTTAGGCAACACATCTTTAGTAAGGCTTTCGCTCACTGAGGATAGTTTATTGAAATCGGGCGTTAGTCAAAAATAAACCCTAAACTCTTTATCATGAATTTTGACCACATGGCAAGTGCCTACTGGCGACAAAATTATTATAATACCATTTTATCCAATATCAATAGCAATATAAAATACAGGGTTATTTGTAAAACACCAACAACCTCCCAGGAGTAGATTACTAACATAAAAAACAACAACATTTGTTCCACCCCTTATTCCGTATACATAACTATTTTTCATAACTCCTACGAAAAGGGATGTTTATTTTCTCGTTACTTTTCCGAACACACACAAAAAAACAACTTTACATGCAAATGTCCGAACAGCTGATAGAGTTTTGTATGAAAAGTCGATTTTTTTATGTTTTTGGAAAGGGAAGGATGCACAGACTGCGGCTCGCGGGCCACATGTGGCCCATCGGCAATATGCCAGTGGCCCGCCAGCCAGCAATAATATTCCCTCGTACATTAAAAAAAACTTTTTTGGCTTGTTTTATGTTTTTAGGCTTTAGAACCCTAAACATAGCACTACTATCGATCGACGAATACCGAGTTCAAACCAAGCGAAGGTCGCATTTTTATTAGGGTTCCGTACCAAAATGGTAAAAACCGGCCAAGTGCGTGTCGGGCCACGCGCAGTAGGGTTCCGTAGGTACATTATACCATACCATATTTTAATACCGCTATCATTTTTCGTCTGAAAAAATAACTTTGTTTTTCACAGTGTTTGTATGAATGACAAAGTTATATTTGCGGTTTTGGAAAATGTACTATATCTCGAAAACTAATTACTGTATCTCGTTCAAAACAATTTTCGTTGAAAGTGTTTATTAAGATCTATCGTTTATATTTTTTTTTGATTTTTTACCCTCTTACTTTAAAAGTTAAAGGGGGGGGGGACACACATTTTACCACTTTGGCGGAATATATTTTTCAAACGGTTGACTTTAAAAAAAAATAGTCTTAGGAACCTCAATGTCATTTTTAAAGACCTATCTATAGACACCCCACAAGTATTGGTTTGATGAAAAAAAATATTTTCAGTTTCAGTTCCATGTATGGGGAGCCCCCCTTAATCTTTTATTTTTTTTATTTTTGTATAAAAATCGTAAAGCGGTTCACAGAATACACCTGCCTACTAAGTTTCAACTATGTAGTCCTAATACTTTTGGAATAAAGTGGCTGTGACATACGGACGGACAGACAGACAGACAGACAGACAGACAGACAGACAGACATGACGAATCTATAAGGGTTCCGTTTTTTGCCATTTTGGCTACGGAACCCTAAAAAGGAACCCTTATTGGTGTGACTCAGTCTGTCTGTCTGTCACAGCTGGATATCTAGAGAACTACTGAGGGTATCAACTTAAAATTTGGAATAGATTAAGATGACGTTTGCCCAACTATTTTGCAAATAAGAAAGAAATAAAAAAAATTTTTTTTTTTTAACAACATGTGGTGAAAAGGGGTCTTAAAAATTTGAAGTGGGGCGACTTGAGCATGTGGGGTATCATATGAAAGAGCACAGTTTGCACATATTCAAACATTTTTTAGGCCGCATAGTTTTCGACTTATGATGAAAAATGTAAAAAAAAAATACCGTTCCCCCCCCCCCTTATCTCCGCGTTTGCAAAGAGAATAAATCTGAAATAAATCTATGTGATAGTAGTTTATGTAAAGATTACAGGAAAAATAAAACGATGTATCAATATAACACACTTCTTTGGAAATTCAAAAAACAAACAAAAAATTCATTAGTTCGACTACCAGTCAACAGACGGCGCTGACCTAATACTGCAATAATTTAATTATTCTACTCTGCAGTGTATTTATTATGATGGTACGGAAACCCTCGGTGCGCGAGTCCGACTCACTCTTGACCGGTTTTTTTGCTGGTGGCGCGCCATCAGTTCATCATTTGCCCACACTTGGGCCACTGCCCATGGTCTCAATAACTCTGTGCATCCCTGTGTAGAACAAATGTTGTTGTTTATGATGTTAGCAATCTACTCCTGCGAGGTTGTTGGTGTTTTATAAATAAACCTGCATAGATGGCAGATCTTATTCTTCTTCTGTTAAAGTAACATAAAATTCAAACTTGAGAGACCGATCCAACAACTCCAATCTCCAAATACCTAAGAGCTGATCAACTGAAAAGACCCCGAAAGACCATAGTCGGAATGTAGACTCACCGACGAGCTCTCCGTTCTCGTTGATCTGCCGCTGCTTCTCCATTTGAGCCTTCTTCTCCAGGTCTCCGTGGTACGCCACGTTGCTGATGATTCTCGTGTTCGCTTTGATCCTGAGGGTCTCGGGGTCGTCTGCCACCTGGTAATGGGCGTGTGAAGAAATAAGTTGGGAGCAGTAGGCTAATTAAATACAGGGTGATTTTTTGAACACTGCACATATTTTATTAGGCTTAGACCGTCAAACTAAACAACTTTGTCTATGAGACAGTCAGCGGCAAAATGATATGAGCGTTCAAACCTACCAAAATATCTTAGCATTTAATCAACCTTATCTCAAGACATTAAAGTGCATTTTCATTTGGTGTCTGAAAACAAAAGAAAGTGCACTTTAATGTTTTGAGGTAAGGTTGATCTATGTCAAATGCAGATATTTTGGTAGGTTTGAACGTTCAAGTCATTTTGGCGCTGACTGGACCAACTTCATGGAGTTTTTGGCGCCATTTAGTCGAGTTCGGTTTGGTGACTATTTTAATTATTTGCAAATTGATTCATAGTGTATATTGTGTCTTAAAATTTGTGCAGTTTTGTGGTACAAGTGTCTACTCAACTGAACAATATGTGGGATGATTGAAATAGGCGCTATCTTGGTTGTGTGAAGCCGAGACTTTTACTGTAGTGGTGGCTACCTCGGCAGAACTTACCGAGCCTTACCGTCTTGATATACTTGGTGCCAAATGCTCCAAGCAGCATTGGAATGCAATGGGGTGCATTGCATTCCAATGCATTCTAATATAAACTGAAACAATCTACCACTGAACTATTCAACAATTGACACTGGCAAAAATTACTTCCTAGAGGAATGTAGATTGCCAAAACAAAAATAAGAAGCAGAAGACCAACTTCATCAGAGCAAAAAATAATCAGCTGTTCCATAGAAAACGTCAATATGTATTCGACCAATAAGAGAATGCCCATTCCTGCCCCAAGGATTTTTACAAGTTACAGTCATGAAATATTTATGAAAAATATTTAATAAAATTACTAATACTAACAACAAATTATAAAGTCAAACAAAGCAGCGGATAAAAAGTTAACATTTATTCGTTTTTATTAGCATTCTATGCCATTTCCGGGCGCCTAGTATTTAGTCTTATCTATCAGTGCTGCCAACAAACACCTAAATGGACTAAGTGTAATATTTTTACTCACAAAAATAGTTCTTAAAATGTTCAGATAATGCCGGATCCATCCATAGCGCATGTTTTGCCCTACACAATCAACAAAACATCTGAATATTCAACAAAATCCTCATACTTTTTTTTTTGTTGAATGTTAAGATGTTTTTGTTGATTGTGTAGAGCAAAACACGCGTTATGGACCCGGCGGTATAATAATAGTTATTTATGCAACTGTACTATGATGAGGGGTATTAAAACACGAATGTGGGTTTATAACACGAGGCGAAGCCAAGTGTGATAATAGTATCACATGAGTGTTTTAATAGGTACCTAATTATGTACAGTTGCATACAAGACTACTATCTACACCCATTTTTTTATTTTTATTTGGGAAACAAACAATATTTTAAAACATATGGATTAAAAACACCCATGATATGTGTCCTCTATTGGTTTTGACTTTGTTTTTGACTTAGACTTTCCTCCCCCTCCTCGTCATTATGTCATCCGCAAGAGTGTTATAATGTTGTACTGGGTTTCATAATGCAAGGCTTCGCGCATGGGCGCGCGGCGCAGCGCGACATCCTCTCGCTCGAGATATTGTAATGATAGCAGTAAGCTGTTTCCAAACCCTTTACAGAGGATTTAAAGCATGGGTGTAGATAAAGATAGTTTAAGAACCGTTCTATGTTTTGTTGTTGTAATAGCGATGGATTAGGCAATACTTGTCGATAATATCGAAAATATCAATGGTGTTGCTTGGCTGGCTGATAATCATTGGTAGTGCTTACAAAGCAGGGGCGCGGTTTAAGAAAAACATCTTTGTGTAACTTGAAAAAGTCAATATAATCAGTAAAAAAGTACTTCATTGGTTCTGTAATCGAAAAAATAATAAAAATCGATATGCGATCAATTATTATTGATTATTCTGTTACATCGTTCGACTAGCGAATATGTATCAGTTTTTTCAAGATGTAGGTATCTATTATCTAAGTCACACTTTAAAATGTAGCATTTTTTAACTGGTTATGTAAAAAAATGCTTTCCATACAAAAAACTTAAGGATAGAACAGAGTTTTTGTAAAATAAAAAGCTTTCGTTATGGTATGTTTGTACCCTTATAACTTAAAAGTCTGAGCTTTAGCATAGTTCGTGTTTTATAATTTCAAGATTACAAATAATAACCTATCAACTGACATATAATTAATTTGTGTAACTGAAAAAAATCTGGTGGGGCATGGCGCCATATAAATCTTGGCATTGTCGTTTATGGTAATTTTTTGCTCTGATTAAGTTGGTCCCATAGACAATGTTGTTCAGTTTGACGGTCAAAACCACACCAGATTTGTGCAGTGTTCAAAAATTACCTTGTATACTAACTTAAGGCACAAGGATTGTAATCTATATTATCGGGTAATTTTGAACCATAAAGTTAATATTCCACTGGAATAGAGGAACAGAGTTCGCTTGGCTGCGACACCAAAAGTGACATGAGCCAGTGTGTGAAAATTTGTAAACGTGTGCGTGAACTTTAGAGATGCCCTGAAGTCCATTTTAGATTGTCGATAACCATAATGTATTATTGCTCTAATAAATAAAACACAAACAAGATGTTGGACAATTTTATTTAAATAATTTATTAATTCCCTGAGGCTCCCAGCCTATTCTGTTATTATATAACATTTACCCAGTAACTGAATCACTGGATTTACAGGAAACCTGGAAATATTGTTAAATTAGTACTTAAGTAGGTATAATTTACCATTTGAAAACTGTCGGTTAAAAGCAGCTTTAGATAAAACTATCAGTGTTCACAAAGACATACAAGGTTATATTGGAAATCATCGACATGAGTATCGATAATATAATAATTTTTGATCAATCTCTACGCCTTATTTTCTCAAGTTCACGGACATAATATCTTTTTATCTAACACATAATGTTTAGAAATCAGCCTTTATTTAGAAAATAGGCGGTTAATAGCATGATATTAGTGTATTACTTAGTGTGGTTAGGAATATATTCAACTAAAATATGATATATGAAAATGGTACTTGTACAATCTTATTTACCTGTGAAATGAGTGTTTATCTGGGTTGTTGTCGTAAGTAATATTACAATTCAGTACAGAACACGACACCATTATTGGTTTATATAGCTTTATGAGCCAAACCGATCAGATCGCGGTCAAAATTACAAAATAATCGTGTGGACGCTTTTCACCAAGATGATAACAGACGATAAATGAAGTCAAACTAGGTTTTGCTGTCATTTTCTTTTAACTCTTTCTCGCACATCGCATATGCCGTAAGAATCGGTTTCTCACTCGCACCATTGTCCGTCTACTTGAGCGTAGCGAAATTTTTCTATGTCTATGTTTTGAACTTACCATCCAAATTTTAAGGATGTGTCCAGTCCATGAAACTGAACAACTTTCTCTAAGAAACATGTGTCAAATTTCGCCAGAAAATTTTGGTCACCCATACTAAGTTGATCACGTGATCTCTTTGATTTGTATGGAAAATCGATTTTTATTTTATATTTTATATATTTGACCATGTGTTCCTTAGAGAAAGTTGTTCAGTTTCATGGACTGAACACATCCTCAAAATTTGGATACTAAGTTCAAAATGACCCTGTGTATAAAACTCTAAATTGATTGATTGTTGGGATAGGTGTAGAGCCCTAACGGCTGAAGGTAGAGACACCATGTTTGGAGGGAGATACCTTTCATGATGTAGATGAGCACTAAGAAAGGATTTTAGAAAATTCCCGTTATACAGGGTGCTACAGAGTGTTCCAGTTTATGCATATTTTTTATGGGAAAATTTAAATAATTTAAATAAGATAAATATCATTAGACCTAATTTCACACATTTAAAGTCACGGATTACCAATAGACCTAGGTATTTACCTAGGTCTATTGGTAATCCGTGACTTTCAAAATAAATGCTCATCTACCTTAATCACGCGAACGAAGTTGCGGGCAAAAGCTAGTTATTTATACAATAGTAAATAATATACTAGAAAAAATAGACTTGTCACCAGGATTGTCTCAGGTAGGAATCGAACCCGCGACCTTTCTAAGAACATTGGATTGGATTCCAAAGGTCGCGGGGTCGATTCTCGCCAGAGACAATCCTGGTGACGAGACGATATTTTTCTAGCATATTCTTTGGTATTGTATAAAAACAGCATTACGAATGCTAAAATCTCAGGTTTAAAAATTGTAATATTTTCGTAATTTTCTGAATTATTTACTTATGTACAGATGCCGGCATATATATTGGCGAGAGAAAGAAAGAGACAAAAGATGCGCAGCAGCCATAAACACTAAGTTTATGCCTACTGCGCATCTTTTGTCTCTTTGTCTCGTAACTAGACAGACTTCTATATAATGTAACTAAGGGCAGTGTTTCCCAATTAGTGGCACGCTACCCCCCGGTGGTACGCGAAGTAGCATCAAGGGGTGCGCGCAGCAATCTCATAACTAAGATATCATACATGTTTTTTTTGAAGTGAAAACTTCTTTAGCGGCGTTGTACGCTTTTTTGTAATGGGGAAAAAATGCTAAACTCGCGTCAGTAAGAATCACGTGACCCTGATCGAAAATTCGTAAGATGGATGTGACTGATGGAGAGTAGACAGCCGGCGGCGGAAGTATCTCTTTCTACAGGGGCGCGGTGAAAATTGCGGCGCGTCATTTCAAGACGTAAACACTTGTGTGTCACCATAGCAACGCGCTAATTTTTTAACTCAATGTCAAAACTCTACATTTTCTGTCAAGCTATGGATAAGACTTTCGTACAATACTGTTCTGTATTCGTAAATTCAAATGCAGAGTAAATTCGTAAGACGGCAATTCGTGCAAAATTATTCCCTAACCATTCCAAAATATAAAAAAATGCACAACGTTAATATTCAAGTTTTCACTTCTGCCACATTTACATTTATCATTCCTGCAATAAGAAGGGGTATTGCTCTTTTGACATTCTAATCTTTTGACGTTTTGCGACAGGAGTTTTCAAAGTGAGGGACGCAGAGACTTTCCAAGGGCCGCGCGGACCACCTGTGTAAGTTTATAATTCATTTTTTTGGATCAATTTTTTTTTCTAACTTGCCTATTAACCTCATATTGTCTGGGTAGAGAGGGCGCGGATTTTTTTTGGTAGAAAGGGGGCGTGTCCCAAATAAGTAAGGAACCCCTGCCCTAGACATTCCTCTGCTAACCATGGCTTACAACAGTGTGCTGAACAGCAGATCCGTTCCATAGACATCACCCAGACGTAAACGGATTCGATCTAAATGGTAGTAATGCATATGCATTATTACATTGTAGTAGGTATGAATAAACCTCTATACTAAAAAAAGTTGGGAGTTACAAGTCGTGATAAAGTTTGGCCACATGATAGAAACTGATCTGTAGGCTGTTCCTATCTAATATTGAGCTGGGCCAAACTATCCTTACATACAGTTCCATATGGCGGCGGGTTGAATAGCGCACTTTTCCCGGCTTCATTCTAAAAACTATAACAATTCAGGTTTAGCTAATAGGTCAAATGTGGTATCATTTTCGGATAAATCAATAACGTAGAACTTATTTCTGATATAAAAAATGCAATTTATTAAGCAGTTTCTGAAAAACTACACAATAACCAACATTTTTAAAGTTCATTTTTTTATTTTAGATATTGGCACTTGTTTCAGTATTTAAAAAAAAAACTACTTTAAAGAAGCGTTTTTCAGGTTAATTTGTTATATGTTTTTGTTATGCTAACTATATTTTATACAATTTGAGCCTTACCCAAGTAGTTAGGTCCATTGTTTGCGGACATACAGCTAGTCAAAAATATGCATTTTTTCACGAAATAAAAAAGGTTTCCGTTTCGTACCGACGTTCCTACTATTGTGCTGTGCACAGATAACTTGGACAGCTTCATTTGCTAAGATAATTTTGAACTCTGACTGCTCATATAAATATTAAACAATGAGTGCTAAGATATTTTGAACACCTTGTGTGCTTACAACAATAGATGATTCTAACTGCGTACATCAAATTGATTTTTTGTTTTTCAGATCATTTTGACTACTGTAGACGCTCATATCAATTTGACGCTGACTGTACCTGTGTGAATTTCCCCTTGCTCTTCTCAAAGTCGGCGTGGTACTTGACGTTGCTCTGTAGCTTCGTGTTCTCCGCTATCCGCTTCAGCTCCGGCGTTTCCGCCATTGTTGTGTGCTTGGCTTTAGGCACGTGTCTGGAATTGACGGAGATATTATTATAGCTTTTCAAATTTTTTTATACTCGACACAAACATCTAATGCCGCCGAATAGTATTATTACAAGTTTAAGGACAGTTGTCTGTCTGTACATTGTCACTCCAAAGCGGGTCAACCAATTTTTATTTCTTTTTTTCTACAGAAGCAGCGCTGGTTTTCGGTTTTATCGTACCGTTTGTATCTCCCATACAAACGGTGATAACGTTTACCACCCTCACCCTCTAACTAAACCTTAACCTACAGCAATGTTTTTGAAATGCCTAAAAACTACAACCCTAGTTTAGACCAGCAGCGTTTTGATTTTCAAATATCTATAATAGATTTTGAAATATTTGCATTTTAGTCATTTCATACAAAACAAAAAACTGACAATATTTTCAAATCTACAATGAATATTTAAAAAATCAAAACGTTCAAAACAGCCCTCGTTTTTAGGCATTTCAAAAACTACCAAAATCCATCCATCCATCGTTTGTATGGAGACCGCTTGCTTGACAATCCTTTTAATTGGGGTTGTTTTATCCCTTGTGAGATTTTCTCAATACATTTTATGTTCTTAAGGCTCGGTTATGCGGAAACATTTTTCGTCTTTTTCTTTATGTGTAAAAAATATGGAAAATAACCTCACTTTTGAACTTTTTCGTTGTTTTTAGGGTTCCGTACCCAAAGGGTAAAAACGGGACCCTATTACTAAGACTCCGCTGTCCGTCTGTCTGTCACCAGGCTGTATCTCATGAACCGTGATAGGTAGACAGTTGAAATTTTCTGTTGCCGCTATAACAACAAATACTAAAAATAGAATAAAATAAATATTTAAGGAGGACTCCCATACAATAAACTTGATTTTTTGCCGTTTTCTGCTCGATATTAATCGTTACTAATATCGAGCAATATCGAGCAAGTTGTCGTTACAACAGGTAGACAGTTGAAATTTTCACAGATGATGTGTTTCTGTTACCGCTATAACAAAAAAAAACTAAAAACAGAATAAAACAAATATTTAAGGGGGGCTCCCATACAACAAATGTGGTTTTTTTTGCCGTTTTTAGGGTTCCGTACCAAAATGGTAAAAAAGGAACCCTTATGGAATGGTTTAAGATGACATTCGCCCAACTATTTTGAAAATAAGGAACAAATAAAAAAATCAATATATTTTTTTACAACAGGGCCTGAAAAGGGGTCTTAAAAATTTGAAGTGGGGCTACTGGGGTATGTGAGGTATCATATGAAAGAACGCCGTTTGCACGTTTTCAATCATTTTTTCTTTTTGTTTTAAGCCGCATAGTTTTCGACTTATGATAAAAAATGTAAAAAAAATACCGTTCCCCCCCTTATCTCCGAAGTTTGCAAAGAGAAAAATCTGAAATAATTCTATGTGATAGCAGTTTGTATGTACAAGCCATTTTAAATATTTGCTTATTTTTAGAATTTTACAGTACCGCGTGAATATTGCGCAACCTAAGTACTTTTGCATATGCGACAAATTCGTATAAGTATTTCTGTAATACTGGGACAGTGCATTAAAGGCATTCAACTTGTACTGACGTATTTTATTAGCACCGCGCGTATACCACCTCCCGTGACGTCAGTCACCTCACATTGACATCATCTCATATTGACATCAGTGTAGAGTCTCAAGTAGGGGCTCGCACAGTTTGGTCCTTCGAGGAAACTTTCCAGGACCTTCGGTTCGCGTTTCCGGGTTGCGGTTTCGTGTGCGTGGGTTAGGAAAGATTTACCAGTGACAGGATTGCAGTGCATTTGCTACATTTTGCATTTAGTGACATATTAATTAGTGACATTCGTGACAATAATTTATTAAAAAGAGTGACAATTGTTTGCATCAAAAATAAATAGTGACATTAATTTACAAAGTGATTGTGAACTATTTGTCCAGCATTTTGTGCAATCATTTTTATTATAACCACGTGGCATTGGCGTGGTTACCTGACATCGGAGGCGGTGCGGACGTGCTTTCTCATCACCGCGACCGAACCTGACAGAGAAGCTGTACGCCGGCAAAACGCTGGGCTGACATCATCCCTCTCATCCCAGGGTGACATCGTAGTTGACATCGTATTTGACAGCAGTTCCCAAGTAAGACTGTTCCATTATTTTATACTAAGAATTGACAGAAATGGAGGCTATTTTAAATAACCAGCAGTCTATCATCAAGGGGTTTGAACGCGAGAATAGCAATTTTAAAAAGGATCCTTCTAGCAGGAAGACCCCAGAATATATTGCAAGGAAGCTAGAGAGATTAGACAAGTTATGGGAAGATTTTCAGTTTAATCACGACCAATTATTGACATTTGATCCATAGGTCGCTGGTTCATATCCGGCTCGAAGGACCAAACTGTGCGAGCCCCTACTTGAGACTCTACACTGATGTCAATATGAGATGATGTCAATGTGAGGTGACTGACGTCACGGGAGGTGGTATACGCGCGGTGCTAATAAAATACGTCAGTACAAGTTGAATGCCTTTAATGCACTGTCCCAGTATTACAGAAATACTTATACGAATTTGTCGCATATGCAAAAGTACTTAGGTTGCGCAATATTCACGCGGTACTGTAAAATTCTAAAAATAAGCAAATATTTAAAATGGCTTGTACATTGTATAAAGATTACAGGAAAAATAAAACGGTGTCTTAATATAGCACACTTTTTTAGAAATCATCAAATTTCTAAAAAAGTTAACATTAGTTCCACTATCGGTTAAGAGATGGCGCTGACCTAAAACTGCTAATACTAATTTTAATATTCTACTCTGCAGTGTGGTTTAATGGTGCAAATATGATGGTACGGAACCCTCGGTGCGCGAGGCCGACTCGCTCTTGACCGGTTTTATTTGGTACGGAACCCCTCGTACGCGAGTCCGACTTGCACTTGGCCGGGTTTTTCATCATTATCTTAAGCACAATTATCTTTCTTGAAAAAAAATTATTGGAGCTTCTTCACAGTACGTTAAAGTGTATTTTGATGTAGAATTCAATACGTTTCCGCTATTATTTACGCCAAAATATGACCCGACGCAAGCGCTTTGATATTCTGATTTTTTTTACAATCATCTGTGAGGTTTATACGCAATTTAATACTTGTAGCTAAGAGAATCTCTTTAGCTTGTCGTATGTTTTTTTGTGGCTACAACTTTTTCTATATAAAAATATGACCCCCGCAAAACATTTTACCTATCATAGACCCTTAAGGGGCGGTAATAGGGAAACATGGTTTGCGCGGGCCATATCTTTATATAGAAAACGTAAACTTGTAGCCACCAAAAAAATCATACGACAAGCTAAAGAGTTTATCTAGTTGCTACAAACATTGAATTGCGTATAAACCTCACAGATGTTTGTAAAAAAAAACAGAATGTCATCGAAAGCGCTTGTCGCGGGCCATATTTTTGGCGTAAATAATAGCGTAAACGTATTGAATTCTACATCAAAATACACTTCAATGTACTGTGCAGTTGCTCCAATAACTTTTTTTCAAGAAAGATAAATGTGCTAAAGATAATGATGAAAAAACAACGAAAAACATCGAAAAAGTGCAGAAGTGAGGTTATTTTCCATACTCTTTACACGTAAAGAAAAAGACAGAGACAAATGATTTCGCATAACGGAGCCTTAAACAGGGAATGCTAGAATTAATAATCAAGCCATAGATAGCGATAAGCCCGATCTAGATTAATTGCTAAGCCACACCTCAGCATCAGCCGTACATTCTTTACGTCTTATATCAAATGTTGCATTTGATCAACTAATCTGGATCAGGCCGTCCTGGAAGAAGGACACAGGAACTCTTTAATAAAACCACGCCTACCCCATCGAGTTTGGACTCGTTTGAATTGTCTTGAAGAGTACTTTGTTGGGACACAGTGTCCAGGGTCTGATGATGGAGCTGGACGAAGGACACAGGAACTCTTTAATAATACCGGTGCCTAATCTAATACAGGTGCCTAAGCACCTAAAAGGTGGAATCAATCACTATTTTGTGTTTTAATTGTTAAGTTAAAGGAATAAAAATATTTTTATTTATTTATTTAATTCCATGCTACCCCCTCGAGTTTGGGCTAGTTTGAATCGTCTTGACGGGTACTCTAATGGAAAATAGTGTCCAAGGATCTGATGATGGAGCTGGAAGACGGCAATAGGAACTCTATTAATTATGGCCATGGATGGATGATGATTTTCATAATTACACTATGGATTATGAATCTGGAAATTTTGGGTATATTTTGATTTGCGATTTCTCAGATTATATCGCTCTTCCTTTAATCGGATGTTCGACGAAGTTTTCTAACGGAACAAAGCATTTATTTAGAACGAGCCACATTTAGCTACGTCGGTACAAATGCCGCAAAAAAATCCGCGCAAATGAGTGCAAAAACGATGGCCGCAAAGTAAAAGTGTGAAGAATTATCAAGTACGCCTCGATACCGTACTTTCGTTCGACACGCGACTTATAATAGAAAAAAAATCTGTCATTATAGTTAGGGAGGCGAGGTAGCTAAATGGCGTAATTCAACGGCGCCGTCGAGACCTATCAAAATCGAAAGATAAAATAATTTCGAAAAGAAAAGCTCGTATGGTAAAAACCATTTTAGCGGTGGGTTTGGCGTGTACGGTTTTTCAAAAATGTAAAAAAAAAACAGTTACTTGGGCATTCTCGAGCGCGTCAGATATTCATACTACGTATGCCCCAAGTGCCTCTGATAACAACGGTATACTAATCTGCCGGTTTGCGTGGTGGGGGTAGGCATATAAAGTAGTCAAAAAAGCAAAAAAAAACTCTTTTTTCGGAAGGGGTGTTAAGTAGGCCCCAAGGAAGCTCCCTTTAAAAAAACTGACGATTTCGGCGTGACCATAAGTTACGATGAATTTTTGAAAATGCAAAAAAAAAAGTTTTTTTGAAATACTCGAGCGCGTCAGATTTTCATAGGGGAGGTTTATCTCGGTATCCTGAAAGCATATTTTCTTAATCTGACAAAAATGTTGGTGTGTTCTCTTAATCTGACCGGAAATGTTTTTTGGTTTTTTTTTTCCTTTCTTTCTCCTTGATAGAACGGGGAATTTAAGAATGACAATAAAGCGATAGTTACAACCAACGTAAATGTAGATGAAATGTAGTACGAATTGTATTATTTATTGTATAAAAAAATGAAATGATATAAAAAATGGATTATAATTGTATTGTTAAGTATGATCTTTACATTTTTGCTCAATACAATTCATCTTCTTCTTCTTCACTCGAACTTTCATATTGTGGCTCCTCATCCACAATTCTTTCCTGCTGAGTGCCTGAGAGTGATTTAAACTTTTTTTTTGTAAAATGTATCGTTCGCGACTTATATGCCGCAACGCGTTTTTCGGAAGACGAAATGGCTCCTCCACACTCCCGGTCATGCGGAAACCGGCAGATTTTGTATTTTTAGTACGTTTTAGATTATATTCTTCAAAATAAAATAAAAAAAAATCGCGCTCGAGAATGCCGGATTAACGTTTTTTTTTACAAGTTCGCGACCCTATAACTCGGCGGCGTCAAGGACTTATCGTCAGATTAGTTAAATTTAGTCTTAAAACACTAAAATCAACCCCCAATATCTTAATCTGACGCGCTCGAGTATTTCAGACTATCGATTTTTTTTACTAATCTGATCGTCTATCCTAGGCGCGCGTCACTACATATAGAGCTAAATACTTTACAAGGTTGTTCTATTAGGTCCAAGGTATCTCTCATATCTTAAACTGCCACGCTCGAGTATTACCGAAAATTCCCCTATTCGCCTCCCTAACTATTAGGACTATTGCTGTTGTATCTATTTAATACAAGAAGTTTAAAGCAATTTTTCTATAAAAAGTATTTTCATTATCGTTGGTGGGTATATATTATAAAATACACAGAACAAAGAAGGGAAAAACTGTGTACAGTACAAGGCAAACATCTTGAAATCGGGTGGGGATTGCGCAGAACGCGTATTTTGGGTATGCGTAGCGGTGAGGGGCGCGGGCGGCGGGGGAGGGGCGCGCGCTATTGGTCACTCGCAAGTGCACATGCGCGAACTTATCCCCACTCCGTCGAAAGAGCGTCAAGATGTTTGCCTCGTACTGTATTTTGCGGTACCCCGCCCGACGCGACGACGCTAGGATCAAAATATTACTCACATGGTAATGGTACAAATATTAAATTATATAAAAGGGTCAACCAACACATTTTAAGTGTCGGGGGTCCTTTAAATTTTTAATTACATTTTTTATTGCATAATTTCTAAATTAATAGTATCCTAGAGGCTAGACGAACGAGAAACGAGAAGTTGGTGTTTAATTTTATAGATTGTGAAACAGGCACGCAAGTAAAAAACATCATTCATTTTACCAGTTAAGTACTTAATAGTTCACTAGCCATATCTTACCGAAAGATCTCAAAATCATCATTAAACCCATTGTATGATTGAACCGGTGCTATTCTCACTATGCTGACCACAATGAGTCCATTACTGGTCCATTAATAATGTCAATCATTTGCAATTTGGCCGCTTAAAGTTGCCAGTAAAAAGGAAAGGGATGTTGCATAATCGGGATTTGACAAAGAGATGAAAAAACTGGAATATCGTTGATGGGTATATTATAGCGCTTTAAAAGGACAATGCAATTAAATTAACTTACAACAGAAGTTCCCAAATTCAGAGTGCTTGCGGTACAAAATGATGTATTTTAATCTGTTTACTCTTTGCCATACATTCTCGCAACGAACTAAAATCTATGGAACAAGCATTGCGCTCAAAAAATGGCACCACGCGAAAAGTACAACTAAGTGGAGCTAAAAATGCTGGCATTTAATTATGCAGCACAAAGCGTCTGAGCACTGGTTGCTTATTAGCGACCATAATTTGAATACTCATATTTTCTATGCTTAACAAAAAATATGATACGTTACTTCTGTATGTTTTTACTGCCTTCTTTCCGTCTTTTAAACCATTTGACTACACAGGACGTCATTTCTAATAAATTTTCTCTTTCTCTCTTTTCTCTACAATACAAACTGGCAATTATTGTAAAGAACGCTAACGTCAGTCACCGGGTGCGTGCCCGACTAAAGCTGAGCGGGTTGTACTTTTTCGGCCCCGTGGTGCCATTTTTTAAGCAATAATTGTTTGCAATTACACTTCCATAGATTTTAGTTCGCCGCATTTTCAAGTGAAGTTGCCGCTTCTGTTATGTGCCGGCACCTATACCTAAGAACAATTTAGGTGAATCATGCCTTATTCAAAAGATTTAATATAACTTCTACCTAGTGAATAATTTGTATTTTTTATATCCCGATATTGTAATCTATGATGTATTATTCAATTAACTTTTCTAATCGGTAACTTTAAGACGAAATGTACGAAACTATAATTATAATCGAGGGTATAGTTTATTGTACCAAGGGCATGCACCCGGTTCTGTTATTCATACAAAGAATATATATCCGGTTCTGTGTAGGAATTTGTATGAAAAAAAGGAACCTAATTGTACCTACAGTAAGCCGATAGCCCAGTATTTACTTTACTGCAAAAATACTATCCATATTTTCTTAAATACAAACTACTGTTTCGGAGCAATAAAACATCTCAAAAAAAAACTCGTTCTAAAAACAGGCCACAATAATAATTTTCTCACATGTCTATTCGCATAACACTTAACTCTATGGTCGTACGTAACTGTGACATTATGTCACCGAAAGTATGTATGTTGAATGACAATGATATGGCGTGACGAATCCGAACATTCAGCTGTAACATAAAGGAATAGAGTGCAATTTGCTGTGGCAAATTAGTGGTTTAGTGTCCGGCTATAATGTTTCAATTGTACATGGTCACTTTCATTTTTATTTCAGAGGTAAACATATTAGTTAGGTACAATTACTGTTATGACTTGTGCAATTTTCTGACAGCTCGTGTCAGTGTAATGTCGTCTTTTTGTTGTTTTTATTAAAGTATTTTTTCCTTTAAATTGCTTTATCTTTTTAACTAACCAACGAACGTGCGATGAAGGCGGACTGTAGCTAGTAACAAACGATAAATAGTCGCTTTAGTTTAATTTTTAAAAGAAAAGTGTTTATTGCATGTATTAAAAATAATACTTGAATGGTCAAATGGTCCAATTTTGAGTTTATTTGAAAGCTGGCAGGATCGATATGGTTCTTAGGTATAATTTATGATCTGTACATATAAAACTCTAAATTGAATGATTGATTCATTTCATTGTTGGGAGAGCCCTATCGGCTGAAGGAAGCGACACCACACCATCATTAGAGGGTAGAAACCTTTCATGGTGTAGGTGAGCACTAAGAAAGGATTTTTAAAAATTCAACCTTAGGGGTTGAAATAGGGGATGAAAGTTTGTATGGGAATTTGTATAGGAAAATTGAAATGTGCTATTAGAGCCCTGCCGGAGTGCCGGCTGAAGGTAAAAACACAATTTTGGAGGGTCGATCTTTCATGGTGTAGGTGAGCACTAAGAAAGGGTTTTGGAAACGGGAAGGGGATGCGGAATTTAAAGGGATAGGAATTCGGAACAGGGACGGGGACGGGAACGGGAACACTAACGGGGACAGGAATGGAAACGGGGACAGGAATGGAAAAGGGGACGGGAATGCCTTCTACCAGCATTTTAAGAATAGGTTCTAATTATTGTTTTAAATGTCCACGCGAACGTAGTCGCAGGCAAAAGCTAGTTACCAATAAAACATAAAGTAGGTATAACCACAGATAATATAATACTATCTATACTAGTGTATAAGTGACAACTTACGATTCACAGTATGGTAGCTTGCCGTATCCTTTGTAGGTTCGCATGTTGAGTGTCATACCGCACTCTTGGCACTTGAAGCATCCTTTGTGCCACACCTGAAGAAAGAAACAAAATGTCAAAGATTAATATAGCAAAAGACTGTCGCAACTAGGGTTGCCAACCCTACTGTATAATATGGTATCCTACTATATTGAGGGCTCAACTACTATATTTTTAACCGACTTCAAAAAATAAAAAAGGAGGTTCTCAGTTTGACTCGTATTATGGAGGTATGTTTGCCCGCGATTATCTCGCATTTGGCTGAACCGATTTTGATACAGTTTTCAGAAAAGTATTTGTTACATTTAGGTCAAAATTTGGTATTTTAACCGACTTCAAAAAAGGAGGTTCTCTTCTCAGTTTGACCCGTATGCATGGTTGTCCGCGATTATCTCACGTTTGGCCAAACCGATTTTTCTATCTACCTAGATAATATATCTAACACAGAAGGTACTTACACTAAAAAAAAAATTGTTTTAAAAAACAAAAAACCGACTTCAGAACCCCACTCTACCACAGAATAGCTAACTCTACCTCTAAAAAGCAATAAATAACATTGAAATCACTAGATACGCATTATCATCGTAAAAAAAATAGTTTAAACCTACGTTTTTGAATTATTTCACCATCTACTATACTTTCACATAATGATTTTGAAAATACTACATTTGATGAAAAAAGTTGGCAGCCCTAGTCGCAACTATCGCTATCTCGCTCATTTCATTAGCCTATTATCTCTTGTAGAATAGAGTCCTTCTTTCTTATAAAAATGTGACCTCGAAATCAAGGCGATATTGTGACACTAGAATGTAACATCAGATATGTGGTCGATTGTACAGCACTATTATGATCTGTGAAGTGGGACAGTTAGGTAACAATTTTGTATTGTGGACCTAACTTATCCATTCGATATAACTTTTACTATGTAGCCGAAGCCGACCTTTACACTTCATTACCGTGACTTAGGTCACTTAGGGCACAAAATAGTTAGTATTTTTTGTTTAAGACCCAAGTTGGGAGTGACGTACAACAGTATAAAATATGTAGTGGTGGCCAAATAATAGGACACCAGTGGAATTTCATACAAACGAGGTAACTTTGAAGCCTTGGTTCTCCGCCAAGGATTGACCGAGCTGTGATCTGATGATGGCCATCCAGGGAATGAATGGAGGAGATTCAGATCGTTATACTTACACAACCAACTGATCTTATCAACATTCTAAGACAGGGTCTCTAAACTACGGGGTCCAGGGGTCACCAACAATCCGTACCACCAACAACTAATTTACAGTATGTTGGTACGATGACCTAGATAGGTCCTGGCCTGGCCCTTGGGACATACTGGAAGAGTTACTGTTAGTTTGGCCCTGAGGCTAAAAAGTTTGGCGACCCATGTTCTAAGATATACGGATATGTTTAAAATAAACCACCAAATTATCACAAAAAATTATGGAAATACTAAAACTGAAAACTCCTTATATCTCTTAGAATGCTGATTACATCAGGTGTGTTGTGTATAGCGATCTGAATCTCCACCATTCACTCCTTGGATGGCCATCATCTGATCACAGCTAGGTCAAACCCTGGCGAAGAACCAAGGCTTCAAAGTTACTTCGTTGGTATGAAAATCTATATGTGGTTGTTCACGTAACATAAAAGCTTACTTAAATCTTCTGATGATTTGTTTTTGAAGTGCAGGTAATTGCAGACTACTACCTTCCCTACAATACCTTAGAGATAACAAATTATCCTTTTAAATGTTCAGTCTTAAAACAAGCGAATACTTCAAATGCTAAAAAATAAATAAATTAAAAAAATATTCCAAAACTATATAATATGTCACTAAAATGTGTGAAATAAAAATAAATTAATTAAAAAAATATTAAAAACACGACTGCCCTGCCAAAAACGAACTAAAAAGTTAAACAACAAGTGTCATTGCAGTCGGGGGACCTTATTATGGAACAATTTTTGATCAAAGAGGTTCTAACAATACCTCATTTATCTAAATCAGTTCAGGCATTTAGAAGTTATGGTGGGATAAAGAAACTCACATACCCACAAACATACATGAACCCTAAACACATATACACTCTTTTTGCTTAGGGCAGTCGTGTAAAAATACCTACATTACATAGAAACGAGTTTGGTTGAAGTATAATAAAACTGATGATAAAATTACCATATAAAGGAGCGTGACGTTATCGTTCTTGTTTTTGCTACCTACAGAAGTGATTATTTCCTCTATGCCTACAGAATTTAGGTATTGATTGACATGCACAACGAAATAAGTTTTCTTAATCACATTACTATTCTAATAACCTACAGCCTTCATAATTATTGCCATTGCCATCCCAATATTTTGTGGTCGGCGCAGTCAGTACATTGTCATCCTTCCCTTCTTCTATTCTTGCCTTTCACTCGTCATCTCCTCATTTACTCTTTTCACATATCATTCTACAAACAAATTCATCCATCTGCGGTCTCCCTTTCCTACCATCAACGTCCATATCGATCTCTTTCAGTAACAACCTTTCTCTTCTCATAACATGTTCATTATACATATTTATATACCAAGCCAATAGCTCTACCACCTAACTTCAATTGCTATCGCAATCGCTTTCATTTGACAGATGGATGTTACACATTGCTACAAATAATAAAAACATACCAAAGAAAAGTGGCAGTCAATTGAAAGCGATTGCGATGAGATAGCAAATTTAAGTTAGGCAGTAGAGCATCTGTCACTTTTCTATTATACTGGCACTGGAGCCACGTTCAAGTTTTTTATCCACAACAAGTGCTTGGCCTTCACCTCATCTAATATTGAATGACGAAAAGGCCGAAAGTGGAAAGCGCACTACACCCGGAATCCTCGCCACTGAGGAACTGCCCATCTTACCTCTAACTGCCGAAACACAACAATTTTTAAATGTTGTTATGGCGTCAGATTTAGGTAAGATGATGTTAGCAAGATCACCAACCAAATGAATTTAAGTGTACTCCTCTTCTGAGAATCGAACCCAGGACACTGTGGTATAGTGGTTCCTCCGTGTAGGGGACACGGAGGAACCACTACACCACAGTGGCAGTTAACTGCTCTGACATACTTATTGCTTTTTTGTTTTTGCATTGAAAACACAATGATAATGGAAAAAATACGCAAGTTATGACGGTGTACTATCTTTAGTTTATAGTTTACACTGACTGTAGTTTTGAAGGCAAATTAATAAGTAATAACTATAAAAGCCACTGGTCTTGGGACAGGGTTGCCAGGAGCCCGGCACCCACTGGGATTGTCCCGGAATGAGACAATTATGTCCCGGGTCTCGGAATCGAGAAAAATGTCCCAGGATTTCCGAATACGACTTAGATTTTTTCACGTTTTTATTAATAAACCATAAAGAGGTGCTCTTTTTGATATATTCTTCTATTGCCCATCCAACATTCAACAGTTGTATGGACCTCAAAAGTCCAACTCTGTTCGTAACCCCAGAAATGTCCATATCCTTGCCGTGGGCGGATCTTGCACCCAATTGACCCTTGTTCCGGAATTGATGTCAGCAAATCTGGCAATGACAACCCTATCTTGGGAGGTCGTCTAGAATTCTACATTAAGAAAATGTTATTGCTACCATATTAAGTTCATGCAGTTAGTGACCTTACACACCACCTGGCGTGACCTGGCGCAATCAGGTCAGTCACATGTGCATTGTGCATGCTCTCTAACGTTACCTACTGTGATACTGTCACATTTGTTCAATCCGCTGCACTTGGAATAAAACAAGGCCAAACAATACAATATTCTTTTAATAAATCCATTGTGTGCATTTTTATTTAGGTAGGCAAAGATTTAAATCATAGGTAGGGGAACACCGGGCAAGACGGGGTGGCGGGCATACGGGGCATCAGGCCTTTCAGGTGATTTGAATTGACTAATCGCGTTCGCTCTGCCATCTCGCTACTGCCCGCCATGACAGTTCTCAGTCACACGAGTACTAACACGGCGGTAAGTCATTTGTTTTATAGCTAGGGAGGCGAGGTAGCTAAATGGCGTAATTCAACGGCGCCGTCGAGACCTATCAAAATCGAAAGATAAAATAATTTCGAAAAGAAAAGCTCGTATGGTAAAAACCATTTTAGCGGTGGGTTTGGCGTGTACGGTTTTTCAAAAATGTAAAAAAAAAAACAGTTACTTGGGCATTCTCGAGCGCGTCAGATATTCATACTACGTATGCCCCAAGTGCCTCTGATAACAACGGTATACTAATCTGCCAGTTTGCGTGGTGGGGGTAGGCATATAAAGTAGTCAAAAATGCAAAAAAAAAATTTACTCGAGCGCGTCAGATTTTCGGAAGGGGTGTTAAGTAGGCCCCCATAAAGTTAATATTCCACTGGAATAGAGGAACAGAGTTCGCTTGGCTGCTGCGACACCAAAAGTGACATGAGCCAGTGTGTGAAAATTTGTAAACGTGTGCGTGAACTATAGAGATGCCCTGAAATCCATTTTAGATTGTCGATAACCATAATGTATTATTGCTCTAATAAATAAAACACAAACAAGATGTTGGACAATTTTATTTAAATAATTTCTTAAAGTCTCCTTGAGGCTCCCAGCCTATTCTATTTATGACATTTACCCAGTAACTTAATCACTGGATTTACAGGAAACCTGGAAATATTGTTAAATTAGTACTTAAGTAGGTATAATTTACCATTTGAAAACTGTCGGTTAAAAGCAGCTTTAGATAAAACTATCAGTGTTCACAAAGACATACAAGGTTATATTGGAAATCATCGACATGAGTATCGATAATATAATAATTTTTGATCAATCTCAACGCCTTATTTTCTCAAGTTCACGGACATAATATCTTTTTATCTAACACATAATGTTTAGAAATCAGCCTTTATTTAGAAAATAGGCGGTTAATAGCATGATATTAGTGTATTACTTAGTGTGGTTAGGAATATATTGAACTAAAATATGATATATGAAAATGGTACTTGTACAATCTTATTTACCTGTGAAATGAGTGTTTATCTGGGTTGTTGTCGTAAGTAATATTACAATTCAGTACAGAACACGACACCATTATTGGTTTATATAGCTTTATGAGCCAAACCGATCAGATCGCGGTCAAAATTACAAAATAATCGTGTGGACGCTTTTCACCAAGATGATAACAGACGATAAATGAAGTCAAACTAGGTTTTGCTGTCATTTTCTTTTAACTCTTTCTCGCACATCGCATAAGCCGTAAGAATCGGTTTCTCACTCGCACCATTGTCCGTCTACTTGAGCGTAGCGAAATTTTTCTATGTCTATGGTAGGCCCCAAGGAAGCTCCCTTTAAAAAAACTGACGATTTCGGCGTGACCATAAGTTACGATGAATTTTTGAAAATGCAAAAAAAAAAAGTTTTTGAAATACTCGAGCGCGTCAGATTTTCATAGGGGAGGTTTATCTCGGTATCCTGAAAGCATATTTTCTTAATCTGACAAAAATGTTGGTGTGTTCTCTTAATCTGACCGGAAAGTTTTTTTGGTTTTTTTTTCCTTTCTTTCTCCTTGATAGAACGGGGAATTTAAGAATGACAATAAAGCGATAGTTACAACCAACGTAAATGTAGATGAAATGTAGTACGAATTGTATTATTTATTGTATAAAAAAATGAAATGATATAAAAAATGGATTATAATTGTATTGTTAAGTATGATCTTTACATTGTTGCTCAATACAATTTATCTTCTTCTTCTTCACTCGAACTTTCATATTGTGGCTCCTCATCCACAATTCTTTCCTGCTGAGTGCCTGAGAGTGATTTAAACTTTTTTTTTGTAAAATGTATCGTTCGCGACTTATATGCCGCAACGCGTTTTTCGGAAGACGAAATGGCTCCTCCACACTCCCGGTCATGCGGAAACCGGCAGATTTTGTATTTTTAGTACGTTTTAGATTATATTCTTCAAAATAAAATAAAAAAAAATCGCGCTCGAGAATGCCGGATTAACGTTTTTTTTTTACAAGTTCGCGACCCTATAACTCGGCGGCGTCAAGGACTTATCGTCAGATTAGTTAAATTTAGTCTTAAAACACTAAAATCAACCCCCAATATCTTAATCTGACGCGCTCGAGTATTTCAGACTATCGATTTTTTTTTACTAATCTGATCGTCTATCCTAGGCGCGCGTCACTACATATAGAGCTAAATACTTTACAAGGTTGTTCTATTAGGTCCAAGGTATCTCTCATATCTTAAACTGCCACGCTCGAGTATTACCGAAAATTCCCCTATTCGCCTCCCTAACTATTAGCTATCGTCAAAAATTAGATTTCGTTTGTTGGCACTAAAATTTCTTATAAATAAGGTTGGCAGTGCATGAAACTTGTATTTGGTGAATTTCAACCGGCACCGCTGTAAATCCTATCTACAGTACACTGCAGTAACAGCTAATAACTTGTTTTGTTATGAAATATTTTTTATATTTTTTTGTGAGGTTATTTATTTTAAAATGGATCAACGGGCAAGACGGGGTATCGGGAAATTAGACACGGAAAAAAGGAGGAAAAACAGAAAAATGGAGAGAAACAAAAACTACTAAGTTTAGTTTAGTTATTTCGTTTTTGCCAAAAAGAAATCTAATCCAAAGAAACGTATTAGACAATCGTTTTCTGAAGAGAGTGATGTTGAAACCGAAAACACTCCATGCCTATATTGTACAGGGCTATATTTAGACTCCAAGGAAGTTTGGATTGCTTGTTCTTCTTGTGGTAAGTGGTCACATTGTGGCTGCGCAGGGGTGGATGATGATGATGCCGAAGCAACATTCATTTGCGAGTTCTGTACTTATGGCTAAAATACCCCATCTTGCCCGACCTATCGGGCATGATGGGGTGATATGTCATTTTCTACATTTTGTTATTTTATTAATAATTCTATGGTTCTATGTTCCTGATTTAAATTTAATATATAAGACTGATTAAGAATAAAAGTGATTGTGAAACCATGAACACTTATGATTTTTGGAGCTTTAAACCTTAACTACCCCATCTTTCCCGGTGTTCCCCTAGGTATAATGGTCATTTATTGTAAGTCTAAAGTTTTGATTTTATCAGTGATGAGGATTCCGGGTGTAAGAATTACAACAAACACACTAACAAAATGTAAATTGCGCGTAGACAGTTACTCTCCTAAAACTGGTAGAGTACTTGGAACTGGTACAGTAGTATGCTAGTTGACTCTACTATTTACTCTACCCGTGTACAGCACCATAAGGCACTAGGCTACCCGCCCTAGGCTACCCGTGTACAGCGCCCTAGAGCGCTAGGCTACCTGTTTACAGCACCCTAAGGCGCTAGGCTACCCGTGTACAGCGCCCTAGAGCGCTAGGCTACCTGTTTACAGCGCCCTAGAGCGCTAGGCTACCCGTTTACAGCGCCAGTGACAGAGCGCCAACTTCTCTGGGGCTGTACATCCTAACCACATAATGTATCTTACATGGGCGTAGCAAGGGAGGGGGCAATTTGGTGGTTCAACCCCCTCCCCCCAATTTAGACATACTTAGTTCTTCTACTTTACGTGTCGACTCGGTATTATAATTATATTTGTGAGGACCAGAACTCTGTCTGTCCTCACATACTTAGTAAAACCCCTTTTTCTGTCAAGCGTTTTTTTAACATACCGACCGACCCCTTCTAAAAACTGGCCTCGATCCCTCCCCGAAAAACTGGCCTGGCTACGCCTTTGGTATCTTATGTATCTCGCCACTGGGTACATCCATCAGCCAGCCAGCGCTCCCAAGCGTTCAGTCCTTAATTTATCATTCGTTTATAATTTATAAACAAAGTCACCTATTAACTACACGACTTATTGATCAAATTGCCCCGTTCCACTTGGCTGTCTGTACTGTACGTTTGTAAATTCCAAGTACCAAATTGAATTATTAAATCAATAACTGGAACGTCCAGTTAGGGTGACAATGATGCTGCAGGTACTGGCCGGTTTATTTTTCATAAAAAAGATGTAAATATAAGGCTGTCTGATGGTGTAAGTCAGTATTTTAGTCAGTTGTCTTTAGTATTGGTCGAACTAGTGAGCCATGAACATACATAGCTATGGTGTAAATTCAATCGAGTTGAGTCCGTCAAGTTTAGACTCGTAGTAAGGACCTTGTCGTCAAAAGTGAAAGTGTCATAGCATTTTACTAGTGTCCCTTATCTAACCTGCCGATAAGGTCCAAAGTCGCAAGCCACACGTCTTATCTCAGTGATAAAAGTTGCAATTTTATGCACCTTATCTTTCTTATCTCGTGCACGTTTAAGATTCAGCAAAGATAAGCTCACTGATTTTTTGCATAAAATGAAGTTGGGATTTCGCGGAAAAGTCTATAAAAGGATATCGGCGGTATTTTTGCCTTTTCATATTTAAAAATAAGTTTACATAGATTATATAATACTCGTAATAACACAGCCATAATTAATGGGTCCAGGGGCCGTATTATGACCTCTTATTTCCTGGCAGTTTTCTGAGTGGCTATCAATCTATCTCTTTTAATTGCTATACATCGAGAAAGAGATGTAACTATAGCAATTCATAAACCTGGCAAGTTTTAAGAGGTTGTAATACCCCCCCAGTTAGTAGGAAACGAATGATTTGTTAAGGATTCAAATATATTAAAAAATCAGCCGCCCGCGGTTTCACCCGCATGGTTCCTGTTCCCGTGGGGAATATCGGGATGAAAAGTATTCTATGTTTTAATCTAGGCTATTTACTATACGTGAGCCAAATTTGAACCAAATCCGTTCAGTAGTTTTAGTGTGATTGAGGAACAAACATCCAAACCCACAAACTTTCGCATTTATAATATTAGTAGGTTTTATTTATAATTATTTTTATTATCAGCCAGAGATTTAGATTGATTCAATTTATTCAATTCATCGCTACATTATGGCCACACTGTTCAATTTTCACAGTCATTGATCAAGCAAACATGACGTTTCTTCAGTAGAAAACACACTGAGATTTCAAATGACAAAACATCATAAAATAACTAAAGTTAATTTCCAAATCGTATAAATTAAAATAAAACATCTAATTTAAAAAGATACAGAACTAACTACCTACCTCTGAAGTCACAAAAGCAAAAAAATCAAACCTTAAACATTCATATCAAAAAAATTACAATGATATATACGTTAGTATATTCTGTGGATATATTAACATGGCCAAAATTTACATTATGCTCAGTTGTTCTCCATATCTGGGTTTAAGTTTAGTTATCACCGTTAGCCTAAAATGTCTCATTGCTGGGACCCTATTTTTGAATCGCTCGTATGACATAGTTTTGTCGCATGCGACTTAAGTCACACTCGTCTCCCAAGTCGCATGACGCCGATTTTCCGTATTTTTGAATCGTTCGTTTACGGTGCTGCCAATATAAACGAAATGTTAGATTTTATCCGTTCCACGCAGAATCTAGAGAAAACTGGTAATTACCGCAACGAAAACGAAACGTAATATCCATGTTTCTATTGGCTGTTACATAAATATCTTTGTTTTAGTAGAAAAGAATATCGCTCGCCGTGCCATATCGCTCGACTGCAAACGAGTGCCCTCACCCACTCGTTGCGGTCGAGCGATTCAAAATATGGAAAGTCAAATGTCGAACGAAAATCAGTAGAAACCAAGCGCTCGACGCCAGCCGAACGATTCAAAAATAGGTCCCCTGGGAACTTCCTTCCTTATATATTAAACATTACATTAATATATTTTAATGGTACACATAATCTCTTTTTGCATTTCAAATCTAAAAAGTGATAAGGTAGACAGTGGAATATTTCCCTCGGAACACCCAGGTGAACGAAGGTGAGCCGTTTAAAAAAAGCTTTCCACGGTTTGCCCAGCTCCTCTAGCATGAATGACTACATGACCACCGAAATGTATCGCGTGATGTAGCGTTTTATCGACTCTCAACTTAAAATCCATTGTCTTTTGACAATCAAACCGTTAAACGTCGCTATATCATATCGCGTTTCAGTGGTCATGCTAGGAGGGCAGGTGGTCTTAGGAGGTGGACGGTGCGAGAAAAAAAGGGAATGAAACAGATTTTCGAAGGTGTCCGTGATGTGATTGTTGTTCTTCTAACTTAGAACACAATCTAGAAGTACTAAGCATTGATGATAAGTTTATCCCATGGATAATAGGTATATAGTTAACCACCTGTGGTCTAGTCTTTCGCCCACCCGTGTAAGACGCAGGGGTCCAGCGTTCGATTCCCAGGGGGGGGGGTACAATTTGTACTCGGTTTGGTTGGTGGTAGGGCTTATTTCAAGTCCGCCTGGCTAGCTACCATCTGACTTGACTACACGACTACACCTGACTTACTTGAGTCTGGCGCCATAGAAACAATTTAAAAGTTGTTGCGTTCCGGCAGTTAGAGGTAAGATAGCCAGTTCCTCAGTTATGAGGATTCCGGGTGTAGTGGCGCTTCCACCTTCGGCCTTATCGTCACTTAACATAAGGTGAGGTAAAGACCAAGCTCAGTGTGCATAAAAAAATTGTCTCTTCACCGATCCAAGCAAGGGTCGGTGGGAACTACACCTTAGTTAGAGGGTCACCAAGCGCAACAGACATCTCGCCGCGCTTGGTTGCACAGGAATATTGATGCGCCTTGTGGGACGGGCATTACTATGTTAGAAATTCACGAAGGTTTTGAATGTATAATCAATTTTAATTAACGCAACTTGTACAGTACCAATTTATAATACTTTAATTGTAATCATATTTAAATGTTTTCGCATCGCATGAATTTCTGTGTGCGCACGTGTTTAGATGTCAGTTTGGTTTAAAATAAAACAAGTCCAGCTGTTATTGTGTGCTATTGTTGACTGTCATTTGTTGTGTATGCCATAATAAATAAATAAATCAAACTTTGCGCAAGCGAGAAGCAAAGCAACTTCAAGCAAGCCATGTTTTGCACAAGTTTTACAATGTTTAAATATCTGAAGTGTCATATTGTTTTCTTTAAAAGAATAGATATTTTTAAATTTCGCTCCAACTCTAGTGCAGTGGGTCTAACGGTAAACGCAATTTACCCGTGGACCCACCAGTGGGTAATGCCAGTGGGTCCACGGGTCGTGAGGGACATGTAGTTGGTCCTCTATACGTGGCGGTTGTCAGACAAATTATATCCCACCAAAAACATTTTCATGTATAGTGTTGCCAAGACTCCATATGGCTTGCACTGTCAAAAAGTTATCAGACCTCATGTAGAACCAAGCTTCTAACTCTACGCGCCCTAACTTTACAAACCCTAAAATTTCAGCTTTCTAGGACTTCATGAAGTAACCTGAGATTTGATGATCATGAGTGAGTCAGTGACGAAATCGGGGGTTTTTAGATATCAATAAAATTTATATTATAAAAGCTATACAATTGAAACTTTATATATTTAATTAGTCCACTACTGACATCACGTTCCGAGAATTTTGATTATCTAGTATTCTCTAAACCCAAGACATGAGGGTTCAAAAAAAGACGAAACTTTCGAGAAAAGGTAGGTGGTGCCCTTGCGCTTCGCTTCCTCGTCTTGGCGGGAGCACTACCATGCTCCCAGATAAACATTTCGCTAGCCTGCATTGATTACCTCCTAATACTTCACTTCTTCAGCAAACTTATTTTACTTATCCACTGTTTTTAAACATTACAAATATTTTTTTACCCAATCCAGCCCCACCCACCAATTTAGCAACATGAACTTTGTAAGTGCGCACATCGCACTTTCTAATACATAGTAACTGGGTCGTGTTATACTGAATGGAATACTTCCTTTTTCGTACAGTAATTATCGAGTTTCCTAATTAGGTGTTAAGGGGCTAGTCCGACTACTTTGGATTGCATTGATGACCGCAGTAAACACTTTACACACATACTGCATTTGCAGTGCTATTCTGGTAACTTTTTTATGCACAATGGGATAGTGCTTGGCCCTCAGCTCACCTGGGGCCGTACCGGCTAACTTACATGGCTATCGTTATCGCTTTCATTTGACAGATGGATGTGATACATTGCTACTTTTCTATGGTAGGGTTTTATTTGTGCCAAAAAGAAGTAGCAATGTGTCACATCCATCTGTCAAATGAAAGCGATTACGATAGCCATGCAAGTTAGCCGGTACGGCCCCTGATGTTTAGGGACGATAAGGCCGAAGGTGGAAGCGTACTACACCCGGAATCTTCATCACTGAGGAATTGGCTATCTTAACTAGCCGTACTAATTGCCGGAACACAACAATTTTTAAATTGTTGTTATGGCGTCAGACTTAGATAAGATGGTAGGGCTTATTCCGTTTATCCACCCTAAAACAGCCACCCTAAGGTGTTCATCTGGATCTAAGGAGGAAAACATGTGTTAATTTATCCAACCCATCATACTTGATAGTTTAATGGGGTGGATAGATGAACACGCGTTTTCCGAGTATCCACCTTAGGGTGGCTGTTTCAGGGTGGATAAACGGAATAAGCCGATGGCGGTAGCTAGCCCGGCGGACTTGTAATAAGCCCTACCACTAACTAAACCGAGTGCAAACTGTATCCCCCCTGTGAATCGAAACCGGAACCCTTGCGTTTTACACGGGGGGGGCGAACCAGACCACAGAGGCGATTAGATGGTTAGAACTGCTTTGCTTTCGACGCTGACACAAGCAACTTATTTAAATTGCGTGAAAAATGTGGTTAAACATATTTAACAATGAGGAGACATGGCTCTAAAGTCGAACAGTATGGCTCTGCTCTATACGGTATTCCTATACTTCAATGACAATTAGTTACCTGTCATGACAATTTCATATCCATTGCGCCAACCAATATGAAAATAGAACAAACTACTCATAATTACACCGCAATGTAAATAGGGACCGTCGATTTCGATGACATCGTCTCGCCCCTATGAGCTCGTCAACTAGTAGGTATCATGGCGTCGTAATTATTTATTAGAGAATAACATACAGATGATAAACTTTCAAAAAGACTTTTTGCGAGTAAAATAAGGAGAACAATTTCCCTTACAAGTTTTTCTTGACTGCTTTGCGAACCGTTGGCGTAGCTTTGATGTTCTAAAATGCTTGTAAGAACCAGCATGGAAAGAACATTGTATTGAGTTTGTTTTTATTTTGACTGGCAAAATGAATCTAAGGCTCGTATTACAGAGCGCGACTCAAGCACTGCTTGCTGCTTGAGTACAGTTAGAAAGGGATGGTGCTATTCATCGCATATAGCGCCATCCCTTTCTAACTGTACTCAAGCAGAGATTTGAGTCTGAGTTTGATTCTATAATACCAGCCTTAATGTTCGTGTCCCTCGATCCAAAACCAGTATTTTACAGAAAGTCAAGTAACAAAAAAGTCTGTCTGTAATTAAATTATAAATCAGTTATCGTATAATAGTACCGAATGGCATGCATTAAGCGGCGTGATTTCACACAATTAGTGTGCAGTGGCAATGACCCATAATGTTACCGCATACGTTTAACATCCAGAGACATTGGTGATTCATTAAATTACCATTTATATTTTAGGAACAACTTTTTGTAGAACTCTTACTGAGAACACCAAAAAGTGTATAAGTATTGTTCTGCGCTCCTAAATCGTCCTTCACATGACTTACTGCCGAAACTGTCATTTTTGTCAAAGCTGATTTGGATACATGAACTTATGCGAGAGATGAAATAACAAAAAGTGGCGTGCTTGCAGATCTGAGGGCACGCTTAACATTTCATACAGTACGAGGCATATAACTTGAAATCGGGCGGGGATTGCGCGAAACGCGTATTTTGGGTATGCGTAGCGGTGAGGGGTGCGGGCGGCGGGAGAGGGGCGCGCGCTATTGGTCGCTCACAAGAGCACATGCGCGAACTTATCCCCACTCCGTCGAAAAAATTTCAAGATACGTGCCTAGTACTTGTACATGTGCGGCAAACAGCTATTATTATAGCCTGATGATTTACATTATAGCATTATAGCCTATAAACATTCGTAAAGAAAAAACTAGTAAAACCTAGGACTCATCTAGTCCAAAATCAAAATAATGTGTTATATCTACATAATTCTGAATATAATAAATCGACTAAATATTTATTTCAATGTGATATTATGTAACATGTCATGGGAAAGACGTTAAGAACCTAAGTACTTTAATTTAAAACACAAAGCAAGTTAAAAAAACAAAACCAACCTTGCTTTAGTGATTATTACAAACGTTTGCAACTGTAAACATTGTTTTAGATTGTGAAATTGCAACAAAATTTCACGCGATGGTTCACACTAGATGGCAAGCGCAATTCGGGCTTCGTCGCTGTTCCGTACATACGTTTTTATTTTAGGGTTCCGTAGCCTAAATGGCAAAAAACGGAACCCTTATAGATTCGTCATGTCTGTCTGTCTGTCCGTCCGCATGTCACAGCCACTTTATTCCGAAAGTATTAAGACTACACAGTTGAAACTTGGTAGGTAGATGTATTCTGTTAACCGCTAACAAAATAAAAGATTAAGGGGGGGCTCCCCATACATGGAACTGAAACTTAAAAAAAAAAATTCTTCAAACCAATACGTGTTGGGTGTCTATAGATAGGTCTTTAAAAATAACATTGAGGAGACAACTTTTTCTCAAAGTCAACCGTTTGAAAGATATGCACCGCCAAAGTGCTGAAATGTGCCCCCTCCCCCCCCCCCCCCCCTTAACTTTTGAAATAAGAGAGTGAAAAATCAAAAAAAAATATATGCTGTAGAGCTTAATAAACACTTTCAACGAAAATTGGTTTGAGATACAGTAATTAGTTTTTGAGATATAACACATTTTCCAAAACACATTTAACTTTGTCATTCATACCAACACTATGAAAACAAAGTTATTTTTGTAGACGAAAAATGATAGTGGTATTAAAAATGGTCTGTTATAAGGTAACTACGGAACCCTACGGCGCGTGGTCCGAAACGCACTTGGCCGGTTTTTTTTTATTAACACTAGCTGTCGACCGCGACATCGTCTGCCCGGGTAGTTATTCTTTACCTCTGGAATTTTGGATGATATATATCAGATGTCTTTAAGTACCCCTGTATGTAATGTAAAGTTTCAAATTTTGGCAAATATAAATATTAGGTAGTTAGTACCCATGGTTCACCTATTGGGTAGATCACGGGTACAAAAAGGTACCCGTGGAACACCTAGGTGAACCATAGGAAGGAAATACTCCTTTTTCCGGGTATCGAACCGGGCACCTAACCTTCATGCTACCACCACTCAACCGCAAAGTAAATAAAATTACTTAATAAAATTTTGTAATATCTGCCATTTTCATTTTTTGCATCTGTGAATCTTAATTTGGTTGTTTGATAAAAGCCTAGAATGCATAATTTATAAGGTAAGAAACTTCGATCAAGAATATCCTAGCTAGATAACGCTTCACAAACTAAAACAATACGCAAAAATGGCACCTTAAATAGCAACCCACTACAAACTTGGCGCTTATTAGGGTTCCGTAGCCAAAATGGCAAAAAACGGAACCCTTATAGATTCGTCATGTCTGTCTGTCTGTCTGTCTGTCCGTCCGTATGTCACAGCCACTTTATTCCAAAAGTATTAGGACTACATAGTTGAAACTTGGTAGGTAGGTGTATTCTGTGAACCGCTTTACGATTTTTATACAAAAATAAAAAAATAAAAGATTAAGGGGGGGCTCCCCATACATGGAACTGAAACTGAAAATATTTTTTTTCATCAAACCAATACTTGTGGGATGTCTTTAGATAGGTCTATAAAAATGACATTGAGGTTCCTAAGACTATTTTTTTTCAAAGTCAACCGTTTGAAATATATATGCCGCCAAAGTGGTAAAATGTGTGTCCCCCCCCCTTTAACTTTTAAAGTAAGAAGGTGAAAAATCTAAAAAAAATATAAGTTATAGATCCTAATAAACACTTTCAACGAAAATTGGTTTGAACGAGATACAGTAATTAGTTTTCGAGATATAGTACATTTTCCAAAACCGCAAATATAACTTTGTCATTCATACAAACACTGTGAAAAACAAAGTTATTTTTTCAGACGAAAAATGATAGCGGTATTAAAATATGGTATGGTATAATGTACCTATGGAACCCTACTGCGCGTGGCCCGACACGCACTTGGCCGGTTTTTTTGTACATAATCACCTCTTATTTTGAACAAACTCACATTTTATATGACTTATTTTGTACAAAAACACATCTTTTATCACTTTGTACAAAATAAGCGCCCAGTTTGTAAGTGGGACGCTATTTGAGGTGCCATTTTTGAGACTCTGACCGGACATCTAGGATATTCTTGATCAAAGGTAAGAAATAAGTAGATTAAAGGTTAGGTAAAGGTAGCCAACTAGCTAATAAGTTTCATTTTTAGGGTTCCGTACCCAAAGGGTAAAAACGGGACCCTATTACTAAGACACCGCTGTCCGTCTGTCTGTCTGTCACCAAGCTGTATCTCATGAACCGTGATAGCTAGACTGATGAAATTTTCACAGATGATGTATTTCTGTTAACTCTATAACAACAAATACTAAAAACAGAACAAAATAAATATTTAAGGGGGGCTCCCACACAACAAACGTGATTTTTTTGCCGTCTTTTGCTCGATATTAATAACGACAACAGGTAGACAGTTAAAATTTTTACAGATGATGTATTTCTGTTGCCGCTATAACAACAAATACTAAAAACATAATAAAATACATATTTAAGGGGGGCTCCCATACAACAAACGTATTTTTTGCTTTTTTTTTTGGTGCGGAACCCTTCGTGCGCGAGTCCGACTCGCACTTGGCCGGTTTTTTATTATTTTTATATTCTATTTAACGCGAAATACGGAAAGATCATTGACGTTAAGTGTCTACGAACAAAGAAAATAATAATTTGGTTTGTTATATGGTGATTTTGCTTACAGCTTCAAATATCATCACCTTCCGTTCGGCAATAGTAATTTATTAATATTTATTCATGATTATTTATCGTCAAAATATCATAAAAAAATTACTTAACCTCTAGTTGTACTTGTTAAATTATTCAAGGTCACAACACAGTAAGGTTAATTTTCGACGTTCTTAGTTTTTGTACATATTATACATAATTTGGACTTCCGACTTTCATAATATTAATATGAAATCGCGCTATTATTATGCTTATCTGACCAATGTCAGTGTGTCAAATCTAAGGTTACCAGATGACAATTTGATAAAGAAGGGCAGGGTCTAAAAACGAGATTTTTTTTGTAAAAAAGAAGGGCATTCACAATCAATTAATCCTTACTAATATTATAAATGCGAAAGTCCGTTTGTTTGTTACGCCTTCACGTCCTAACTTGAACCGATAGTCATGAAATTTTGCATACATGTTATCAGGAGTACAGAGAAGGACATAGGGTACCTTTCATCCCGAAAAAAAGTATAGTTCCCGAGGGATAGCAAAAAACCTTTCCACGCAGACGAAGTCGCGGGCGGCCGCTAGTTTGTTAATATAATTTTACTTTATTTTAATCATATTTAGCTAAGCTGCCAATTTTTCAAGAAGTTCTTAGTTTTTCAACAAATAATTATGAAAATCTTCACATGTCATGTCTTTGAAGTTGTAAAAGTATTGAGTATGAAAAGATTTAACTGACTGCACTGCACAGTGCTCACTATCGTCTGTTCCTCTCTTTGCTCCACTGAGCATTAATCAGCGAAAAACCTCTTTCAAATAAAAATAATCAACGACGTTTAGCAAAAAGAGGACTATAAACTATAAGGGAGGACAAAACATGGAAAAGGAGGACATGTCCTCCCTATGGATACCATCTGGGGCCGTACCGGCTAACGAATCGAGTATCGAAAAATCTGAATCGGTTTCAACTTAGAACTGAAAAATCCAAGTAAGGAATTTCGTCTTGTACTTTCTGTTGACGTAATTTGGAAGATAACGATGTTCGTGTGACATCATGAAATGGGATTCGCCATTTTCGCCCGATTGGGGCTCGATTTATCTGTTTTAATTTGAAACCCGGCAGACTTTTCGAAGCTCGATTCGTTAGCCGGTACGGCCCCTGGCAACCCTAGTCAAATCAAGCTACTTTTGGCGCGTAGCGAAAGTGTATCTAAAATTAGTGCATGCAAACAACTGGTTCCGTGGTGTAGTGGTTATCACATCTGCTTTACACGCAGAAGGCCGCCAGTTCGATCCTGGCCGGAATCACTTTTTGATATTTTTTTTGAAGTGAAAACTTCTTTAGCGGCGTTGTACGCTTTTTTGTAATGGGGAAAAAAATGCTAAACTCGCGTTAGTAAGAATCACGTGACCCTGATCGAAAATTCGTAAGACTTAAGACGTAAGACTTTATAATTTTGTATATTATTATGTATTTGTATGGGAATTAAAACTTTAGCATACCAAAAAAAATTTTGTTCTCAAAAATTAGTAAATGCACACCAAATCTTGGGATTTTGGGTTAGGTTAATATGGTGATCATTTAATCATAAGCCTTTATAATATAATTAAAAGTTTTATAAAACAACAATCGATGTACAAAGTACGTGTTTAGTTCAGTTAGTATTTAGTACTATTACGACGTGGTACGACTTAAACACTTAACATTTAAAAAAAACAAGTTCATAAACTTTCTTCCTATATGCCTCTTGAATATTTATTGAAATAATATGACGAACACACACGCGCTACTTTTTCATGACATGAATAATAATAATAGTGGGGACCAAAGTATAAGTAATTAGTTTAGTAGTAATAGTTGTCCATCAGCCATTTTTATGTCCCCACTGCTGGGCACAGGCCTTCCTTATGGGTGGATAAGGAGGACGGGCCATAACCCACCCCGCGGGCCCAATGCGGATTGGTGGGTGTTAACGACTGCAAATGCAGCCGGGATCAACGGCTTAACGTGCCTTTCGAAGCACGGAGGAGCTCGAGATAATAAATTTTTGGTCACCCATCCCATGACCGACCCTTGCGAAAGTTGCTTAACCTCCGCAATCGCTGGGCCAGGCGTTAAACCACTGCGCCACCGAGCTCCTCCGAGTAATAGTTGGGTTAGGCATATTATACGCCTGTAGTTGGCATACATCATCATCATCATGTATGATCGTCTGTATGCCTTTGCGCGGAGAGAATAAGCGCCATCTGCCATTATAGTGGCAAAAAAATTTTTTTACAAGACTGAAAAGGGGTCTTAAAAATTTGAAGTGGGGATAATAGGGGGCATGTGGAGTATCATAATATACGAAAGAGCGCCATTTGCACATTTTCAATCAATTTTTTTTTGTATTTTTAGGCCGCATTGTTTTGGACTTATGATGAAAAATGTAAAAAGAAATCCCGTTCCTCCCCCCCCCCCATTATCTTTGAAGTCTGCAAAGAGAAAAATCTGAACGAATTCTATGTGATAGTAGTTTATATAAAGATTACAGGAAAAATAAAACGATGTCTCAATATAGCATATTTTTTTAGAAATTGTCAAATTTCTAAAAAAAAGTCAACACTAATTCCACTATCCGTCAAGAGATGGCGCTGACCTAAAACTGATTGCAGAATGATTATTGGATCATTGTATTATTCAACTCTGCAGTGTATTTATTATGATGGTACGGAAACCTTCGGTGCGCGAGTCCGACTCGCTCTTGACCGGTTTTATTTATTTCGGGATGAAAGGTACCCTATGTAAAGGACATCTGCACCCCTGACAATATGTGTGCAAAATTTCATGATGATCAGTTGCGACGTGAAGGAATAACAAACAAATGGACTTTCGCATTTTTAGGGTTCCGTAGCCAAAATGGCAAAAAACGGAACCCTTATAGATTCGTCATGTCTGTCTGTCTGTCTGTCTGTCCGTCCGTATGTCACAGCCACTTTATTCCAAAAGTATTAAGACTACATAGTTGAAACTTGGTAGGTAGGTGTATTCTGTAAACCACTTTACGATTTTTACACAAAAATTAAAAAAATAAAAGATTAAGGGGGGGCTCCCCATACATGGAACTAAAACTGAAAATATTTTTTTTCATCAAACCAATACTTGTGGGGTGTATATAGATAGGTCTTTAAAAATGACATTGAGGTTTCGAGGACTGTTTTTTTTCAAAGTCAACCGTTTGAAAGATATTTGCCGCCAAAGTGGTAAAATGTGTGTCCCCCCCCTTTAACTTTTAAAGTAAGAGGGTGAAAAATCTAAAAAAAATAGATGCTATAGATCTTAATAAACACTTTTAACGAAAATTAGTTTGAACGAGATATAGTAATTAGTTTTTGAGATATAGTACATTTACCAAAACCGCAAATATAACTTTGTCATTCATACACTGTGAAAAACAAAGTTATTTTTTCAGACGAAAAATGATAGCGGTATTAAAATATGGTATGGTATAATGTACCTACGGAACCCTACTGCGCGTGGCCCGACACGCACTTGGCCGGTTTTTAATATTAGTAAGGATCGAATCAAATAATTTTTTCTACTACAGGAAGGTGTACCTATATAATATCAGCACTTTCTGGGTATTGCCAAACTAATACCTTGGGGAAATTAGAGTGCAAATTAAATAACTAATTGGGTTAATTGAGGACGAGTTTTACTGTAACTTTTTATCCTTCAGAGTTTTATTAATGCAATATAATGTGGCTGCAGTGGATATTTTAAAGTATGTAGTCACACAAGTGAGTAATTAACCAATTACGATGAAGTAAACATAATTGTGACTCATTTGATGCTACCAGGTCACCGTGAAATGAACTACATCATAACCCAATCTTATCTGTTTGAATATATTTGGCCACAGGAAATTTGATAAGAAATTATTGTTTAATGATTATACAATATCATAAATATATTACTTTTAATTACTCAAGGTTGAGAGCATATCATTTTATATTTTTTATCGTTATGCTTGTTGCATATTCACCTACAGCAGAGTAGGTTTACCCAAATATACTGTGAATAAACATATACTGTAGTGGCCAGATAATTAAGGAGACCCCTTGATTTTATTACAAACGAGGTAACTTTGAAGCTTTGGTTCTTCACCAAGGATTAACCTACCTGTGATCTAATGAGGCCATTCAATCAAAATACAAAATACAAAATAAAGCATTTTGTATTTTGTATTTGTATAATGATGGCCATTCAGGGAGTAAATGAAGGAGATTCAGATCGCTATATACACCCAACTAATCTGATCAGGATCAGAGTTTTCAGTTTCAAGATTTCCATACAGTTTTATTTTAATATTGAATTCTTCTAAAACATAATATATTCCTTATATCTCTTAGAATGTTGATCAGATCAGTTGGGTGTGTATAGTGATCTGAATCTACTCCATTCACTCCCTGGATGGCCATCATCAGATCACAGCTAGGTTAATCCATGGCGGAGCACCAAAGCTTCAAAGTTACCTCGTTTGTATGAAAATCAACTGATGTACTTAATTATCTGGCTCAGGTCATTCTGAACTTTCCATCCAAATTTCAAGGATGTGTCCAGTGCATGAATATAAACAACTTTCTCTAAGAAACGTGTCGAATTTCACCACAAAATTTTGGTCAACCCATACTATCATGTGATTTCTTTGACTTGTATGGAAAGTCGATTTTTATTTTACGTATTTCGCCATGTGTTCCTTAGAGAAAGTTGTTCAGTTTCATGGACTGAACAAAACCTCAAAATTTGGATGGTGAATACAAAATGACCATTTATACACATTTATTAAACAATGTTACAATCAGACATCTTTATTAGCCTTACATTTAGCAATAAGTGGCATTGGGCAATGTGGCAGATTACATCAATGACACTTGCCAGCCAGCCAGTGCTTGCATCCTCCAACAATGCTTTTACAAGTTTTCTGTTTATTTGCTTAAAAATAACAAGTACTCAATACCAAGAGTTTTAGGCTTGTATTATAGAACTTCTACAAATCAATGCTTAACTAGTTAGAAAGGGATGGTGCTATTTATCGCATGCATAGAAATAGAATGTCAAAGAACAACAATTTCAATAAACGGGTGATCCGAAAAAAGAATGCATACATTTTGCATACATTTTATATGAGATACGTAAAATATGACTTAGATACATAAAATATGACTATACACACTGAAATTTTAATCATTTGGTTCCCGCCGTGTGGTGGTTCCACTCATGATTACAAGCAACTTTTACTATGGGGCCAACTCTCCTGCTCGCAAAAAAAATCAGCTGTTCCATACAAAAGTGCAGTACCTACTCGACCTTAATGTATGGAACAGCTGTTTTTTTTGCGAGCAGGAGAGTTGGCCCCATAGTAAAAGTTGCTTGTAATCATGAGTGGAACCACTACACGGCGGGAACCAAATGATTATAATTTCAGCGTGTATATGGCAAAGGAAATAATAAACTATGTTCCATACCGTTTTCTTCGTCGATAAACGAATAAATGTAGCGAAATTTGGTTTTAGAGAAATGTGTGGCAATATCTTATTTACCTGTGAAAAGTGTGATTACTTGGATTGTTTTTTTTGTTACATCACAATTACTTAGAGCACAAGACACCATGGCTCCACGATACCTTTATTTTAAATTCTTATTAAGATTATCAAATATTTTAAGCAAATCGTGATTGCTCCTTTGCAAGGCGGGCCACTAGGGCCTCTTACTGTAAAAAATATTGGCACATGTCACTTGATCCTATTTGTCTCTTATTTGTCCGTATGATGTTAACTTCTCTTTTCCGCGCTCTGTTGGTCTTCTTGAGCACAGCGAAAATTTTTCTATGTCTATGATTGCATGTAACTCCATCCCATTCTAACTGTACTTAAGCAGAGATTTGAGTTTGATTCAATAATATGAGCCTTAGTGTGCCAGATCTACCTTTTGAGAACAATAATCCTTTTTTTCCCATATTGGCCATTCCCAAAATGGATTAAATATAAGTTATTTGAAATATTTAACATTTACTAAAAACATAATACATTATTGGTAGAAAAACCCCAAGTACTGAGTTCTGCAGGCAAATTGTTCAATAACAAATTATTAAACTTTTATCTAATGTGTGTAAAAAATGTATTGCTTTGCTTTAAAGGTCAATGAATAATTTTGAGGACTTGTGAAAGTATATAGTAGCTACAATGCCATTATTAGCAAAGTTACCTAGTTACTGATATCTATGTGATTTATAATCTATGTAACTTATTTTTCCCAATAAAGTTACATAGACCTTACGACGAAAATCTCGTATCATACTGAAAAAGCATTGACATATTTGCAATCTCTTATCTACAATGTTATCACATTCTTATCATAAATTCTGGGTGATATTTGTTGATAACAAAATAAACATCAATTATGAAAAAAGTAGCACCGTAACTTCATAAAATATTGCAGTAGAAGACTTTTACAGCCACTGGAGATGTTTATTAGAATACAATGGATTCTTAGGAATGCGACCCAAGGTCGAGAATATTGGCTAAGATGACTTTAATTAGGTAAAAGGTCGGAAAGTACAGAGTTGCTTTATAGCTCGCAATGATATCAGCGGCAATTTATATAATTTAGTGAGTCATTCGTCCGGCAGCAGTATGAATTGTTGTACCGGCCACACAATAGGATAGGTCTAGAATCAGATTCTAGGCCATGCGTCTCCAAACTTTTTAGCATAAGGGCCAGACTAACTCCTCCATAAAGTCCTAAGGGCCAGGATCTAGCTAGCTCATCGTATACCAACATAATATAAATTAAATTACAGTATGTTTGTACGATCCGGCCTGTTTCCGCGGACCGGATAGTAGGTGCTCGCGGGCCGGAGCTGGCCCGCGGGCCGTAGTTTGGAGACCCCTGTTCTAGGCCATTGAAAAGTCGAATGAAAAGTAAACTTTATGACCACATGCTAATATGCTACTAATGAATTTACAAATAAACTTTCGCAAACACTAAATAAGGTAAAGGAATGCGAACGAACTCACCTTGTCTAAACATTTTAATTCCTCAGTGGGGTAAACTGTTTTTTCACACCTTGCACAAGTTTTATTCATCTTGAATGATTTCCAATACAAAGGCACAAAGAAAATAACAACACAGCTTATTCACAGAGTAACACAAGTTTAACACGATTCACAAAAGTTTTAATTTTGGCTTTACTGGAAAAACACTCACGAGCACGACTTTCGTTGCATTACCGTACGCGCATGCCAAAAAATGACAAATGGCGGCGTTTAATGCTGCCAACCTTAACGTCAAAAAATTCTACCGAATAAAACATAGGGTGCATTCCAACAGATTAATCGCTGAATCATCGGTCGCCAAAGAGTACATTTGGATGTAGTAAAATTGAACATCAAAACAAATTACTTTCCATGCTTAAAGTGTATACAGTGGTGACCGATTACTGCCTATGCCTATTAGAGCGGCGGTAATCTGAGAAAAGACGCTTAGAAAACACTTTTCGCACAAGTCATCACGGAAATACGAAAATTTGGTATCGATGCATTCAGTACGATGCCCTGATCACAAATATATAAGATGACAAGCGCGAAAATGGTGGGGGTAGAAACTGTGACGTCATAAAGTTTTCAGTACCAAGAAATAATAAAAACATATCATGTGGTATACCAAATGAAAGGGCTTTGTGAGTAGATTACGAATATATAACACACTATAACATTTTCACTACTTGGTCTAACAAATTATGAGAAAACGTCGAAAGATTTCACGATTCCGGGTTGCCGTTGAACAGCTCTGGACTGAAAACGACTGAATGGATTTCTGCAAAATACTTAACAAATTACTCTAAACATCCTCTATTCTGGTGTCCAAAGGTAATTGACCAAAGATATTTAAAAATAAGAAAGTTACATCAATTTTACTAACAGCATAATTTTCTGTTATTTCTAAGTTCTGATTCCTATAATAGTCCAGTAGTCAAGTCGGTAAAATTCACTCTATTTGGAAATAATACGAGGAGTTTTGAATTTTTGTGCATCAGATGAGCTATTAATAATAGATTAAAATTGCGACCTCGAAAACTGGGTGGAAGTTTATTTTGGATAAAATCGGAACATTGAAAAACAAATGTCTTAAAAATTAAAATAAATGTCAGGAAAGCAAAGGAAACTACATTTGCAATAATTTATTATACTTACTAGGTACAACATTTTGATAGTAATATAATCTATACCTTCAATAAAATCGTAAACGCAAAAAAGTCTGTAAATTGAATATATTCGAAAAAAAAACAACCAGAGTGATTTAAAATCGGTACGTTAACTGAACATGTTAGAACCGTTAAAAAATGTCTTGTCTGTCTGTCTGACTAAATTCTCATCACGCAAAAACACTGAACGGATTTTGACGAAACGAAACTTTAAATAGTGGCAGTGTATATCTCGGAATACAATATTAAACAAAAAAAATTCGAATGTGACCAACAAGTAGTAAACCAGCAACAAAGACCTTTAGTACAGTACAAAATTAATATGCTTCAGAGATCCATTGAAACCAGCGAGATTCAGACAACAGCTGTCAAACTTGAAATTGCAATGGGTGCATTCTGCCAGACAAATCTCTGAGTTATCGATCGCCGTAGAGTACATTTCAACCATGGAAAGTAAAATATTGAACAATCCAGACTAATTACTTTCCATGGTTAAAATTTACTCTATGGCGAACCGCGATCGATGACTCAGAGGTTAATCTGGCAGTGCACCCACTATCTTGAAAAATACACATCCTAGAATGATGGGGTCTTTGAAGCAATGAGAGTTCTTACTGAGATCTTCATTATAAATGACCGCTGTCAAATTTAAAACATCAATATCTCGGAAAGTACTCATCCTAGACTGATGGTGTCTTTGAATCAATGAAAGTTCTTACTGAGATTTTCATTATAAATGACAGTTGTCAAATTTAAAACAGAAATATCTCGGAAAGTACTCACCCTAGACTGATGGTGTCTTTGAAGCAATGAAAGTTCTTACTGAGATCTTTATTATAAATGACAGCTGTCAAATTTAAATCACCAAAATCTCGGAAAGTATTCATCCTAGACTGATGGTTTGATGAAATGAAAGGTCTTAATGAGATCTTCATTTGCTTATTTGTTCACCGGTTGTCTCTAGATTTTAATCGGAAATGAATTAAAAAAATTCAAAATTCAAAAATAATTTATTCAGTCTAGGCTGTTACAAGCACTTGTGAATGTCACAGAAGCTACGCCATCGGTTCGCAAACCCGGAGACCTTGTAACGAGAAGAACCGGCAAGAAACTCGTCGAGGGCTGCTTTTTTCTCCCTGTATATTTCATACAGAGTCGTCAACATTGAAAAATGAGCTCCACGTTTAAATAAATAAATAAAATGCATTTATTTCAGGCTCAATTACAACCATAGTTTTAAATTATATTAAATTTAACTTTCATTAAACTTAACATATAAGTTTAAAGTGAGGTCATTTTCCATCACAATAATTAACAAAAGTTTGCACACAATGGGTAGGTAGGTTAAAATTAAATATCTACTACATTCAGATAGGTAAATGTGAGAGTAAATAACTTTCAACTAGTTGAGAAATCACTCTGCCTGCTTCTCGAACCAAAAAACACTTGATGCAAGACATTAAAAAAACCGCAATTCTTACAATTCAATACGCGTTAAGATAGGTACTTAGAAGCAGACCCATTCCCACTGGCAGCACCCGTTCACGAGCATGACGCATGGACCAGCCATCGCTTCGCTCAACCATATTTGAGGGAACGTAACGACCCGCCCCACACGACACCACCGCAGAAATGATTAAAGAGAGCATGACATACTTAGGCTACCCATCCTTCTTAAGGCACTGAATTGAAAACTAATACCCAAAAGCTTTTCATAGGCCTTTACTTACAAAACTATAGACGAAAAAATACGAAAAAATATTACGAAAGAAAAATAATGATTTTAGTCATTAGCAATAAAAAAAAGTGAGAAACCAAAACAAGAATTAGTTATTAATTTTATGTTTTGAGTAAGAAGTGCCATACAGATTGATAATATTAAACATGAAAAAAAAATATGCGACGCCCTTAGTACAAGCAGACAGAAGCAGACCCATTTCCACTGGCAGCACCCGTTCACGAGCATGACGCATGAACCAACCATCGTTTCGCTCAACCATATTTGAGGGAACGTAACGACCCGCCTCACACGACACCACCGCAGAAATGTTTAAAGTGAGCATGACATACTAAAGCTACCCGCATTAAGGCGTCGAGTCAAAAAGCTTACAATACATTTTAAATAGGTAGGACAATGGGGTTGCAACGCAAAGCTAATTGTAGATATCGCTGCGTACTCTTGTTCCTAAGATAGTAGACGTTCAGAACAAAATGTATGGGAAAATAGGTATTTATTTTGTGGTATTTATTTACCGAAAAAGACCCATTGACCCAAAATTGATATAAAAGACTATTCTACATTGCAAGTGTCGTAATTGGAAGCCAAATTAAGACGTTTTTATCCTTACAGAATTTATAATTTTTTTCTATATCCAGATTTTTCGAAAATATATAAGTGCCAACATTGTTAAAGCCTATTACACAGAATTTGATCATTTTAAGCCGGTTATACATAATTCTATTAAAATGTAATCTGCTAAGAACCCAGATAATATTAGAATTTACTTACAATAACTTTTTTTATAGTATTTTCGCTTAAAGGTATATTAATTATCTTAATATAAAAATAGCATTGTGAATGCCTAAAATCTAAATATTCAATAATAAATGTTTGTAATTAAAAAAAAAAGTGGGACAAGTATGTAACCCTATATGAGGATAATATTTGTAATTGATGTAAAATAGGAAATTACACTGTTTTTAATATTTATGTAATTTTCTTGTTTTTAAATACCTTTTATCAACTAAAGTGTCAGCTAGAATGGAGTACCGTACCATCATGGTACATTAGCCCTAGGGTGCTACTTTACCCAAAGCCTAAAAAAAGTTTAAACTTCATGCCACTCTGTCACAGTGAGAGTTATCGAAGCAATTCGCAATTATAACTAATAAATGGCGTATTGTGCCGTCGGTAAAACAGCAGAATCGGCGGTTATAGTGCGTCTACCTAGTGAATTACTTGCTCAGTGGTGCATCTGGGTATTATGTCAAAAACGAAATCGGGTATGTGAGACTGCAAAAATTAAAATATTATAAACTGCAAACTTTCTCACTAGACGATGATATTAGGTAAGTTTATAACAGATGGAGTGTACCTGAGATCCTAACGCGATGTAAAACAAACAGATGTACCATGGGCAACAGCGTCGCTTAACCACTGCTAAGGTTAAAATCGCTTGCACGCCGCGCAAGCTGTCACATACGTTTAGTTCGTGCAGGGGCGATACGCGCGCACACGAATTTTGTTGCAAACTGGTTAAGCGACGCTGTTGCCCACAGTACCATGGGCAACAGCGTCACTTAACTACTGCTAAGGTTAAAATCTCTTGCACGCCGCGCCCGCTGTCACATACGTTTAGTTCGTGCAAGGGCGATACGCGCGCACACGAATTTTATTGCAAACTGGTTAAGCGACGTTAATGCCCATAGTACCTAGACTACCTAGGTTCTTTTCTTTTGTAGTAATTATGTGAGAATTAAGTATATACCTATATATAAAACGACATTATAATTTGCTCCGCATTTTCAGGTATCTTTGACCTATGGGCTGAAGTAGATGTTTTTTTGTACTATTGTGCCCTATGAATAATGTTTCCTTCCTACTCCGAGCTCTCTGAGGTAAGAGGCGCTGTATGCTGAAAAACAGGTTTTTTAGTACAAATATTAATTAGGACCCACCTAAACACGTAAAAACGGCTGATCGGATTTTGATGAAATATGTATAAAATACTATTTATTCTAGTTAAAGGTTCCCTAAGGATTTTCAGGAATATCCACGTGGACAAAGTTGCGGCTGGAAGCTAGTTTATAATATTCAGAATAGGGTCCAGAGATATTAGTATCCCATTTCTATCCCCGCCCCCATCCATATAACAGAATAGATATGTCCAAGTCCCCGTTCCTGTCCCCAATCCATCCCCCTCCTCCGTCTCCGTCCCCCTCCCCGTCCACTATCCCCTTCCCATCCCCGTCCCATTTTAGAAGTATATACTCTTACGAAGTTTCAAGTCGAAATGTCTATTTTACAAACATTACTTTTCCATATGAAATTTCAACCCTTAACAAGTTGAATCATGTCCACCGTGTTGAACTTCAAAATAAATGTCATCTTTGCAATCGTCATCCCATTAAATCTCAATGACGACATCCATCATTTTTTAGGTTTATTCATCTCATATTTATTCTATTTATAACCTTTAACCCCTTTGATTTTCAATAAAATATGAAATGTGTGTTTGCATATTTATTTTTACTTTCCAACCCTAAGCCTAAAAAATTTAATGAGTTTTACTTTGAAAACTTTTCAGATACAATTTCATCCACCTTTTCACCGCTTCGGGGATGCAATCGTCAAAAACGCAGGCACACATAAATATTAATTTTCAATTGTCAGCCTAAATATAAAATTTGAAGATCCTAACTTTGAAACTGACGGACTTTCATACAAACTTTCATCCCTTATTTTACCCCCCTTTTGGGACGGAATTTCCAAAATTCTTACTTAGTAGATGCCTTTACTGTATAAGGTATTTATGTGCAAAATTTAAGTCTCCAAGTCAGCGGTTTGGGCTGTGCGTTGATATATCAGTCAATCAGTCAGTCAGGACTTTGAATTTTATATATATTTAAAAGACAATATTACTACCTGTCACCTTATTTATATAATAAACTCAATAAATATTGTCCAACTAAAAAACTAAATAAGCATCAACTAAAACTTAAAATAAAAGAATGGCTGAAAGATTTTGACTACGAGGGGACTGAAAAACTATTAAAGTCTAACCTAATTTAAATAAATCAACCACCCATTGTTCTACATATTGTTTGTAATGTTATGCACATACAACCCCACACACGCACACAGACACATACACACACACAGCCATGCACACACACACAAACACACAGACATGCAAACACACACACACACACACACACACACACACACACATGTGAGCGTGACACCTGATAAATGTAAATCACAGGTCTCTTTTTTTTTCTTCTCTTTACATTTAACTTTACATTTAACTGTTTAAGTTTGCCTTTTTTATAAAAATATCTAAAATATTATTTATGTACAACAATTCCAATTAAACTTTGTCAACTAGAAAGGAACTGGCTTCTGATACACAAGTTTACTTATTTTGGAAGTCAGGGCTATATTTATCTGTAAATTGTGATTGTTGCAATAAATATTTTTTCATTTTCATTTTTTCATTTCATATGGATTAAGATAACATATACCTATTACAAGAGCAAAGCTATCCTATGACCCCGGAAAAAAATAAGAAAAAATAAAAAAATGATAGCAAAACCGATTTTACTACCGAAGCTACTGGACTATTATAGGAAACGGAAAACTTAGAAAATTATGCTGTTAGTAAAATTGATGTAACTTTCTTATTTTTAAATATCTTTGGTCAATTACCTTTGGACACCAGAATAGTGGATGTTCAGAGTAATTTGATAAGTATTTTGCAGAAATCCATTCAGTCGTTTTCAGTCCAGAGCTGTTCAACGGCAACCCGGAATCGTGAAATCTTTCGACGTTTTCTCATAATTTGTTAGACCAAGTAGTGAAAATGTTATAGTGTGTTATATATTCGTAATCTACTCACAAAGCCCTTTCATTTGGTATACCACATGATATGTTTTTATTATTTCTTGGTACTGAAAACTTTATGACGTCACAGTTTCTACCCCCACCATTTTCGCGCTTGTCATCTTATATATTTGTGATCAGGGCATCGTACTGAATGCATCGATACCAAATTTTCGTATTTCTGTGATGACTTGTGCGAAAACTAACCTCAAACCTTGTTTTACCGCCCTACTATATGTCAGTTCAGCAGTAAATAAATGTATTACTAACGATACAGATAGAATACATTTATTGAAATAAAATTAAATAATAAATAACCCTGTTAATTAAATATTTACGCACAAAGGCATTTTTCTCTTTGGAGAACAGCAAGAGCTTCATTGAACAACTGCTTCGAAGTTTGAATCATGTCAGTCAAATGATGGTAATCTTCCTGTTTCTCTTCCTCAATCATTTTCAATTTGTCTTCCATAATCTTAAGCTTTTCTTCACATAGTTCAAGCTTATATTTCAAATCTTCTTTATCAAGAGAGTCATAATCTACTGGTTGAGACTCTGATGAAGATTCACTCGGTTTTTCTGCAACGGCAGTGATAGATGATTGTTTTTTCGTCACAGATGCAGAACCCATTGCAAAATCGTATTGCAGTTCCTTGGCAGTAACAGAAGTCTTTGAAGCTCTTGATGCTCTTTTGATATCTTTCATAGCCTTTAGCTCGTTCTCCAGAGATCCAAGTTTTCTTTCGAGTCGTCTCTTCTTCTCTCTGAGTTTTCGATGAGCAACTTCTAATTCTTCCCATTTATGTCGCTCGCCATCCAATCTCTCATTAAGAGTAACTACCAGCTCTGAAAGCTTTTTTATTTCGTTATCTGTTGCCGTTTTCATGGGCGTGAAAAATACGCTCTGTAAAGAACATTCTTCGTATCTGAGTAATTGTGCTCGTAGCTCATCGATTTTAGCAGCTTTTTCACTGGCTTGTTTACGTAAAGCATCTATTTTTGCATCAGTATTCTTCATCAGCTTTTGATTTTCAGTCATTTCACTATTCATTTTGTTCATTTTGGCAGTGTTTTCTTTAAGAATTTCTTGATAATATAGTTCAAGGCTTTTAATTTGATTCTGGAAAATTAAATAATATAAAATTAATTACAATTCCCAAATCACTATCTCATAAAAGTTAATTAAACAGAAACTGCGACGAATAAAGAAACTGACTCGCTGTTCATTAATCAGCATGTCGTCATGGTTACTCTTTTCGACAAACGTCTGCATCTTCTGTCTGATGGTCGTCGCATCACATTCTAAATTCCGGATCCTACATTTAGCACCATCTAATTTCTTCTTCAATTCCTGGTTCTCCTCTTTAAGGCTATTAAAATCTTTCATTGCCTGCTCCATTTCCTTTTTGCGTTTCATTTCTATGTCTTTTATAAACTGTAAAATAGTAGGTATAATGATTATTTATAGCAACTTTAAATTACCTGAAGAGTTAAGTTCAATAAAATAAAAAATACCTGCCTGTGTTTGGTCTTTCTTTTTTGCTTCTATCAAATCCTTATGTTTTCCATTCAGTTTTTGTTCTAATTCAGATATTCTTCCTTGCAAATGAATGATTTGTTGAGCCCTCCCTTTCCATCCAGCTAAATCATTTTGCAGTTCTTTGATGCTCGTGAATTTATCACCAAGTTCTTGTTGCAATATTTTAGTTGCAATAAGAATGTCGTTTTTCAACTCTAAATTTCTGTTTTTACTTTCATAAAGTTTCTTGTTAACTGAATTCAGTTTTATGTTTAGTTCTTTCAACTCATCAGAATTAGAATCAGGGGGCTCCTCTTTACACAGGCAAAGATCCAGTCGTTCATGCTCCTTATTGATTAAATCTAGTTGCATTATTTTTCTTTCAAGGATTGAATTTTTAGTTTTATACCCTTCTATTTCAGCAACCAAATGTCGATTCTGCTTGCATAGTTCTGTTATTTTTGCGCTAATAATGCCGGCAGATTTAGAAGATATTGCTGGACCTGTACCAGATATGATATCCCTGATTCGTTGGTTCAGTTCTGATACTGTTCCGTTAAGTTCTTTTATCTCTTGGTCTTTTGTGAATATGCACTTGCGAAGCTGGTTGTTCTCACAGGTCATGACCTAAAACACAATAATTAAGTTATAGTAGCCCATGAGAATTTTCTTCAATACAAAGACACAGACCTAAGGCTATGGCGTTGTCTTTAATCGCCATAGCATAGCCGTAGGCAGGTCAGTTTTTCGGAGAGGTTCGAAGCAAGGTTTTTGAGTATAGAGTTTGGTCAACGAAAGATAAGACTCGGTTGGAAATGGAACTAATTTTGCGCCTTATTTTAAGGTTCAGTTTCCAACAACCTAAACTCTAAACGTTAATTTAACAGGGAAAGTGGCGCCGCCATTTCAACCTCATCTTTCGTTGACCAGACTAGGTCCATGTAAAATAGTAACCACTCTTTCTTAAATCCTACAGTCAAGTCAGGGGAGTTGTTGACATTTTAAACACCTCTGTGGTCTAGTGGCCCAGTTCGCCCATTCATGTAAGATGCAGGGGTCCTGGGTTTGATTCCCAGATGGCGTACAATATTTACTCAGTTTGGTTGGTGGTAGGCTTTATTTCTGTCCGCCTGGCTAGCTACCATCACGCCATCTTACCTAAGTCTGACGCCATAACAATTTAAAAACTGCTGTGTTCCGGCAGTCAGAGGTAAGACAGCCAGTTTCTCAGTGGTGAGGATTCCGGATGTAGTGCGCTTCCACCTTCGGCATAACCGTCACTTAACATCCAGGTGAGGTGAAGGCCAAGCACTATCCCGTTGTGCATAAAAAATAAAAAAGTTTTAGTTACCTTCAACTGCTCGATCAGATGAGCATTTAATTCGGGGGGATACAGAACATCATCCGAATCAGGTTTATCAAGTGCAGCTAGCATCTTTAGTTTCATTTCATCCGTCTCATCTATTTTGGAAGATAACTCTGTGATTTTCTCTTCCTTGAGATTAGATTTTGACCTAGGTTTCTTAGAACTCATTTTTTTATCAAATAACTTTATCGGATTATTTTCAACAACCACCGATGTTTAAAACATGTCATAAATGATTCAAAACACGCGTCTGTCAAATAATTTAAAATGAGAATGTTACAATTATCGATGGTTTGAATTGATACCTATCTTGATTTATTCTCTTTAATTATATCTTGGTCGTAATATAGAATCGAACTCAAACTCAAATCTCTGCTTGAGTACAGTTAGAAAGGGATGACTATATGCGATGACTAGCACTCTTCCTTTCTTACTGTACTCAGGCAGAAATTCAAGTTTGAGTTTGATTCTATAATACGAGCCTCAGTAACTTTTTTTTTTAATCGATTATCGTGCAATGTCGTGTTGGGTGTTGGAAAGTTACATGGCACTTCACTAGCAGCAATGCTACCAACATTTTGTAAACAGCTGTCATGTCAGTGTCAGCACTGTCAGTCAGCTGTCAAGTGCTAGCTGGTGGTTAGCTGATTTTTGTCTGTCCAAGATATTTTTATTAATTTCATTTGATTAATTGGTGTTTCTTTCCTTATAATTGTACCCGATGGGTGCGTAGTAAGCTGTTTATTTAGTTACATTCATATCCAGCCCTCAGTTTCATCGTGTGACCAGGTAATTATCTCATTTTCGATGTCCCTGAATTGATTATGAATACTCTATCTTAGTCAAATCTTAGTGTTATTCAAACAATACATACATGGTATATTTATTAACTAGCGCTGTCTCTTATCTATTATTCATTGAATAAACAGGTATACAGATGAATGTGTGGCAGATAGTTAACTATAAGTAATAACATCTTTAGTAGTGAAAAGTGGTTTTTGCCACTGTAAGTACTAAGTGGTGTGCCTAGATACTTGATAATTTATCTTCAATCGGAGTGTCAGGTTCGTTCTAACAAGAATCTGTTAATGTTAACAGTTTAATAAAAGTATACCTATAGTATTAGAGGAGTAGTATGAATAAATAGTAAGTTATAAGGGAATGTGCTGAGGGGAGTGGCTCTCCCACTCCACCACCCGATTTCCATAGCCCATACGCCATACCCCCCATGCCTTTCCCCTTCCCCCTCCCCCTGAAGCAAAGCGCCAGAAACAATGTTATTTATTTTCTTTAATGTGGCTCACTAAAATTAAATTAAACATGGGTCACTGAATTTCTTATAAAAAAAAATATGAATCGCAGATTACTGATTGCAACAAAAATTTAGAGCAGTTCAGTGCGGCATTAATTGCTGATTGATTTAGGAATATTAGTAAGAGGCCAACTAATGGACAGATAAGCCGGAATATTTGCTAGCCAAAAGTTGCTGACCATCTAACCATTTTGGCTAAACGAATCGATTTTTCTGCTCCCCAAAATACAAATATCAGGGGCCCAATCGCGCTAATTTACAACGATAAAACCAAAACCAAATCGTTACCGCTTGAGTTTTGTTTACAGAAAAATACTCGCTTTAATTATGTTAAAATTGTACAAAGCTGTGCCTAAGGAGCATAGAATAACAATCTCGGACAATTTAAATGAAAATTCTTAAGCTAAACCAAAGATTTTTAGGTAAATATAACCTCAATGACAACGTAACGGTTTTGGTTTTATCGTTCAGAATTAGTGCGATTGGGCCCCAGGTCATTCTGAACTTACCATCCAAATTTCAAGGATGTGTCCAGTCCATGAAACTAAACAACTTTCTCTAAGAAATATGTGTTGAATTTCGCCACAAAATTTTGGTCATTCCCTACAAAATTGATCATGTGATCTCTTTTATTTGTATGGATAGTTATTTTTTTTACATATTTGGCCATGTATTTCCTAGAGAAACTTGTTGAATTTCATGGACTGAACACATCCTCAAAGTTTGGATGGTGATTACAAAATGACCCTGTAGTTTGCCAACCAGTTAAACCACACCTCATTATTATTGTTGACATAAATTGTTAATATATGCACTGGAACTTTTGTAGACATCGCTTGTGTATATGCATAATCAATACGTAAATATAACCCTTTCCAGCCATGCCGGGCACAAACCTAATTGTGCCGGTTGTCCTCTGGGGCAAGCACGCTCCGACACACTGCATCTCCTCCATCTACTTGTCCCGTGACCAGAAGACCCTAGTGACGGGCTGCTACGACGGCCAGATCTGTATATGGCAGGTGCATCCAGAGACGTTGAAGATGACACCTAGGTGTCTCCTTGTCGGCCATACTGCTCCTGTCACATGTTTGTCACGAGCTTCTATTATACAGGTGAATTTGTTTTTAGATTATTCAGTACATTCGAGTTCAATTATATCTAGGCGACCTTTTAGAAGAATACCCCATTCCATCAATCCACCATGCAGATGGGTCAATCAATCAGTGTCAATCAATCTTGTCCACAAACAAAAGTATATTTCCTTGAAAATAAATATCAACTAACCAGTTTGGGTTAAATGTAATACTTTAAGTATCATTTTGGTAATAGAAATTAATATGTTGTTTACATATTTGTTCGTATTTTAATGGTTGTCCAAGAGACGTCAATGTCCCTTTTATTTGTATGAACAACCTATATAATACGAACAAATATGTAAACAATATGTACGACCTTTACTGTTACCAAAATGATACGACAACGAAATTTGACGACCTGAGTGGTGCAGTGGTCAACATGCTGCCTACCACGCAAGAGGTCCCAGGTTCGATTCCCGGCCGGGCAGAAATTGAAATGATGAATTTTTATTTCTGTGACGGGTCTGGGTGTTACTATGTATAATAAGAATATACATATTTAAAAAGTATATAAGTAGTATATCAGTTGTCTAGCACCCATATTACAAGCTTTGCTTAGTTTGGGGCTAGATGGCGCTGTGTAAAATTGTCCAAGCATTTATTATTTATTATACTTTAAATCTTAAATTTTAAGTATTTATAAGCTAAACTATTTTTTTATTTTAAGATAATACACTTTTATGTTATAGGACACTTAAAAGTTGATTGACTCAGATTATACATTTTTGTAGAACAGCTTACCTTCGCCATAATTTCACCCTTGCCACTGATAAGGATAGTATTTTATAAAGGAATAGGTATATATGTTTTGTGAATAATTTTGTAATATCGAGTGGGGCGATTTTGTAACTCTATTGCAATCAATTTCTGATTGAAATCGACAGAAATTACATTGCTACTTTAGTAAGAATCAATGTGACAACTATCTTACTATTCAATGCAGCAATGTAACTACAACAATTTAAATTAAAAGTTTTTAGCAACACATTTACAAAATCAGCCCACAGATATCATGATGCTTAGAGCACTGGTGATGAATACCCAAACCTCATTCAAACCAAATAGTTAAAGTTGATGAATTTGTTTTAACTTTCAGGATAACAACTACATAGTGAGTTCATCGGAGGCCGGCGAGATGTGTACATGGGATCTTGTTGACGGAAAGTGCAGGGAGAGTGTAAAGCTGTCACAAGTTCATACAAACATACAGGTAAATAAGTTAGAAATATGCTCATTGTTCACCTCTCAAGCTATCGCTCTCACTGCACATGAAATAAAACACTTGTAGGAAATGTATGGAGTACTAGCGGCCGCCCGCGGTTTCACCCCTGTGGTTCCCGTTCCCGTGGGAATATCGGGATAAAAAGTACTCTATGTTTTAATCTATGGTATCTACTATCTGTGTGCCGAATTTCAACCAAATCTGTTCAGTAGTTTTTGTGTGATAGAGGAACAAACATCCAAACCCACAAACTTTCACATCTTTACATACAGGGTGGATTTTTGAGTCGGTACATTAAGGGCAGGTACCTTAACGGTTATAGTTACAGGAAAACGTTCCTAGGAGACCATCCATAACTTTTTAAGATATTCTGAACTGCGTTCACAGATTTTAGAAAAATATTACAGTTAGCAAAAAAAAAAATGCTAAAATACCAAAAAAATTTTTTTTATGCCAATCGATCCTATTTCGTCTGGGAATCAAAAGACTATGGGATCATTTAAGGTATGAGTACTAGAAACGACAGAAATCGCCAAAAACTTTTCCCATACATTTTGTACTGAAAAACGATAAATCAACTCGAAATATTTTTTACTGCCAAACGATCCTATTTCTTACTGTGATCAAAATACTATTTGAGGATAACTGAATTTTGAGTACAGAAACTGATTTTTTTTGTTGTATTTTTTAATGTTGTAGAAGATTGTGCTTGCGTGTGAAGCCGGTGTTGTCACTTACTGTAGTTTCTGTACTCAAATTTCAGTTGGCCTTAAAGAGCATTTTGATCACAGTACGAAATAGGATCATCTGGCAATAAAAAATATTTCGAGTTGGTTTACCGTTTTTCAGTACAAAATGTATAGGAAAAGTTTTTGGCAATTTCTGTCGTTTCTAGTACTCATACCTTAAATGATTCCTTAGAGTCTTTTGATCCCCACACGAAAGAAATAGGATCGATTGGCATAAAAAAAATTATTTTTGGTATTTTAGCATTTTTTTTGCTAACAGTATTTTTTTCCAAAATCTGTGAATGCAGTTCAGAATATCTTAAGAAGTTATGGATGGTCTCCTAGGAACGTTTTCCTGTAACTAAAACGGTTATGGTACCTGCCCTTAATGTTCCGTCTCAAAAATCCACCCTGTAAAATAAATCCTCACTAATATTATAAATGCGAAAGTCCGTTTGTTTGTTTGTTTGTTTGTTACACCTAGGGCTTGCAAATATTCGATGAAATCCAATATTCGAATATTCGAAAATTTTTAAGGAGGTATTCGAATATATTCGAATATTATTCGAATAATTCTGTAAAATAAGACAGATGATCGTAATTATTAAATATTTCTTATATTTTCAAGTTAAACTGAAGTTAAATGATTCGTTTAATGGGACGCATTGTGTAAATATTATCCTCAATTGACTTTTTTTGCCTTCGCCCCACGTTTTTAGTTTAAAAACTTCTTTGTAGAGTTATAAATCTTTAAAGGGGAAATTATTTTATATTTATTAGTCCGTTTTTCTAGTTAATTTTAAAAACATGTTTTGAGTCCGATTTTGATACTTTTTAGTTCATTTTTAAAACGTATGTTTTTTGGTTTGATTGTCAGTAAATATTATTTTTTTGTTTTTGGTCTTATCTAAGTTTTTTCTCGGGCTTTTTTTCGGCTTCATTATAAGACCAGGGTCTAGTACTATCTCTCATCAATTCAGAATACATTTTAAAACGAATCAAACAAGCCCAAACTTGATGGGGTTGTATGGTATTATTATAGAGATCCTGTACCCTTCTTTCGGCTCCATCACCAGATCCTGGACACTATTTCCCAACAGATTACTTGTCAAGACAAATCAAACGAGCCCAAACTTTATGGAGTTGTATGATTTTATTAGAGAGTTCCTGTGGCCTTCTTCCGACTCAATCACCAGACCCTGGAAATCATCTTCCGTCAAAATACTAGTCAAGACAAATCAAACGAGCTCAAAATAAATGGAGCTGCATGGTTTTATTACATATTTTTCGTGATTTTCTTACGGGACGAATCAAACGAGCCCTCGATGGATATGTATGGTTTTATTACAGAGTTTCTGTGATTTTCTTCCGGCTCCATCATCAGATCTTGGACACTATTTCTCAACAGAGTTATTGCCAAAACGAATCAAACGAGCCCAAACTCGATGGATTTGTATGAATTCATTACAGAGTTCCTATGGTTTTCGTCCGGCTCCATCATCAGACTCTGGACACTATTTCCCAACAGAGTACTAATCAAGACGAATCAAACAAGCCCAAACTAAATGGAGTTGTATGGTTTAATTACATAGTTTTTGTGGTTTCCTTCCGACTTCAGACACTGGACACTATTTTCCCAACAGAATACTTGTCGAGACGAATCAAACGAGCCCTCGATGGATATGTATGGTTTTATTACAGTTCCTGTGATTTTCTTCCGGCTCCATCATCAGACGATGGACACTATTTCTCAACAGAGTGATTGCCAAGACGAATCAAACAATTTCAAACTAGATCGATTTGCATGGTTTCAGTACAGAGTTCTTGTGGTTTTCGTCCGGCTCCATCATCAGAATCAGGACACTATTTCCCAACAGAATACTAGTCAAGACGAATCAAACGAGCCCAAACTAAATGGAGTTGCATAGTTTTATTACATAATTTTGTGGTTTTCTTCCTGCTTCATAATCAGACCCTGGACACTATATTTTTCCCAACAGAGTATTTGTCGAGACGAATCAAACGAGCCCAAACTCGATGGATTTGTATTGTTTTATTACAGAGTTCCCGTGGTTTTCTTCCGGCTCCATCATTACACCATGGACACTATTTCTAATCAGAGTTATTGCCAAGACGAATCAAACGAACCCAAACTCGATTGATGTGTATGGTTTCATAACAGAGTTCCTGTAGTTTTCTTCCGGCTCCATCATCAGACCCTGGACAATATTTCCCAACAGAGTACTAGTCAAGACGAAGCAAACAAGCCAAAACTCGATGTATTTTTATGGTTTTAGTACATAGTGTCAAACATAGGCCCTGACTCAAAAGCACTATTTGAAGCTAAGAATATGCCAAAGAAAATGAAAAGATGGCTTAATAGGTGTTACGCTGAAAGACCGTCAAAAATCAGAGGAAATAAGAGGAAAAAAACGAAAGTAGAAGATATAATAAGGAAAATAAGACAGTTAAAATGGCAATGGACGAGTTAAATGGCAAGAGAAAGCAAGGAAAATGTACCACAATTATTACAGAGTGGCAACCGTGGGACAGTCAAAGAAAAAGAGGAAGACAAACCAAAAGATGGGCAGATGATATTATGTAAACTGAAGGAACACTTTGATCGCGAAAAGCATGTGATAGAACAGAATGGAAACAGCTGAAAAAGGCCTACGTGTCGCAAGACACGCTGATCTACTAAAGCCAAAAAGGAATAAAATGAACAAAAGAAAGAAAAAATATTTATTTGAGATAATCACACACTTGTACTTGTTAAGACGAATCAAACGAGCACAAACTGGATGGGTTTGTATGGTTTTATTACAGATTTACTGAGGCCTTTTGGTTCCATCATCGGATCAGCTCAATGACACTATAAGATGTCATTGTCTTCCTGTTCTGTTCTGACCTATGTTTTAAGTTTCAAGTCTTTGACTTATTGGGAAGCTAGATTTAAATCGTCAATTTGTGGAAAAACAAACAACATAGGTAAACAAATAAATAAACGAGAAAATGAACGTTAACTATAGCTTCATTCTATGCTCACAAAAGCTATTCAGGTATTTAATGAATGACTTTTGCCTAAATCCAAAAAAGTGGAAAATATTCGAATATTCGAATATCACCGACTTGAGTATTCGAATAGCAAAATAAGGCGAATATTCGAATAATTCGAATATTCGAATTGCAAGCCCTAGTTACACCTTCACGTCCTAACTACTGAACCGATCATCATGAAATTTTGCATACACGTTGTCAGGGCTACAGAGAAGGACATAGGGTACCTTTCATCCCGAAAAAAGTATAGTTCCCGAGGGATAACAAAAAACCTTCCCACGCAGACGAAATCGCGGGCGGCCGCTAGTTTATACTGTTAGTAGGATAGTATAGAGGGAGCTGGTATTTGCCGAATACTTAATATGGATATTTAAGGATAATTTTGCTTTGATAACATATATATGTAGTTCATAGTGAACAATTGCCGTTAATTTTCGGAACGCTAAAAAATATTGTGTAAAATCTAAAATCCTGCCTACAAGTGCCTACAATAGCGAGTCACGTGCTAATGAAGGGTTTATGCTGCACACTAGCGCTGCCAGTGGAAAAAAATGAAAGTGGCGAAAATGGCCACTTTTTACCGACTTCAAAAGGAGGGAGGTACTCAATTCGACCCGTTTTTTTTTTTTTTTTGTTTTTTGTATGTACACCGATTACTCGAAGACGGCTGGACCGATTGAAATGATTCAAATGTTATTACATTAGGTAAACTCCCAAGTTGGTCCCATTTTTTAAAATTTTGAAATCGGTTCAGTACTTTTCAAGTAATCTTGAAAAAAGCATGTAAATAGTATGATTTTGTGTGAACTACCTCGATGATCAGTCGTATAACTTCTTTGTTTATGAACTGAATAAGATAATAATTTTTTTGTTGGAAAAGGGATATCTTAAGTGTAGTTCTTTAACCGACTTAAAAAAGGAGGTTCTCAGTTTGACCCGCATGTATGTATGTTTCGCCGCGATTAACTCACGTTTGGCTGAGCCGATTTTAATTTCTACCTAAATAATATACCTACACTACCTAATACAAAAGGTACCTACACTAAAAATAAAAAAATAAAAAATTGTTTAAAAAACAAAAAACCGACTTCAAAAAACCTACCTCTAAAAAGCAAGAAATAATATTCGTAATAATAAAACACGTCTATTGAAGTCGGGTGGGGCTTTTAGAATAAAAAAAAAGGGATTTGTACTCCAGCCCCACCCGACTTCAATAGACGTGTTTTATTATTACGAATATTATTTCTTGCTTTTTAGAGGTAGGTTTTTTGAAGTCGGTTTTTTGTTTTTTTAAACAATTTTTAGCAAAAATAAAACTCTATTAAAATAAACAACAGGCAAAAAAATAATGTTTATCTATAAAAAGTACCTCAAATCGTCTTCGGAGGATAATTCACAATTTCGTCTGTATGCACTATGTTTTTTTCCAATGGCGGCGCTAGTGTGCAGAATAAACCCTCTTAATTTGTTGTAGGCATACCACATGTGCAACAGTGAGGATCTGCGCCTATTCTGCAACGGTTACTACGCAGAAATACTCATCATGGATCCATTCTCGCTCGAGATATTGTTCTCTTTGAGCTCCAAGATGAATCCCGATTGGATATCCGCTTTACATGTAAGTATGCTTTTTAATTTAGTACTTACGAAATGCATGCATGCATTTATGGATGCATGCATGCTCCACGAATAAACTTTCAGCGAATTAACAGATCTGCCCCCCTAGAATGACCACGTTTTTTTGGCGCCATTTTGTCGAGTTCGGTTTGGTGACTAATTTAATTATTCGCAAATTGATTCATAGTGGATATTGTGTCTTAAAATTGGTGCAGTTTTGCGGTACAAGTGTCTACGCAACTGAACAATATGTGGGATAATTGAAATAGGCGCGATCTTGGTTGTGTGAAGCTGAGACTTATTGTAGTGGTGGCTACCTCGGCTGACCTTACCGAGTAAACTGTCTTGATACACTTGGTGCCAAATGCTCCAAGCAGCATTGGAATGCGGTGCACCCATTTTAATGTAAACTGAAACAATCTACCACTGAACTATTCAAAACATGACACTGGCAAAAATTACTCCCTAAAGAGGAGAGTAGATTGCCAAACTAAAATAATAAGAAGAAGAATGACCACCGAAACGCGATATGATATAGCGATTTATCACGTTTAACTGTCAAAAGATAATGGATTTTGACAGTTCAGTGTGGATAAAACGCTTTAGCACGCGATATACATTGGCGGTCACATAATTAAAGACACCAGTAGATTTTCATACAAACGAGGTAGCTTTGAAGCGTTGGTTCTCCGCCAGGGATTGTGACCTGGAGGATATGTTTAATAAAACCGCGAAATTAGCATAAAAATGTATGGAAATCCTGAAACTGAAAACTCTGATCCTTATATCTCTTAGAATGCTGATCAGATCAGTTGGGTGTGTTTATTGATCTGAATCTCCTCCATTCACTCCCTGGATGGCCATCATCAGATCAGAGGTAGGTCAATCCTGGGCGGAGAACCAAGGCTTCAAAGTTACCTCGTTTGTATGAAAATTGACTGGTGTCTTTAATTATGTGATCGCCATTGTACATCGTGTTTCGGTGGTCGTGCTATAGTCCAATAAAACTAGCTTTTTCTGGACATAATTAGATAACTGAAATTTTCTTTTTCTATGTAATAAATTAGTGTTAGTTATAGTTAAAATAAAAGGAATTAAACATTTCGAAACTTCGCATAAAACTAAAAAAAATTAAAACTAAATTTTCAAAAAAAAATTGATTTCGTTATTACAGCATAATAAATAACTTAGTAAATGTACATGTATTATGCTATGAGGCTTGCATTTCAGGTAAATAAATCAAAATTAAACTAATTGATCAATCGGAACTATTGTTAATAAAGAAGGTTCAGTAAGTTGCAGATATTTTGGCTTATCTTAACAGAAATTATAGGTAACTGTAATTTAATAAGTCATACTGAATGGTATATAATGTGTGTTAAAAAACAAAGTGTATAAACAAAGATTTCACAGTTACGATTTTTAACTACTGAGAAATACATTATTATTGAAACGTAAAAAATAAATGTTTAATTTTTGTCTAAAATGTCTAAAAAGACGCATCATAGCTCAATAAGATACAAGCATCATAGTTACCATTTTGGCTTATCTAGATATTGAGAGCAGATGAATACTGTGAAAAAAAACGAACATGCGAAATTGGATTCAGTTTAATTTTGCTATTAGGTGATAGCATTTTAATGCACCATAAAATTCTACTAACAAGGTATTTGGTTAACTATTTTGCTTTTAGGAAAAAGCTAGGTAATGTACGAAATCTCATGGGTTTTTTTTAAGAAACGGTTACCACCCCGGATTTTTTACATCGCATATCTAATTAATATTTGACACTTAATATCAATATCCGATAAACTAATTAAAACAACGAGTTTATTAATTATGTCCAGATAAAGCTAGTTTTATTGGACTACTAGGGGGGTTGGTTAACATTAAGAAATAATGAGCCAAATATTTAAAAATTATTGTGTTAGTAATTGAATTTGAAAAGAATTTTCTGCTGTCTTAATTTTTATGGTTTTTTGTAGGTTTTACGTCCTTCTTCGAGAAAAGATGACGTTGTTCTTGCCATATCTATCACAGGAACTGTCAAAGTAAGTATTAAACAATTGACGGCCTTATCGCTAAAAAGCAATTTCTTCCAGGCAACCATAAGTTGAGCTGGATAAAAATACTAGATAGTTATGGGTAGTTTATGGTGTTCCATAGAAGTACTTATAATAAAATACATAAATAAATATACATCATATATATATTACTTTTTATGCTTCTAATAAGCTTTATGATATATGATATTGAACCCAATGTGTTTGACGTAAAATTGAAAATTTTAGTAGAATCAAGCTATGTATATTTAACTACTATCCCCGTCAATTAGTCACTTCTCAAGCTTACGCGCTCACTAGACATGAAATAAAACAATTTTTAACGGATACTAGCGCGGTTTTATTGAAAGTACTTTGGTAATTAGTTGGTATTTGGTTTGATTTTTGGTTTTCCCGACATTTCGGCAACTTTGCAGCTGCCGTGGTCACGGGGGACTGAAGCTACCCGTGAGTCTACCCTCAAGCGATGAATTTTTTTAGACGTTCAGAAATTAAAATTTTTAACAAAATTTTATTATTGTTTTATGTTGATTTATAATTTAATTTTATGAATTATTTAGTGCTAAAAAGAGAGAGAATCTACTGAAGCTACCACCATTTCATAAAATTGGGAGGCCCCTCCAAGAAAGAAATGGCGAAAGAAAACTTGGAGAGGAAAACCGACCTCCGTCTTTTATATTAATTTATTTATTTGCAAAAGGAACTAACTGTATCATTAGATCTTACAGTGTGTGTGAGGGGCTTAAGCTTGTGAATGATGGGGTCCCAAGCTGGTGGAATTTTCCAACCATCATCTTTATTGAAACCAAAGTGCTTTCAATAAAACCGCGCTAGTATCCGTTAAAAATTGTTTTATTTCAGTAATTAATATATTAAATTTTAGAATTTTATTGTTCCTAATGTAATGACATAATTGTCATTTTTAGTTCCGAATGACGTCGACTTGTATGTTAATGTGACAAAGTTCCATCCATCGTATTACCTATTTGCGGGGATTATACTGAACGTTACAACTACCGAATATGGTAGATAGGGACCATCAAACTGAACAACTTTTACTATGTGACAAACTTTTAAATCGCGAAAAAAGATCTGCTGTTTCATACAAAAATTAATAACGAAACAGCTGATTTTTTCCGCGATTTCAGAGTTGGTCCCATAGTAAAAGTTGTTCAGTTTGATGGTCCCTATCTACGATATTCGGCATTAGGAGTTATTTTTTAACACCTTGTATAGTACAGTATGAGGCAAATATCTTGAAATCGGGTGGGGATTGCGCGGAACGCGTATTTTGTGTATGCGTAGCGGTGAGGGGCGCGGGCGGAGGGAGAGGGGCGCGCGCTATTGGTCGCTCACAAGAGCACATGCGCGAACTTATCCCCACTCCGGCAAAAAAATTTGAAGCTGTTTGCCTCGTACTGTATTAAGTCATTTAGCAGACACTGACACTTTCTATTCTCTACAGGTATGGTCTCTCTTAGGCCACGAAAACAAACAGTCGGAACCGATTTACGAAAACGAATCGAAACAGATTCGCTGCCTCAACGCTCTGTCGCTTAACTGTTGCGCGTACAACCAGCGCACTGTGCTTATAGTCTGTGCCAAGTATTGCCAGATATACGATGCGGGTAAGTGTTGCCATTGCTAAAAATGTTTTTTTTTCACACATTTAGTATGGTTTATACACTCTTTTAATGATAGTTGTGTTATTTTATATTTATTTCATACATACGACCTCATTTCGTCCATACTATTTATTTCGAATTATTTGGGGGCGCACATTTTACCACTTTGGCGGTGTATATCTTTCAAACGGTTGACTTTGAGAAAAAGTTGTCTTAGAAACCTCAATGTAATTTTTAAAGACCTATCTATAGACACGCAACACTCGTTGGTTTGAACAAAAAATTTTTTTTCAGTTTCAGTTCCATGTATGGGAAGCCCCCCTTAATCTTTTATTTTTCTTTTTTTTTGTATTAAATTCGTTAAGCGGTTAACAGAATACATTTACCTACCAAGTTTCAACTGTGTAGTCTTTACTTTCGGAATAAAGTGGCTGTGACATACGGACAGACAGACAGACAGACATGACGAATCTATAAGGGTTCCGTTTTTTGTCATTAAGGCTACGGAACCCTAAAAAGCACTAGCGCTTTGTCTCAAGCTCGCAGCAAAATCGGTTTTTTAAACGCCAAAAGCGCTCTTTTCTAGCTGGAGAGGTAAAAACTTTCACATGTATAATTACTCTCAACAAAGTAGGATTTTATCTACGTCGTATCGTACCTCATTATACAAAGTATATTTGTAATGTATATTTGTTGTATATTTGTAAGCCCATGAAGCTGAACAGTGTTCTCCTAAATCTTATCCTAAATCTTCTCCATTGTTCCAGGAGATTTCTCAGTTCTGTGCTCCATCCAAGCTCCTTCAGGAGAACGTTGGATGTCCGGGGACTTCCTGGCCCCCGACAGGATACTCGTCTGGTCCACCGAGGGCAAAGGATACTTGTACAGACTGCCTGCTAAGTGAGTATTTAAAAAAAAACATATTAAATGCGGTGGTAGTGAGTTTTGGGTTCGATTCTCGGCCTTGAAGTTTTTGGGAATCTTTAAGTTAAGGCAGAAATGATTTGAGAGTTCAAACCTACCAAAATATCAGAACAATGCATAAAAACCTTAGCACAAGATAATAAGGCGCACTTTCGTTTAACAACAAATGGAAGTTCACCTTAATATCTTGAGAGAAGTTTGAGTTTTGTCAAATGTTCACATTTTTGGTAAATATGCTCAGATCATTTTGACGCTGAAAGTACAAAACGTACCTACTTAGAGATTTTAAAATGAGTATACCCCTTAGTAAAATAAATGTGCACTGTTAAGGGTCCACAAAGACGACAGTATTTTTATTCTTTTGTGTTGAAAAAGCAAACAGGCCAAATTGACACCTTAAGAGCCTACGTAGGCAGAGAGCGGTCTGGGGACGCATTTTTGAATCATTCGAAATGAATCTTAAATTCATGCACGAAAGCAAAACGTATACGAAATCGATTTCGATTGCTCCCAATGTTGCCCTAAAACTCGAATCTTATAACATTTTTCATTTCACGCAGAAAAAATAAAAACCGGAAAGCCATAACCCGTCTATTTTAAAAACCGGTATGGAGTTACGGGGGTACGGAACGTAAATTCAAAAGTTATAATGTCATTGTCTGACAGTCATTTGATTTTGATATTTCTCTCTCTCACGTCATTTCTACTGGTAGAATATCGAAAACGGATCGGACCACTCGTTGCAAAATTCACGAGTATGAATATTCAAAAATAGCGATTTTAGAGATTCGCATACGAATCTTGCGATTTCATACACGATTTGGAATTCTAATGATTCAAAAATAGGGGCCCTGGAGTTCCGAGTTCCGCGTTCAGAGTTTTGCGTTCTTTCGAATGTACTGAAGTCCTTGCGATAACGCACACGTTTTTTACCGCCGAGACAGACAGAAGTTGCAAATACAGAAAAACTGATTGCTTAGAGAAAGGAGATTATTATAATATGACTACTTCAAAATACATTACATACATACATACAAAATACATACATACATAAATATACAAAATACATACATACATTATAAAATACTACTGAATTCGCCTTGTTGTTCTCCACTCAATAGGGAATATGCATAATTTTTTTTTAAATCAAAATCAAAAGTATATGCGTGAGAAAATTAACTGTAATATTGAAACTTTTCTCTTGCGTTTTTTTTCTCGCCTATAGTTAGCACGCATCAGCTCCCGCCGAAAACGCTCTGTATAGATATGTGACGTCACTTGTCACGTTTCAGGCGTTTTTCAGGCGCGTTTAATATGGAGTTAGCCAAGAATCTTCAATTATCTCCTTAAATTTTGCGTTTAAGTACATATGTGTCATACAAAATATTATTTCTTATTCGATATTCTATCTGACTGTAAAATTAAAAAACATCGTTATTTTCCCCTGATTTCATTGTGTGATAGAACTAAAATAATACATTTTTTTTCTTTCCCATCATGTTTTTACAAGTGTCCGCAGCGATCAAGCTCAAATTTATCAAAATCGGTCACTTATGCATAGTCCCTATTCTTTCTTTTCTTTTTAGACGCTTCTAGTGTCTACAAAAGCAATGCTTCGGAACTTTTTAGCTTTTAAGAAAATGGAACGCATGAATTTAAACCCCACTCGTGTGAGTCTCGAACTCTCGAGCGGTCAGAACGCAAAACTAATAATAATAAATGCTTGGACAATTTCACACAGCGCCATCTAGCCCCAAACCAAGCAAAGCTTGTAATATGGGTGCTAGACAACTGATATACTACTTATATACTTTTTAAATATATACTTATTATACATAGTAACACCCAGACCCGTCACAGAAATTAAAAATCATCATTTCAATTCCTGCCCGGCCGGGAATCGAACCCGGGACCTCTTGCGTAGTAGGCGGCATGTTGACCACTGCACCACTCAGGTGGTCTAAACTGAACGCGAAATTTGGAACTCCAGACCGCTCTCTGTATGCGCAGGCTGTTAATAGGTTTTTGAGGTAACAAGTTATTTCTTAAGAGTGTTTTCGCATTTTGAAGCTCAGATAGGCTGTATCATTCACTTTTTCTAGGAGCTCGATGGCGCAGTGGTTTAGCGCCTGGCCCAGCGATTGCGGAGGTTAAGCGACTTTCGCGAGGGTCAGTCATGGGATGGGTGACCAAAAATATATTATCTCGAGCTCCTCCGTGCTTCGGAAGGCACGTTAAGTCGTTGGTCCCGGCTACATTTGCAGCCGTTAACACCCACCAATCCGCATTGGGCCCGCGTGGTGGGCTATGGCCCATCCTCCTTATCCACCTATAAGAAAGGCCTGTGCCCCAGCAGTGGGGACGCTAAAAGCCTATCTGAGCTTCAAAATGCGTAAACGCCCTTAATAAACTTCCTATTTTTCTTTTAGCAAAAGGAATCAGAGGTACTGAAATCAAGTAATAATGGTATTCTTATTTTAATAATAAATTTAATAAATTTTGCATACATTATCATGTTTTCGACCGTATTTACTAGAAGATAAAGCATCAATTTGTCCATTTTATCACTTTGTTTTACTAAGGGCTTTTTAGGCTCAGTTTACGCTGCGGTGGAATGAAAGCGGAATTTCTGGTACATAGAGAGTTATGTCTATTGTGTATTGTGTAAAGCGTAAACTAGATACGAGCCTAAGGCTACTTGTCCACTGACGCAGAGCGAGGCGGGAGATTTTATGCAATCCTATTGGTTAATATTTCCTAGTTTCTCCTCGCTCCGCGTCAATGGATAGGTAGCCTAAAAAGAGGTTTGCGCGGATTTTAGAGTATTCCCGTATTTTGAGTTTGCACTTACTTTAACCACGGATGTTAAGTATACGAAATTTCGGATCTGGATATGGATATAGAAATAATATTATACCGGTTTCGGATACGGTTGCAGATATGAAATCATTTCGGATTGTCAAAAAGATTGAAAACAGAAATAGGTTATAATTTGACTTCATAATTAATAGACGTAATAATTTGACCGGGCAGAAAAACCTGCCATAACTGTGTCATAGACTCCGCCCTATCCGAAATTATCCGAAACGTTTACATCGAATTCGGTTACGGTTACAGATAGATTTCTATTTCGGATATCCGATAGTTTCGGTTATGGAGACTCTTAACATCCTTGCATTTACTATGTTCCATATTATTCGCTTCCATTCCACCGGTGTAAATTGAGCCTTAGGCTTATTTACTATGCTATTGTTATTTAAAGAACAGGTTCATTAGATAAACATTCATCAAAGCACTGTTGCCTTTGTTATGGTTTGATAAAAACATTTTTAATTACATTAGTAGATATTTTTACGGAAAATGAGGCTTTATTCTCTTTTACTATAAGGTTGTTTTTAGTCTAAAGTATGATTTACAACAAAAATGCGACAGTGGATCCGTTACATACACACGTACATTAATAAATAGCTAATACAGGGGGGTATCAGTCCGCGCTTAAACTTTTATATTAGCCTACTGCTCACGACTGACTCAGTCGAGCCAGCGCGCGAGGGGTGGCGTGTGTCGATTGAGACAGAGCTACGCGACAGAAAGAGAAGCGCTTCGGAGGTGCTTATAATAATAGGCACGCAGCGCTGTGCAATTCGATATTGTACTTTATTGCCGTGTTGCGAGAGTAGCTTGTTATTTGATTGTCATCGCGCAGATGGGCTTCTGTACGTTTAGTACTAAGGGCTGACACAGAACATGTTATTTTGTTGTTTAATAAACAATCAATTAGTATGAAAATAACAATTCTATTTTCAACCATAAATTCAACGGATTAAGGCTCTTATTTGTATATTTTGGGAATAGTAGTGGTTTCTTGAATAAATGTAATTAAAAATGGTGTTTGGCTAAAATCAGAAAGTTCATCCATAAAAATCTTACCGGTTTGATGTCAATTTATTTTAAAGCAGAGTTGGGCAAAATGTAATCTAACTACTGATTAATAACTACGATTACATTTTGTAGTTAGTAATCAAACTACTCGATTTTTTTAAAAAAATCGTAAAAAGTAGTTACAACATTTCGATTACTAACTACTAGTTGCAGTTGCAATCACGATTGCATGATTACTTTGTTGATGAATGTAGTCGTTTACAGGTCGGGCAGGGCGAATTCAATGAGGAATTTATTTTAACTTTGAAAATGATGGTTTATTTTAGCAAATACAATTGTGCGTGAAAAATATGAGAAATCAAAAATGGTAGGTATGTATGGTCGCGTCGTCGTCTGCGCGCGAGATGTGTGTCCAGCCAGCTGGCGTCCCCCCCGCCGCTCCTTCTCCTCGGGTTTTGCCGTCGTGCGTCGGCCGCCGTCGTAGTTGTTGCGCGCGAACATGCTCCCGGCCTTGGAAGCATCCGGACTGGTTCCAATGAAAACGCAGCGCAAATGTGGATGAGCCGCGGGTAGCTATGCGGCAGGCAGCAGTGGACATATGCGTGAGAAAGCCCGCTGAATCTCGCCAGTCTCCGTCTTGATACTCGCAACTCGTGAGATGCCGTCCTTCCCTGGGTAGGTCCGTAGTACTCGTCCGAGGCGCCATTTCAGGGGCGGCAAGTTGTCATCCTTTATCAAGACTAACGTGTTTGGAGTTAGTATATCCTTGTGTTTTTGCCATTTAGTTCGCTTCTGTAGCTCGGAGATGTATTCCTTGGCCCATCTCGCCCAAAAGTGTTGTCGCATTTGCTCCACCCTGTCGTAGCGGACGAGTCGTTGCGTAGTCATCTCGGTCAAGTCTCGGCAGGCAGGCGCGGTGAGCGGTCGGCCAATTAGGAAATGAGCGGGACAGAGAGGAACTAAATCATTGGGATCTGTGGATAGCGGTGATATGGGTCTGGAGTTAAGGACTGCTTCTATTTGTGCCAGCGTTGTGCTTAATTCCTCGTATGTGAGGTTGGCGTTACCTATAACACGGCGAAGATGGAACTTACATGACTTGACCCCTGCCTCCCACAAACCACCAAAGTGAGGCGAATAAGGAGGTATAAAAGTGAACTTTATTGAATTATTAGTAGCGAAATTAATAATATCCGATTCGTTATTATTTAAAAATGTATGAAATTCTTTCGCGGCCCCTACGAACGTCCTTCCATTGTCTGAAAATATTTCAGCAGGTTTACCACGTCGAGAGAGGAATCTTTTTAATGCAAGAATGTATGCTTGTGATGTGAGACTTGTAACCAATTCTAAGTGGATTGCACGAGTACTAAAACAGACGAATAAACAAATGTAACATTTTTTTAATTTAGCGCCTTTTCCTTTGCGGTTCAGATAGAATAATGGCCCACAATAATCCACGCCACAACGTATATATGGGTAACCTTGTTCGATTCGTTCAATGGGTAAATTACCCATTTGAACTTGGTATGGTTTAGCGTTTAAGCGAGCGCATCTAATACAAGTACGTACTGTTTGCCTAGCGAGGTTGCGCCCTCTGAGAGGCCACCAACTATCCCTGATTGTAGCTAAGAGCAACTGAGGCCCAGCGTGAAGCAAAACTCGATGATGATGATGGAAAAGCAGTTTAGTAAAGCTATGTTTGCTGCACAGTAACAACGGATGTTTCTTTCCGTACGTAAATGTCTCCGAGTTGGATAATCGACCACCTACTCTAATTAAATCATGTTTATCTAGAAAAATATTTAAACTTGAAATATCACGTGGAACATTACCAACGCGTTTATTTTTTAAATCATCGTAAACATTAGAGAACGATTGTCTTTGCGAAATTCGCGTTAATATTTTTGTAGAATCATCCAATTCATCCACAAGAAGCGGACCAAAGCGTTTTAAAATTTTATTACGACAATTGCTTATAAAGCGCAAAATATAAGCAGTTGTGCGTACTAAACGATTGTAAGACGAAAATCGATTAAATGGAAAAGTGTCCGATGGACTTAGAATTGTCATGGTCACCCTACTTTGATTCAGTTCCGGTAACTGATCACAATTTAATGAAATATTATTGTCGCTTTTATGTTCCCAATTGACATTGGGTTCGTGTAAAAATGACGGTCCGCTCCACCATAGGTGGGAAGAGGACAAAAGATCGAGATGCATTCCGCGCGATAGCAAGTCGGCCGGGTTTTGTTTACCGGCGACATGTGTCCACGATAAGTCGCCTGTTAAATCATTAATTTCTACAACCCTATTTTGTACGAATGTTTTTAACATTGTAGGCGGCGTTCTAAGCCATCCTAACACGATAGTAGAATCCGACCAGAGGTAAATGTTATCAAATTTAAGTCTTAGTGATTTTATGATTTTATCGTATAACTTGGCACTTACTAAAGCACCGCAAAGCTCCAATCGTGCTGTGTTTACCGGCTTAATTGGAGCAACCTTGCTTTTCGCGCATAACAAATGAACTGTTATCTCTGAATTATTTGATACAGTGCGCACGTACGCACAAGCGCCGTACGCGCTTTGTGACGCGTCCGAGAAAATGTGCAATTCTATGCGTTGTGTATTTTTACCTTTGACATGGCGCGGAACGCGTAAATTTTGTAAATAATTTAATTTATTAATGAAAGTCCGAAATTCATTTAAAGTGTTATTAGGCACGGGCTCATCCCAACCGATTTTGGATAGCCATAATTTTTGTAACAAAAGTTTTGCAATAACCGTAGTCGGGCCTAAAAGGCCTAGGGGGTCAAATATTTGCGAAATAACGGATAGAATTGCACGTTTACTAATACACTTATCGCTTAGATCGCACCTTGTAGTAAAGTAAAATTCGTCGCAGTCGTGTAACCACCCTAATCCTAATGTTTTTGTGTGACAGTTATCGCCTAATGATAAATCCTTTGAGGGAAACTCGGAAGTTTGAGTGTTGAATACCCATTTTCTTAAAGTGAAGCCTGATTTTAATACTTTGGAAACTTCATCACATATTTTAATTAATGATTCTTTATCATCATGCCCACTGATAACGTCATCAACATACATATCTTCGTTAATGACTTGAGCTACGGCGTTATCCGTGACTTCTGATGCAAGTTGTTTCAAACATCTAATGCTGAGAAACGGAGACGAAGCGTTTCCGTAGGTGATCGTATTGAGACGGAACACACCGATGGGATCGCATGGATTGTCCCTCCAAAGAATTAATTGTAAATCGCGTTGGTCTGGTTGTACTAATATTTGCCGATACATTTTCTCCACATCAGCGCAAACAACGTAATTAAATTGTCGAAATCGTAATAAAATTGAAACTAAATCGTTTTGTAATGCAGGACCGATTAATTGAATATCGTTAAACGATTTGCCTGACGTGGTTTTGGCACTGCCATCAAACACAACCCGTAATTTTGTGGTAGTACTATCTGCTTTAAATACCCCGTGATGTGGTAAAAAATAATGCGGTGAATTATAATCACTTACGCGAGTCATGTGTCCTAAGCGCAAATATTCACTCATGAATTCCTTATACATTTGTTTGTATTCATCGGTGCATCGATCTAACTTGCGCTCGAGCGCCCGGAACCTGTTTTCGGCCGCAGTGAGTGAGTCGCCTAGCGCGTCAGCTGACTGGGACAAAGGAATGCGCACGCAAAAACGGCCTGTAGTGTCACGCGTAGTGGTTTCTTTAAACAAATTTTCGCATAACCTTTCTGATTTCGATAATAACTTATCTTTGTTATTCGAATTAATTTCTTCTAGCTCCCAAAAGCGTCTAAGGTTCGAGTCTAGTGAGAAATTACAATGAACTTGATTAATGCGCGAATTATTATAAACGGAACCTGAAATGACCCAACCCAATTTCGTATTTTGTAAGTACGGACCACTTGGTAAACGAATTAAACCTTTATTTAAAAGACCCCAGAATATATCTGCGCCTATCAACAAATGTATTTCGTTGGATAAATAAAAGTTCGGATCTGCGAGTTGAATATTTTCCGGAATTTGAATATTACGATTATTTTCTAGTGACGGTAACCGAGCCGTAACACAATCCAAAACAAAACAACTAATGCGCGTGTTGTATGAACTCGTTTTAGACCTTAAATGAATTTCACATGATTGTGTGCACTGTGTTACGCAATTACCTACACCTGTGATTTGAACAGCGGACTGTATCATTGGAACGTTTAATTGTTTGCGTAGTGAATCGGAAATAAAGCAATGCTGACTCCCATTGTCAAGAAGTGCTCTAAATGTGTGATATTCGTTATTTCTATCTGCAATTTCCACTAAGGCAGTTGACAGTAGTACATGTTGCGACAATATTTGCGAATTACACTCAGTACTATTATTTTTCAAAAGCGAATTACTAGCCTTATGCGAAGCAGTATGAAATATGTCTGATGGATCTAAACTACCCTCGCGCGGTGACTCCGTCTGCGAGGTTTGTGTGACGGCCGGTGACGATAATGACGATGTACCATAGCCAACACTTTCTTTGTGTAATAAAGTATTGTGCTTTTTATTACATTGCTTGCAAGCACCAAACCAACAATCGTTAATTGCATGGCCGCCGCGCAAGCAGTTACTACAAAGATTTTTATCGTTAACGTATTTAAATCTATCTCCGATAGATAACTTAAGAAAAGCTTCACATGCATAAAGTGGGTGATTCGCTTGGCACAAAATACACGTAAAACGCTTTGATGAGTTGGATGAATTGGACGACTTACTAAAATCTTTTTGCGTAGAAACATTACTGTGTGCGAGTTTACTATGATTCGACGACGACGATTTCCTATTACTACCGTGATCTACCTGTTTGCTCTGGGATGCTTGAATTGTCTCCAGCACGTCAGCCCTATCTTTGAGAAACTTTATCAAATCGGATAATACAATTTTTTCGTTACTATGTGTGATTGAACTTTTGTGAAGTTCCCACTCCCGTTCCGTAGACGAGTCTAATTTTGTGACGATGATGTAGACAATTAAAGTATCCCATGCATCGGTAGTCTCACCTAACGTTTTGAGAGCGCGAATATTTCTCAAGATAGTATCGATTAATTTGCGAATTTGAGATGCTGATTCCTTACTAACTGATGGTGCAGAAAACAACGCTTTACAATGATTGTGTACTAACAAACGATTATTATTATATCTATTCTCTAATAAATCCCAGGCTGTAAGATAATTATCGGACGAAAATTCTAATGATTTTATTACTTGCAATGCGCTGCCCCTTAACACTGACCGCAAATAATGAAATTTCTGTACGTTATCAAGGTCTTTGCAATTATGAATAACGGACAAATACGTGTCGCGAAACTCGAGCCATAAATCGTAAGTACCGTCAAAGTGCATCAAGGAAATGGTCGGTAATTTTATACTCGATCGATTATTACCACTAGATGTATTTTGAGATGGCTCAGAATCTTTTAAAATACACTTACATTTGGTTACAAGTGAATAAAATTGATTTTCAAAGGTTTCTCTCTCGGTTAACTCCTTTTCTACCTGACTTTCGGAAACTATCATATCTAGTTCATCTTGAATAGAAGAAAACTGATCGAATAAAACTTGTGATCTATCGAAACGTTCTTTTAATTCTACTTTATTCTGCTCGGTTAAAGAAAGCTCGTTCAAAGAATGCACGTATTTCGTGAATAATGTAAATTTACCCTTAATGATACTTCTCTTTTTAACTAAATCGCGAATAATATCCTCATTAGATACGGTATCTACAGAAGATTGCCTCCTTTTCGTCATGTTGTGGTGTTTGTGTGAGACAAAGGCAAGTACTTACAGTTCCAGAAGGTTCTCGAAGTCGCGGTGCACAATATAGATGCGGGTATGCGCGGGCCACGGGTCACTAGAAATTTACACAAACGTTAGCACAATAATAAAAGCGCTGGGAAAGGGGGTGATGAGGGGATAATTTGCCAGACCACTCGATGCTCCTGGTACCGTTTTTGACGCTGATTCTCTCGTGATGATCCGGCTCGAAGGACCAAATGTTGATGAATGTAGTCGTTTACAGGTCGGGCAGGGCGAATTCAATGAGGAATTTATTTTAACTTTGAAAATGATGGTTTATTTTAGCAAATACAATTGTGCGTGAAAAATATGAGAAATCAAAAATGGTAGGTATGTATGGTCGCGTCGTCGTCTGCGCGCGAGATGTGTGTCCAGCCAGCTGGCGTCCCCCCCGCCGCTCCTTCTCCTCGGGTTTTGCCGTCGTGCGTCGGCCGCCGTCGTAGTTGTTGCGCGCGAACAACTTTTTTTAACTACATATTACATAGTTATCATGAATAAGCATCAAATTTTAACATACACAACGCGATCCGGTCCGGGGTCGCAAAGGGGGCGCACTAAAAATGCACTAACTTTTTTTCCAAAATGACGAAAAACACTGTTGAAATAAACAATTTAAAAATATTTTTTGGAAAAAAGGTATAAAAAAAGACTTAGAAAATTTTTCAGTGAGCCTGATTTTGTATGGAGCTGGAACTTGTAAAATTTTACACTTTTTCCTACCTTGTGTAGCAAAGGGGCACGAGACTTAGAAAAATTTCGGCTGATTTTGTATGGAGCTGGGACTTGTAAAATTTTTCATTTTCCTTACTATGATTTTTTGAAAAAATTGCGGATATTATACAAAATAGGTAGGTATATCCTGCGATCGTTGAAGTCAAGCATCTTTTGCGAGGGTCAGTCACGGGATGGGTGACCAAAATTGTATGATCTCAGAATTTTTATCTAGGTACGTAGGTATATCATCAACGATCAGAATCGTTTAGGTTAAGCAACTTTCGCAAAGGTTAGTCATGGGATGGGTGACCAAAAATTTATTATCTCCGAATTTATATAGGTACTACGTATATCATAAACGATCACAATCGTTAAAGTTAAGCATCTTTTGCTAGGGTCAGTCACGGGATGGGTGACCAAAATTTTATGAGCTCAAAATTTATATAGGTACGTATATCATCAACGATCACAATCTTTGAGGTTAAGCAACTTTCGCAAAGGTCAGTCATGGGATGGGTGACCAAAAATTTATTATCTCAGAATTTATATATAGGTACGTAGGTATATCATCAACGATCACAATCGTTGAGGTTAAGCAACTTTCGCAAAGGTTAGTCATGGGATGGGTGACCAAAAATTTATTATCTCCGAATTTATATAGGTACGTATATCATAAAAGATCACAATCGTTGAGGTTAAGCATCTTTTGCTAGGGTCAGTCACGGGATGGGTGACCAAAATTTTATGAACTCAAAATTTATATGTAGGTAAATACAGCTATTGTTTAGGTTAAGCAACTTTTGCAAGGGTCAGTCACGGGATGGGTGACCAAAATTTTTTAATCCTTGACACCTGACATCCTTATTTTTCGATTCAGAATTAATTTGGTAAATTGAAAACTGATTTTTCAAATCTTAATCAGCACCTTGCTATGGCAGGTCCTGGTCAATATCAATCGATCAATCAACATACAAGTACTTAAACTACTTACCAATAATTACAAATTATTGTATCTATATTCAAAAAATAATATATTCTAGAACTTAAGTAATCAGTAGTTATTAACTACTTGATTGCAGTAATCAGATTAACGATTACTTTATGTAATCTGATTATTTGTAGTTAGATTACTTGCAATCGTAACTACTTGTAATCGACGATTTGTAGTCGTAGTTAGTAATCAAGATTACAAAAAGTAGTTGATTACGCCCAACACTGTTTTAAAGTAATGAGTCTCATGTGTGTCCAGTAATGCCTAGAGAATTATAGTATGTTTAGGTAATACTTTGGCCACATTGTTCCTTAGCTCTGTCTCTTTCCTTCACACAGACTGCCGCGATTTTTGGCATCGTTAGTCGATATTTGTACCTTTAGGACTAACATCTATCGAAAAAACTCGCGTTAAAACTAGTTTAAGTAATTTTGTATTGAAATTTGTACAGTGCCATCCACGGCACGCTAAGAGCAAGCTAAGAGCAAGCTAAGATTTCCCATACAAAATTACTCCGTCGAGTTTTTTTTAGATAGGTGTTCGTGTCAAAAGTTCAGTTCTGATCTGAGCGACAAAAAATAAATTTAAAAAATATTAAAAACACGACTGCCCTGCCAAAAACGAACTAAAAAGTTAAACAACAAGTGTCATTGCAGTCGGGGGACCTTATTATGGAACAATTTTTGATGAAAGAGGTCCCCCGACTGCAATGACACTTGTTGTTTAACTTTTTAATTCGTTTTTGGCAGGGCAGTCGTGTTTTTAATATTTTTTAAATATATTTATTTTTATTTCACACATTTTTAGTTTTGGAATGTGCTCATCAAGGCCTTTCATTTGATGCCCATATTGTAATAAAAGAAGACATTTTTTTTTCACATTTGAAAATGGCGTCGTACAGTCGCCATATTGATTTTTTCTAAAAAAATATAGCCAATGTCACTTGGGTTGGGATGCTGTAAGGATTCTAACGATACCCCATTTATACAAATCAGTTCAGGCATTTAGAAGTTATGGTGGAATAAAGAAACTCACATACCCACATACACGTACCCTGAACACATATACACTCTTTTTGCTTTGGGCAGTCGTGTAAAAAAGATAGACCTATGGAGATATACAGAGTCGGATGGTCCATTATTAACATAATAACATAATATTCGGCATTTTGCCACTGCTCTTTCTCTTTCTATCACACAAAACGCCGTATCATAGAGCGAGAGAGGTAGCGTCTGCCGAGCTCCGTACGCTTAATGCAACCTTAAATGTAAAAAATCACTCAAAAACCCATTTGGATAGTTCTTGCGTATGGCTACCCCGTTCTCCGAGCTAAACACATTGTTTCTGTTTTAGCAAACTCCGTGGACGGGCCATAAGTAGGTTAGCACCAATTTGTTTGACTTATGAACTTTTTATTTTGTGTATTTGTAGTCGCTGGTGGTGGAATTAGACAATTAATTAAATGACTGGACGGTTTTTGAAAGGTTTTTAATTTATGTAAAAAGACACAGGTATTAAACGCGTTTACTAAACGATATTAGTATTTAAACACCTACCCGAATTTCTCGATGTTTCAACTGAGTTGCAATGCAACGGGCTGACAGCCCGTGACTGGGCTGGGCTTTCACGTTGCATTATATATTATTATTGCAACAAGATAATTTAAAAGTGTATGTAGGATTTTAATTGTGTTTTCTTTAATTAATTAATTAATAATTGAGAAATTCTAGGTTTATTTATCCGGGTTTACTTTCTCCTTTACGAAATGTCAATATAATAAAGGACATCAGGCACATGAGACCCAAAAGTGTATAAACATAATTCTGTTATCTATAAACACTTTATGTTACTAGAGTCATAAAACAGTAGCAACATTATTTTTTAACTCCTTCATTTAGCTTTAATTAATTATTGAAAAAAACAAAAGCATATCAATGAAACGGACATCTTTGTTAGCGATTTCACAAGTCTCCCCTGAGTATATTTGTTCTGTGGCACAAGTGATTGCGCATTAAAAAAAAGTCTGCCGGATGTCAGTCAACTCAACTGTCAAAAGCGTTTTGTTACGTGCGACATATGCACAGATTTTCCGTTTGATTTGGTTCTAACTCGTACATTGTTGTGCTAATCTGCATCACTAACGCAGCTAACGAAACGTATTGTCGTGAAACTGGTGTTGCTATTTAAAAAACTTTCAAATGTAAATAACTCTTAAAACATAAATCTTCGTAAAAATCTGAATATTTTAGCCTACATTTTGAAAAAAACAGAAACGTTATACATTCTTTGGTTTTTTTCTATGGAACTCTGCCTGATGTCCTTTATCACAAAATTAAGATCTACCTAAAAGTAAACGAGGTAAATCTTTTTTTTTACTTTTATTATTTTTGGTTATTGAGATCGTAGGACTTGAGTGTCTTATTTTTGATATTTTTTGTTGATCAATTATTTGATAAAAGTTTTGACCTCTCAAACTGCCTAGTCATTTTGTAATATGTCTTATTCTACACATCATCAGCGACTTTTAGATCTCATTTGCTTGCACCCTTTAGTCGGCCATTTTTCTATAGGTATCTACTTATTTACAGTTATTTTTGTATTTGTGGAGTTTTCAATTATAATGTAATTAATTTCTTTTAGCAAATTAGTTACCAATACATAGTTTACTTTGGATAAGTAACAAAAAAATTTAACACACTGATTTAAGACTCACAAAACGAAAAAAATATTATTATTTTGTAAATATTTTTTTTAGCTTAGACATATACGTATTTTTTTTTTGCATACTGCACTCCATACCCCATCGTTGTTGTTAATGTAATCTTTGGAGTTTAGATGTATTCTTCGCGTTGGAAGTGAGTTGTATTCTTGTATGGAATTGTCGTGTATTCTTGGGTGTGTTGTTATGTTCGCAGTTCCGTACCAGATCATAAAGGGTTCCATGGACCTACTGTTGACCACGATAGTCCTACTTTGTATGGACTGTTGGCTCATCCCGATAACAAGGTATTTTATATTTTTATCCTTTTTTGTATAATAAAATCAATGACATCTTACATATACACTCACTCGCTACAACACAGTGTAAAAGAAAGGTATTCGACAGAAAAACTCCTAACTGTACTGTATTAATAGCACATGAGTAAATAAACGGACAGAGTACAAGCTCTCACAACTTATACCGATTCTCAAAGGGTTGACACCTGTTGCAAATTAAAAATAGGTAGTAGGGAGAAAAATAAAATAAGGCAAGTCCATAATAAAATGTGTATTTGAACGAAACGAACGAAAATGAATACTTACTGCACTTGGATTTTTCCGTACGAAAAAAAAAAGAAATATCCTTTTTTCCCCGAATTATTCATACACACACGGTGCAAGAGTTGGGCATATTTAATTTATTAATACATATATAAAATTAGTTTTATTTTAAACTGAAAATGGTAGAATCTAATAATAAATTTTTCAATAAAATCTTTGTCACGATCACGACTCGTATTTTTTCTTCGAGTCAGTAATTTGACAAATCAAACTGTCATTTTTCACATTAGTGTATTCTCTAAGAAAAATTTGAAGTTGGGAGGTATATCACTTAGCGGCACTGTCGGTTATACCGCAACTGAGCCGGTGCAAACCAGTTTTTACCCCGGCGGCGTGCCTGTTACACTGTCGGTGAGAGGTCACGCACACATCGCCGCGCTACGCATGTGTGAACCTACAGCGGACCGTTTGTAAGCAGCTTGGACTCTGTTCAGTTTACGTTTTTTTACTCATATGCTAATAGTCTGACACATACATAAATACGCACCCACGCACGCATGCACTCACGCAAACCCACACAAAGACACAAACACACACACACACACACACACACACACACACACACACACACACATACTATCGCAAACACAGACACACAAGTTTGTTCATAGCCTAATATTATTATAATTATAGTCAAAGTCAAATAAGCTTTATTCAAATAAACTTAATAATTAAGTACTTTTGAATCGTCTATATTTTCCTACCACCCGTTCCAGACTTTTTTAGCTGACAAGAAGAACGGGCGCAAGAAACTTATCAGCTGTAACAGCCATAAGTAACGATATTTACAAACTTTAATATATCGTTACCAGATAATTACAACAGGGTGTATAAGTAGAATATAATGAACTTTTATTTTCAAGTATTGTTTTCTCTTAAGGTTTTAATAGATATCTATGGTCTCTTTTTTGGCGATTATGTTTTCATACTCTGTGAGGCGGGGGTCTGGTAATCTGTAATACAGGTTATCCTAGTACAGATACCAGTCTCTCACATACTGCTATTTGTAAACGCTCGTCTAATTTTAGTTTAGCAACTAACTCTGTTAAAGATTGTGAGAGAAAATAAATAAATATATTATTATTATTAAAATTAAAACGACAAACATGCTATCCTAGCGCCACACCCGCAAAAATTTATTACCGTTTAAATACACGATTTATTAAAAATCCAAGCGCATGGTTCCCTCGCAAAATATCAACAGTTATTTATAAATACACAAAATTTTTATACTCCCATACAAAATGTATTGGCAGCTGACCGACTTACTATGGAAAGGCGAGAAAAAATATTCGTTTTTCGACCTGTGTTCTTGGATAATGTTTTTCAGTTTTAGCAATACTATCATCTGTTTCAGTAATCAACACATTATTTGGTTCTACCTTATACAACGTGTTACAAAATAACCCCAAATGCCGAATATGGTAGATAGGGACCAGCGAACTAAAACTATGGAATAAGCACATGAAAAGTACAACTAAGTGGATAGAGCTAAAAATGCTGGCATTTAATTATGCAGCACTAAGCGTCTGAACACTGGTTGCTTATTAGCGACCATAATTTGTACACTTATAGATATTTTCTATACTTAAACGAAAAAATAAGATACGTTTTTTCTGCATCTTTTTTCTGCCTTCTTTGCATTTTTTACACCATTTGACTATAAAGGACGTCATTTCTAATAAACTCTCTCTTTCTATCTTTTCTCTACATTACAAACTGCAATTTATTGAAAAAAACATTAACGACTGAAGCTAAGCCGGTTGTACTTTTTCGGCCCCGTGGTGCCATTTTTAAGCAATATTTGTTTGCAATTACGCTTCCATAGATTTTAGTTCGTTGATTGGGACCATCAAATTGAACAACTTTTATTACGGTACCAACTCTGAAGCGCTCATGGCGGAACTTGACTGACTGATCGTACTCGATCACGTTTGTTAAGCAACGCTCGGTCCGGTCAGGTGTCGGATGGGTGACCGTTAAATTGGCTTTACAACTGAGCGCTTCCGTGCTTCGGAGGGCACGTTAAACCGTCGGTCCCGGCTGTTGTCACCTGATAACAGTTGTTAAGCCAAGTTAAAGGCTTTACAGGCGGCTTGATAAACTGTTACACCAGAGGTGGCCAACTGGCCACTAATCCTCATTCAATAAGAAGAAGAAGAAGACCAACTCTGAAATCGCGAAAAAGTCAGCTGTTCAAGGCTCCGTTATGCGAAATCATTTGTCTCTGTCTTTTTCTTTACGTGTAAAGAGTATGGAAAATAACCTCACTTCTGCACTTTTTCAATGGTTTTCGTTGTTTTTTCATCATTATCTTTAGCACAGTTATCTTTTTAGAAAAAAAGTTGTTGGAGTTTGATGTAGAATCCAATACGTTTCCGCTATTATTTACGCCAAAAATATGGCCCGCGACAAGCGCTTTGATGATATTCTGATTTTTTTTTACAATCATCTGTGAAGTTTATACGCAATTTAAAACTTGTAGCAACTAGATAATCTCTTTAGCTTGTCGTATGTTTTTTTTGTGGCTACCACTTTACGTTTTCTGAATAAAAATGTGGCCCGCGCAAACCATGTTTTCCTATTATGGCCCCTTAATACAAATATGAAACTCGCGATTTCAGAGTTGGTCCCATAGTAAAAGTTGTTCAGTTTGATGGTCCCTATCTACCATATAATATACGGGCTTAGGGTTTATTTTGTAACACGTTGTATAATTTGTGCCTGTACTTCATTCACCAGCTGCTCTCGTGTCCGCCGGCCATACGATTTGTGATAACCTCTGTCCACGGCGACCGAAGGCGCTTACTCCTGCGCGGGGACTCAGCCGGGGTGGTGTCTGTATGGGACGTAGACCGAGCCGCCGCTGCTGCGCCCGCTGATAAAATACCTTGTGAGTATACCTTGTGTCGAATGCCCATGTTGTGCCCGCTCCAGTTCATGTTGGGAACACTACACTTGAAGTTGTTGACCATTACGCAGGGTTGCAAAAAATCTTTTTTTTTTATTTTAATCATAAAAATCGGATTTAAAAAAAAGCTTGTTATTTTTGATTTATTTGATTTTTTGGATTTTTATTAGGTTTTGCGATCATTAGTTAGATCCCTAGTTTTATTTGTGGGCAACATTTTTATTTCTGAAAACATAACTGTGATTATTATTTTCATTAATTACTTGCATTGCATGTAATGAATGAAAGTAATCAATTCAATATTATGATTTTACTGACACAAAAAAATATCTAAATTTGATTGTTAATTTTTATTTTGATAAATAACTTAGCTTGGACCTATCATACTTTGTATTAAAATTGTTTTCGAACATAATAGTTGATGAATATGCACTCCCAGCGTTTAATTAATTCTTTTTTTAGATTTTGATTTAAATCAGTGATTTTTATTTAAAAAATCATGCAATAAAAATCGTGATTTAAATCAACTTGATTTAAATCATGAAACCCTGCCATTACGTATACCTAGAAGAGGCAGTCCAGTTATGTAAGTCCAACATCGAGAAAGAGATCTCTCGTCGAATCCAACTCGGATGGGCAACATTCGGGAAGCTTTGAAAAATCTTCGTGTCTGATTTACCTCAATGTCTCAAGACGCAAGTGTATGACCAGTGTGTGTTGCCAGTGATGACTTATGGCAGTGAAACGTGGTCGCTAACTATGGGTTTCATAAGGAGTCTCAAGGTCACTCAGCGTGCGATTGAGAGAGCCATGCTTTCTCCGTTTCTCTGCGTGATCGAATCATAAATGAGGAGATCCGCAGGCGAACTAAAGTAACCGACATCGCTCGAAGGATTGCTCGGCTGAAGTGGCAGTGGGCTGGGCACATAGCAAGAAGAACCGATGGCTGTTGGGGCGGTAAGGTTCTAGAATGGCGACCGCGCACCGGACGACGCTCCGTGGGTAGGCCCCCGACAAGGTGGACCGACGAAGGTCGTAGGAAGTCACTGGATGCGGGCAGCGCAGGACCGATCGTCGTGGAGATCCTTGGGGGAGGCCTATACCCAGCAGTGGGTGTCGTGCGGCTGATATGATGATGATAATGATAGGTACCTTGTATGTGAGCACACCCGGACACTCCATACAACCGCCCCATTATAAACAGATGACGTCAGATGACGTTGTTGTACTCGCGCAACTGTGTGTGTAAGCCTAGGGCTACCGTGCAGTTTGTACTGTATAAGCGGCGGCGTTCTATTCATAATTCGAACTTTTTGGTTTAAAATTATAAAGTTATGACGCATTGCTTTGAATATTAAAATAAATTGACAGACAAACACGACTTAAAAGTTACGGACGCATTGTTTTGAATATCAAAATAAGTTGACATTGGCAAACACGACTAAACGATCATACGATTCGGCATACGAACTCGTGGGGTGGGGTGAGGTAATTGGTTCTGTGGGTCTATTGCCCAAGTGTCGACGACTTCGCCGTCGGCTTCATTTGACAGATGGTTGTAATACATTGCTACGTTTCTTTGGTAAGTTTTTATTGGTACCAAAAAGAAGTAGCAATGTATCTCATCCATCTGTCAAATGAAGCCGACGGCGAAGTCGACGACACTTGGGCAATAGACCCACAGGGCTGGGGCGGAGAGTGGCCTTTCTGTACGTTAGTACTTATACCTATTCTGTGTTTATAGTACACTCCGAAGAAGCTCTGTAGTACTTTTTATCGCTTAAACAATATTTTGTAGCCTGTCGTTTAGTTAATAAAGCTTTGCCAAAAGTGGGGCGGCGCTAGTGTGCTGTAAAAACCCTTAAAAGTGTTTCCTTGTCCTTAGCGCACCCACCCAACGTGTTGACGAGTCTGGACATCGCGTGGGCCGAGATGAACCCGAGCCCAGTCGGTATACTAGACCAGTTGCACTTGACTGACGAACCGGGTAAGTGAATCATCATTATGAATGAATGACATGGTTTTTACAAAAGAAACTTCTCAAAAAATGTAAAAATTTGTATGACATGCATTTAAGGCTAGACGATTTGAAAGTTGAAGACGAAAGGGAAAGACTGAGAGCTACATACTTTGGAATAGGCTAGTTGACAAAATTTGGAAAATAGTTTAAAAATAAAGTTTGGTATCTATTTTACCCCAAAAATATATTATTTTAAGAAAAATAAGTAATTTTACCTATGAATTTTGTGTTTTAAGAAATGAACTCAAAATGATCGAAAAAGGCCAAAACTGTCATGGCGTCTTGAATGACGTCACGCCTCGCGAAACATTCGTGTTTGTTTATGTCAGTCATTGTTCACAACACACACACACGCACTCTGTTTACTTATCGAAAATGACAGCAACAACAAATGTTTCGCGAGGCGTGACGTCACGCGTCTCTGATTGGTGTTCAATGTCACGTGATTAAATGGCCAATTTTGCCGATTTTATTTTCCGTAAATATTGGTAATCTTTATTTATTTTAATGAAAAAAGTGTTTGTTTTTGGTTACTATTTAACATGATTAATCATTAGAAACCTTATGCTAGCCGATTTATTCTTAGTGGAAACAAGCCTATTGTCGCCCACCACATGATGACCGACCTTAGCAGCAGTCGGCGAACTAAAATCTATGGAAGTGTAATGGCAAACAAATATTGCTTAAAAAATAAAAAAAAATATTAAGAACACGACTGCCCTGCCAAAAACGATCTAAAAAGTTAAATAACAAGTGTAATTTGCAGTCGGGGGACCGTTTTATGGAAAAATTTTGATCACAGAGGTCCCCCGACTGCAAACTACACTTGTTATTCAACTTTTTAGATCGTTTTTGGCAGGGCAGTCGTGTTTTTAATATTTTTTTTATTTTATTTATTTTTATTTCACACATTTTGATGACAAATTATATAGTTTTGGAATCAAAGTCAAAGTCAAAAATAGCTTTATTCAAATAAACTTAATTATTAAGTACTTTTGAATCGTCTATATTTTCCTACCACCCGTTCAAGACTTTTTTAACTGACAAGAAGAACGGGCGCAAGAAACTTATCAGTTTTAATAGCAATAAGTAACGATATTTACAAACTTAAATATATCGTTACCAGATAATTACAACAGGGTGACAGGATTATTGGCAACAAACATAGACTTATTATATTGGCAACAAAGTACTTATAGTAGTTATGTGTTACATCATTTCCACGCATTTTGATCTTTAAGATAATCGTCTACTTTATAATAACCTTTACCCATGAGCGTTTTTTTAACATGGTTTTTAAATTCATGCAAAGGAAGATCAATTACTTGTTGTGGAACTTTATTAATAAAGGCTATGCCTTTCCCCATAAATGAACCTCTAGTTTTTGCAAGTCTAAATCTTGGAACGGCAAGTTTATCTTTATTTCTTGTATTAAATTGGTGATTATTGCTGTTCTTAGCAAATGAATCGTAGTGTTTTCTTACATAAACTAAATTTTCATATATGTATTGGCCTGCCAAAGTTAAAATACTTATTTCTTTAAACAGTTCTCTCAAGGTATCTCTCCGCCGAAGATTGTATATGCCGCGAACAGCTCTTTTTTGGAGTACAAAAATATTTTCAATACTGGCAGCTGAGCCCCACAATAGCAGTCCATAAGACATTACACTATGAAAATAACTAAAATATACTAACCTTGCCGTTTCAATATCAGTTAAAAGCCTTATTTTCTTAACAGCGAATGCTGCTGAACTAAGTCTACTTGACAAGGCTTCGATATGTGGATCCCATTGCAGTCGAGAATCTAGTGTAATACCTAGAAATTTTGTACTTTCAATAAACTCGACTTCATCGTCATTCAAATTAATATTTAATTCTGTCTGCTCAACATTAGGCAATGAAAATTTTACACATTTAGTTTTTTTGGGGTTAAGTGCTAAATTATTACTATTAAACCAGTATGAAACTTTAGAGAGGGCACTATTTACTTCGTCCGAACAGTTATTACCTCTGTTTACTTTGAAAACTAAAGAAGTATCATCCGCAAATAGTACTGTCTCACATAAATTATTCGCGTAGTTGGGAAGGTCATTTATATAAATTAGAAACAGCAATGGGCCCAATATTGATCCCTGCGGCACACCCATATTGATGGGGGCTCCAGTAGATTCAGTTTTATTTATCACTACTTTCTGAGTTCTATTGAACAAATACGATTTCATAAGGGTGGGTACCCACTTAGGTTCGCGAACCTCCGCGCTCCGCGAACCGGCACCGAAAATATCGTTTATCCTCTGCTGGAACAGGGCGCCGAGGTGTGTACGTGAGGGAACTCGTATGAGAAGCTGGTTCGCACAGGCACACACTGTAGCCAAAGTAAAAATATTTGTTTTTGCTATGGATCACTGTTCTAGGTTCGCGGAGCGCGGAGGTTCGCGAACCTAAGTGGGTACCCACCCTAAGGCTAACTGATTTTTCAGAGACACCATAATGTTCTAGCTTCTTTAATAGTGTTTGGTGATCAACGCAATCGAATGCCTTAGAAAGGTCACAGAAAATGCCAATTACATCTTGCTTTTCTTCCCAAGCGTCAAGAATATGTTTGAGAAGTGCAATTCCAGCATCAGTAGTATTTTTACCCTTGGAAAATCCAAACTGATTTTTATGAAGTATATTATTGTATGTGAAGTAATCTAATAATTGGGAATATATAATTTTTTCAAATATTTTACTAAGTGCTGGAAGTATTGATATTGGCCTAAAGTTAGCTGGGTCACTTTTATCCCCAGATTTAAAAAGAGGAATCAATTTACTATTTTTCATTAAGTCAGGAAAGACCCCTTCATCAATACATTTGTTAAAAATAAAAGCCAAGTAAAGGGCTAGTATATCAATAATTGATTTAATAATGCTTGTTGACATGCCCCAAAGATCTTCTGTTTTTTTAACATTAATTGTTTTAAAAGCTTTAATGATATCTGCACTATTTATATATTTAAAGGAAAAAGCTTCATTGCACTTATCAACACTAGACTCCAGGAGGGAGACAGCGATGTTGGGACAAGCACTAAGAGTACTGGTAGTTTCTGCTGGTATCCTAGCAAAGAAATCTTCAAAAACTTTAGCGACCTCATTGTCAGACTCAAAAGTTTGATTACCAGATTTTAAACAGAATGAATTTATATTGGATTTAGATTTGCCCGTTTCTTTATTGATAATATTCCAAGTAGCCTTAATTTTATTATCAGCTAATTTTATTTTATTTGCAAAGTACTTGGACTTTGCTAGGATACAAACCTGTCTGAATGTTTGTGAATACTTCTTGACAAATTCAATGAAGTTAGGATCACAGGAAGTAGCTTTTTCTGCATACAGTTCGTATAATTTCCTTCTGCTCTTATATATACCGGGTGTGGCCCAGTCACTAAATTTCGTACTATCGTTACATTTGATGACTTTTTGCTTAAAAGTTTCACTAAATTCGGTTTGAACTACGCTAAATAAATGATTATATAAGTTATTGGCTTTAAAATTTGGTTCTGGTAATGTTTCAATTTTACTTGTGACATTGGTTCTGAATTTTTCAATACAGTGTTTTTTTATTGGTCTACACATTATTTCCCGTTTAGGCGGAACATGATGGTGCTCAATAGAGGCTAATTGTCCACTGTGGTCGGATTTAATACAATTCAAAATTGATTTTTCAAGAACATTACAGTTACAAAAAATATTATCTAAGCAGGTTGCCGATGTGGGAGTGATTCGCGTTGGTTCATTAAAAGTATGTAGTAAATTAAATGATTTAAATAGGTTTATGAACCTACTCGATAGCTTGGCTAATTTAGGATCTAAGATGTCGACGTTAAAATCTCCACAAATCGCGACTTTTTTATTCTTCCTACAAGTTATTTTTAACACTTCCTCCATAGTGGACTCAAACTCAGAGTAATTCGCGGTGGGGGGTCTATATACACATACTATAATTATTTGATCAAGTTCCACACAAGACAACTCAATGGTTCGTTCAATTGAGAGGGATACTACATCTTTGCGCTCTTTACAATGTAAACTATTATGTAGAATAATAAGTGAACCCCCTCTTATAGCAGATTTCCTATTAAACGAGCTAGCAACTTTATAATTATCCAAACTTAAAATTAATTCGTGCTTTTTCAACCAATGCTCTGTAACACATAACACATCAAGATTCTTCAGAATTCTTCAGATCTTCAGAATTTAAGAATAAGCTAATTTCTAAATCCTTGCGAGAAAATCCTTGTATATTTTGATGGACAATTCTTAAACAGTTTGGCTTTCCTATTGTCAGCTTAGCGCTAGAGGATGCCTCTATTGTCTCAAATGGTAATTTAAATGTAATAAATTATTACTAAAATTATTTACAGAATTATTTGGAACGGATTCCAAAGTTGAATTACACATGTCAGACGTTAACTGCTCAATAGAAGCAGATGTTTGTCTAGCCAAATTATTGGCTAGTTGTTTAAAATAAAAAGATAGCGATAATGCTATTTGTCTCGTAAAAGAAGAAGGCAGATAATATTTATCTTTTGTCAAGTAAAAATTGTAAAATAATTTATTAATGTCAATTAAATGCAGGTGTTGGCTATTATAAAATGCCACTGTATTTAAAGATAGATTCAAATTAAATCTTACATTATTTTCCACCTGTGACAGACTTTTGCTGTAGGGAAATGTAAACAATATCACTTTACTAACATTCAGAGAACAGAGGGAATTACAATATGTCATCAATTGGTTTTTGTTGACATTACCCCTATTTCCAATTAAAATTATCAAGTTAGTGTTATCACTGAATGATTTTTTATACAACTATATTCATAATGTCATCTAAAGTGGACCCAGGCATACAATAATTAATAACATTTCCCCCTAATTGATTTTGTATCAATTGGCCTAAGTTCTTTCCAATTTCATCACAATACATAATGTATTGTGATGACATTGGTTTACTGCAATCATCTTTTATACATGAACTAGTTTTGCTTGCGCTTAATATACTATTGGAAATATTAGAAACTTCAGGCTGACACACCGAGTAAGTAGTTGCACACTCTGGGGCAGACTGAGTAGATGCTTCTTTTGTTATTAAATCAACATTTCGGTTTAAACAGCTACAGTTCTGTTTTTTGCCGAGGGACTCAAACCGGTCTGTATTAAAATTACACATATCAATCATATCATTTGCAGCTAGCTTTTGGTAAACTAACTGCTTCCGAGAAAACTCACTCAAGCTATTATACATTTCCCTAAGTGACAGTTCTAAATTGTCAATTTTTTCACCTAACCGATTATTAACCATTTCACATTATAATAATAATAATAATAATAATAATATATTTATTTCATATAAGACATTCTTTGTTTTTATTACATGTAACCCTATTTATTACATTTAATTGCTCTAACAATGACTTGCGTTCTTTTCTCAACTGTGAATATTTACAATAATAGTTTTGCCTTTTTATCAACTTTTGAGTTTTCCTAATGTATCTATTTAACTTAATGTATTTTTTTATTTTTTTCCCGCTATTCAGTTGACAGTTATTTCTACTCATAATTGATTTATCATCAAGGTTGTTATAAACCAAAATTGACTTATCATATATCGCAGAGTCACACTGCTGTAACTCACTGAACAGACTTTGAGAATGCTTTTCTTCTGTAATATTTTTATTTTCCTGTTCTAACTCTAAGATATTCTTTTGAGCAAGAGACAAACTGATTTCAAGATCTGTGATGCGACTCAATGCCTGCTCATGTGTGTCACTGCACTCTTTAAATGACTGAATAAAGTCTTGCATATGGTTGCACTTTTCAACAATTTCAGAGTACTTTATATGAAGCTCAGCAAGCTCATTCTTGAGTTCGGTGTTCCTAGTAATGGTCTTGAGGATCTCGCATTCACTATCCTCTCTTTCTTGCAGAAGAGTATTGTTAAGCTCTTTAGCAGCTTTTAAGTCCTCCAAGGTGTGCTTGAGTTTGAGCTCCATATCCTTCGCATTTGCCTTACGGGTCATCATCTTGAATTGAAAATTCAAAGCCGCATTCACTGCAAATATACAATAAGAAGTTAGTATAATGTAAATAAAGCAAACTTTACACTGCTGTCTATATTAAAGAGTTACTAAAATCAGTTTAATTAAAAGTTATAAGTTAAAAAAAATGTGGGTAGTGCAATCAGGTGACTGATAGCAAGCAATTTGTTTTGTAAAGTAGGTACAGTTAACCAGATTTAACAATATTTGTGTTAGTTAACTAAGTACTTAATTTTTATTGATTACAAAGTGAATAGGTATCACCATCAGTCTATCTTTGAATGAATAAAGTAAGGAATGATAAACTTTCACTAGTATTTTTATATGTACTACAACTACAAGTTAAAAAAAGGAAAGATTTATCAACGTACACTCTGATCGATAAACTTAATTAATTTTAATAAAAGAAAATAGAAGATTAAATAAACACAGATTACTAGTAGGTACTTGGCAAATAGGTATTTATTACAAGTTTTCAGAGTTATCCCTATATTAAATAAATAAATAAGTACAAAGAAAAACAAATTAAGTTATTCAAAGTGAGGTCAGTATATTAAAATATCTGTTTATTATTTATAATGGATTTGATATGCAATTGACTATATTGACTATAAAAACAGGGTCATAACCTTTTTCTTTTAATGTGTGTCAGTCAGTACCTATGAATTTAGTAAACAAATGTTGGTACCTAACTATACTTAAATGAAGTTAAAACTGAGTGACTGATAGTCTAAAGTGAAAGTTATTTAGTACCAGATCAATGTTATAGGTAACTAATTAATATTGCAAGAAAAGGAGGAGAACGGTTTCCCAAAATTATTGTTTAAAAGTGAAGTTGATCAGATGTGTTTCTGTACAAATATAATGCTTGTAAGTGTAAAAGTATAGTGAATGTCTGTGACAATAGTAGCCACCGTCAACTTTTACTTCCACTGTATGTCAAGTAAAGAGAGGTTATAACTGTGCCAGATCGTATTGTGTTGTGAAGTTACTCACTCTTAGTGAGTTTTGTAGTAGTGGAGTGGTCAATGTATAAGTTTAAATTGGAAAACAATCCGCCTCTGTGGTTGCTAGGTAGGTTTATGAAAATTCAATTCAGTCACAAAGTTTTAATTTGGTATTTCCCTAATAACCTATACCTTATAGGTACGTATTAATTACTAAAAATTAGGGAACAAATATACTCCCCCGGTTTAAAATGCAGCAGATCACAAATTTGTCCTTTCTTCTACAAAATTATCCGCCTTTTATATCTTCTCCAGTGACATTTGGTTGCCGCCGCGTCGTTACGAATTTGAAATCATATTTTTTCAAATTATACCACACTGATTATAAAGATAACACTTCTACTGGATATTTATAAAGTAAAGAACAATTTAAGCACAACTTATTAAAGAAATTCTAAGTTTAAACCTTAATGAATGAGTTCATCAAGGCCTTTTATTTGATGCCTATATTGTAAAAAAAATTTTTTTTTCGAATTTGAAAGTGGCGTCGTACAGTCGCCATATTGAATTTTTTCAAAAAAATATACCCAGTGTCACTCGGGCTACTGCAAGGATTCTAACGATACCCCAAACATCCAAATCAGTTCAGGCATTTATAAGTTGTGGTGGAATAAAGAAACTCACATACCCACAAACATACATGAACCCTAAACACATATACACTCCTTTTTGGGCAGTCGTATAAAAAATGACAACCCGCACAGCATTTAGTCGGGCCAGCAGCCACGTGCCCGGTGACAGACGTTAGCGTTTTTTACAGTAAAAAAATAAATAAATTTAAAAAAATATTAAAAACACGACTGCCCTGCTAAAAACGAACTAAAAAGTTAAACAACAAGTGTCATTGCAGTCGGGGGACCTTATTATGGAACAATTTTTGATGAAAGAGGTCCCCCGACTGCAATGACACTTGTTGTTTAACTTTTTAGTTCGTTTTTGGCAGGGCAGTCGTGTTAATATTTTTTAAATTTATTTATTTTTATTTCACACATTTTAGTGACATATTATATAGTTTTGGAATGTGCTCATCAAGGCCTTTCATTTGATGCCCATATTGTAATAAAAGAAGAAAAAAAAATATTTTTTAACATTTGACAATGGCGTCGTACAGTCACCATATTGATTTTTCCAAAAATAAAATATAGCCAGTGTCACTCGGGATGCTGTAAGAATTCTAACGATACCCCATTTATCCAAATCAGTTCAGGCATTTAGAAGTTATGGTGGAATAAAGAAACTCACATACCCACATACATGAACCCTGAACACATATACACTCTTTTTGCTTTGGGCAGTCGTGTAAAAAAGAGAGAGTTTATTAGAAATGACGTCCTGTTTAGTCAAATGGTGTAAAAGACTTCTTTGCGAAGGCAGTAAAAAGATGCAGAGATCACGTATCACAAGTATTATGTTTTTTCGTTTTAGTATAGAAAATATCTATGAGTTTTCACAGACACACAGAGTTTTTACAGATTATGGTCGCTATTATGCAATCAGTGTTCAGTCGCTTTGTGCTGCATAACTAAATGCCACCATTTTTTAGCCCCGCCCACTTGGTTGTAATTTTTCGTGGTGCTATTTTTGAGCGGAATGCTTGTTCCATAGACTTTAATTCGCTGGCGGTAGTGGCTTAACTGAATGTACTGACCCACTTTATACTACGATTATATGGGCAAAGGACCGGGTTTATTATTAAATCTGACTACTGGCTTTAAACAGAATAATACCCCACATTGTATATTATATAAACTTTTTACAGTTTATTTCTATTGATATGTCAAATTGTTAAATCAACACACAAAAATATTCAAAGACCGAAACATCTCTTATTTTCTAAAGATTTTATTTGGTTCAACAAAGTGGTCTATGGGCGTTAACTGGGTTTAAACCCAGCAGTCGGGTCAAAATCGGGTCTTTTGCCCATCTTTAACCACGATACATGCACCATATAATCAGTAAATAAACATCAAACTTTATTTCCAGAGATAAAACTGACAGCGTCCATATACCTGCTGGCAGCCAACCGCTTAGTGGTCGGTCGTGAGGACGGTTCCATAGTGATCGTGAACGCCACGCATACGGTGCAGCTGCAACTGTTGCATGGAAGCCATCAGCAACGAGATGGTGAGCCGTGTGTCTGTTATAATAAGGTCTATTTATACCTACTGGCAGCCAACCGGCTAGTGAGGACGGTTCCATAGTGATCGTGGACGCCACGCATACGGTGCAGCTACAACTGTTACATGGAAGCCATCAGCAACGAGATGGTGAGTCGTGTGTCTGTTATAATAAGGTCTATTTATACCTACTGGCAGGCCGCGAGGACGGCTCCATAGTGATCGTGGACGCCACGCATACGGTGCAGCTACAACTGTTGCATGGAAGCCATCAGCAACGAGATGGTGAGTCGTGTGTCTGTTATAATAAGGTCTATTTATACCTACTGGCAGGCCGCGAGGACGGCTCCATAGTGATCGTGGACGCCACGCATACGGTGCAGCTACAACTGTTGCATGGAAGCCATCAGCAACGAGATGGTGAGTCGTGTGTCTGTTATAATAAGGTCTATTTATACCTACTGGCAGGCCGCGAGGACGGCTCCATAGTGATCGTGGACGCCACGCATACGGTGCAGCTACAACTGTTGCATGGAAGCCATCAGCAACGAGATGGTGAGTCGTGTGTCTGTTATAATAAGGTCTATTTATACCTACTGGCAGGCCGCGAGGACGGCTCCATAGTGATCGTGGACGCCACGCATACGGTGCAGCTACAACTGTTGCATGGAAGCCATCAGCAACGAGATGGTGAGTCATGTGTCTGTTATAATAAGGTCTATTTATACCTACTGGCAGCCAACCGGCTAGTGAGGACGGCTCCATAGTGATCGTGGACGCCACGCATACGGTGCAGCTACAACTGTTACATGGAAGCCATCAGCAACGAGATGGTGAGTCGTGTGTCTGTTATAATAAGGTCTATTTATACCTACTGGCAGGCCGCGAGGACGGCTCCATAGTGATCGTGGACGCCACGCATACGGTGCAGCTACAACTGTTGCATGGAAGCCATCAGCAACGAGATGGTGAGTCGTGTGTCTGTTATAATAAGGTCTATTTATACCTACTGGCAGCCAACCGGCTAGTGAGGACGGCTCCATAGTGATCGTGGACGCCACGCATACGGTGCAGCTACAACTGTTACATGGAAGCCATCAGCAACGAGATGGTGAGTCGTGTGTCTGTTATAATAAGGTCTATTTTTGCATGCATTAACTTTACCTAAATATGAGAGTGAACGCTACTACACTCGCGAGCAAAAGTATGGAATCACAGGCCTATTTTCATACAAACGAGGTAACTTTGAAGCCTAGGTTCACTGCTAAGGATTGACCTGGCTGTGATCTGATGATGGCCATCCAGGGAGTGAATGGAGGATATTCAGATCGCTATACACACCCAACTGATGTGATCAGCATTCTGTGAGATATTAGGATATGTTTTAAAAAACCGCGAAATTAGCATAAAAATGTATGAAAATCCTGAAACTGAGCACTCTGATCCTTATATCTCTTAGAATGCTGATCAGATCAGTTGGGTGTGTATAGTGATCTGATTTCCTTCATTCACTCCCTGGATGGCCATCATCAGATCACAGCTAGGTCAATCCTTAGCGGAGAACCAAGGCTTCAAAGTTACCTCGTTTGTATGAAAATAGGCCTGTGATTTCATACTTTTGCTCGCGACTGTAGTACAGTCGAGTTCACTAATGATACACGTTTGACAGATGTTATTTTAAATCACCTTAACAAAAAAAAATATTTTTTTTAACACACTTGCTCGAAAATTTAGGGCCATAAACCGAGCTATAACGCAAGTGCGTAAGTAAACAGTAAACAGAATATTTTCAATTTAACCGGGTAATACTGTATTTTTAGTAACAAAAAAGATGTTTTATGCCGCTAAAAATTTATAAACATTATTGAAATAAATAAATCTGTACGTCCTTAATTAAGTCAAACAAATATTTGTTATTATCAAATTATTCACAATTCGCAATAATTTGTTATAAAATATTTGCATTTTGTCGTTTTAAATCATATTATGTTATTGTTTTAGATTGGCCCTGTCATCAACTTTTGCTGGGCCACAATGGCAGAGTGAATTGTCTGCTATACCCTCATCACGTGCATCCAAGGTACTTTATAATTGGATATTTAAAAAAATGTAAAAGTAATTCAATTCCGTTTGCCAACAACAACTCAATCATCAGCTGTTATGTAGTCCCCATGTTATTCACTAAAATACTGATAAAATATGCAGCACCCTTCTATAACTTCACTTCATATTATAAAACAAAGTCCCCCGCCGCGTCTATCTGTCTGTTTGCGATAAACTCAAAAGATACTGAACGGATTTTCATGCGGTTTTCACCAAATGATAGAGTGATTCCTGAGGAAGGTTTAAGTGTATAAAAAGTTGAGGTTTTATGTAAATTGGCAAAAAATAGGAAGATACATTTTTGAAGCATTTAATGCACATTATTTTAACCATTTACACTATAAATGAATATCTTAGCCACAACTGGCAAAAAATAACGCGCGCGAAAATAAATTCAAGTTCGTTTCTTACACCGATGACGAAACGGGACTCGAACGGAACGGTAACAGAATTTTAGAGTGAAGTATTTGTTTTTTTGGGTGTTGTTGGAAGGTTGCATTTGGCAAAAAAGGAAGAAACCGAAGCGAAGCCAGGGCGGGTCGCTAGTTATTTTATAAAGTGTTTGTCGCTATTAAGCTATTATGAATAAATGATTTCAAGAAATTTCTTATAACAAGCTTATAGGCCTTCCATAACTTTTTATGAATAAGACGTTTTTATACTTTTTTGCCTGACTGTACGTTTTCGTTTGCCATAGATACGACAAAGCCCACCTCGTCTCTGGCGGCATAGACTTCGCAGTTTGTCTATGGGACTTGTTCAGCGGTACATTGCTGCACCGTTTCTGCGTGCACGCGGGCGAGATCACGCAGCTTATAGTACCACCGCATAATACTAGCGTGAGTACTAGCGTTATTACTAGCTAACTAGCTTCCGCTCGCGACTTTGTCTGCGTAGACATTTGATAAATCCCTAGGGAAGCTTTTACCGTGATAAAAAGTATCCTTAATAATAATAAAAGCAGGATAAATCAGATTTTCTAACCAATCAGCAATAATTTCGATATCGTCGCTGTCAATAGGCATGACGATTTTTTTTTAAATTTTATGTTACATAAGATACCTCACAAAAAAGAAACATTGGTAAAATAATTATTTCGCTAGCATGAAAACTGCCCGAGATATCATAGTTTGAAATGCACACAAATTGGACTCACCCAAAAACACTCAACACTACCGGCTACATAGTTATGACGTCACGCCTAGGTAGTTTGTATGCAACGCGTAGGAAATATGCTCGGCAGCTATATTAAATATTGTGTTTATCAAAATGGTTTCTTTGACGAAATATGTGCTATACATTTTACGGAGTAATTAAAGGTATTATTTATTTTAATAAATTTTATAATTTTTAAATGGACTTGCCCATCCAACTTTTAAAGGTAATAAAACAAATAATACGCAATATATAAAACCAAGAGGTTAATATTTCGTTAGTTTATTCAGTAGTTTTCATCCCTATTTGACACGTTAAATGCCGCAGACACCTACACCATGTCATTCTTCCACCTGGAACCCAAACATACTAAATAATTATCATTTTGAGAATCTGTCAATCCGCGCATTTGTTTTTTCGTAAATTTGTCTTTTTGCGACCTGACGTTTTGCGAATCTGTCTTTTTGCGTTTTTGTCATTCTGCAAATAACTCGCAAACATCAATAGAGTCTATATAATTTTGCATATTATTATATTTTAAAATATTGTCATTCTTTTTGCGCAGGCAAGAATTCAAAAGTGCATCTGCTCCGTCGCATCTGATCATAGCGTCACTTTGTTGAGTAAGTGATTTACTAAAGTCAAGATTTTATCGACATACTATTCTGACTAAAATATGCTTCTACAATTGGCATTTTTTTTTCGATATAATTAGATTTTTATTCAGTCTATCATTAGTAATGGAACCCATTCTATTACCTTTTTTGAGGTTCAGCAATATCACACTTATTTTAATAATTTGGCCTAGCTAGGGGGATTGAACAAAACAATCTTTTGTATAACTCGGGGCCGTACCGGCTAACGAATCGATTATCGAAAAGTCTGCTGGGTTTCAAATTAAAACAGATAAATCGAGCCCCAATGGGGTTGGCAACGCAAAGCTAATCGCAGATGGCGCCAGCGGCGATCTAACCGCTATCAATACTTTGATTGGTTAAAATATGCCACAAATGACATTTGATATTTGAAACAACCAATAAAATGTATTGGTACAACCGCTTGTGGCGCCATTAGTTCCTCAGTTTCCATCCCCATTGGGCCAAAATGGCGAACCCCAATTCATGATGTCACACGAACATCGTTATCTTCCAAATTACGTCAACAGAAAGTACAAGACGAAATTCCTTACTTTGATTTTTCTGTTTTAAGTTGAAACTCAGCAGACTTTTCGATAATCGATTCGTTAGCCGGTACGGCCCTCGGTCATTTAATAATAAATATAATAAAAATAAAAAAAATAAATCTAGAAAAGAATAAAATATTGACGCCTGTAGCACACTTCCGCCGCGTAACACCGCAGTAGGTTCCGCCATAAGTTCGACGAGCGAAACAAATGTGAACAGTCTGAGGGTTAAGTCTACTAATGTTTTCGTCAAAATCGTAGTTCAATGGTGTTCTAATTCATTTTCATTTATCGAATGAGGATTAGTGGCCACCTCTGGTGTTAGAGTTTATCAAGCCGCCTGTAAGGCCTCTAACTTGGCTTAACGACTGTTATCAGATGACAATAGCCGGGACCGACGGTTTAACGTGCCTTCCGAAGCACGAAAGCGCTCAGTTGTAATGCTACTTAAACGGTCACCTATCCGACACCTGACCGGACCGAGCGTTGCTTAACAAACGTGATCGAGTACGATCAGTCTGTCAAGTTCCGCCATGAGCGCTTCGGTGTTCTAATGGTAATGCTTTTTGACACAGTTCTTGTTTCTTAAACCCAAAATCAAGGCACAATATGTTTCCGTTTTGGGTTTAAGAAACAAGAACTGTTTCAAAAAGCATTACCATTCGAACACCATTGAACCACCATTTTGACGTTAACATGAGCAGACTTGACCCACAGTCTATTCGCATTTGTTTCGCTTGTCGAAATCATAGCGGAACCTACTGCGGTGTTTCGCGGCGGAAGTGTACTACAGGCGTTATAGAATGGATATTGTTTTTAAACATTAACTTACTTTTTAGGTTTAGCGGAGCGCAAATGCGTGACCCTGTGTTCCCGTCACCTGTTTCCGGTAGTGAGCATAAAGTGGCGTCCGGCGGACGACTTCATGGTGGTGGGGTGCAGCGATGGTACCGTATACGTGTGGCAGATGGAGACCGGGCATTTGGACCGCGTGCTGCACGGTGAGTGGGGGAGATGCCTCGGGGGGAGTAGGGGGGACGGATGCCCCGGGGTGAGTGGGGTGGACGGATGCCCCGGGGCGAGCGGGGTGGCTGGATGCCTCGGGGCTAGTGCGGTGAACGGATGCCCCGGGGCAAATGGGATGGATGGATGCCCCAGGGCTAATGGTGTGGATGGATGCCCCGGGGCTAGTGGAGTAGACAGATGTCCCGTTGCTAGTGGGGTGGATGGATTCCCCGGGGCTAGTGGATGGATGCCCCGGGGCAATTGGAGAAGATGGATATCCGAGGCGAATGGCGTGGACGAATATTACGGGGCGAATGGAATAGATGGATGCCCCGGGGCCAATAAAAATGGGTTTATAGGCGTGCTGATGAAATTTGAATACTTGAACTGATGGCTACTTGGTATCTCGGTAAGTAGACGTATGACACTGAGGGGTGAACAGGTATACATATTTGTAAAATGCTTTTTTATTGGAACCTGGAATCTTTTTTATCATGACACATGCTGAAATTTTAATCATTTGGTTCCCGCAGTGGGGTGGTCCCACTCATGATTACAAGCAACTTCTACGATAGGGCCAACTCTGATATCGGGAAAAAAATCAGCTCTGTTCCATACAATAAAGTCGAGTAGGTATTGCGCTTTTGTATGGAACAGCAGTTTATTATTTGTAAAAATTGCTTGTAATCATGAATAGAAAATTTCACGATGTACACAATGTTATTTTTAGTTAATACAAAACCTCATGAGGTTGATCAGATCATTAAATTGAACAACTTTCATAATGGGACTAACCTCTGAATCACGAAAAAAAAATCTGCTGTTCCACACAAAAGTACAATCCTACTCCATCGAAATGTATGAAACAGCTGATTTTTTTTCGCGATTTCAAGGTTGGTCCCATAATAAAAGTTGTTCAGTTTGATGTCAAAGTCAAAGTCAAAGTCAAAAATAGCTTTATTCAAATAAACTTAATTATTAAGTACTTTTGAATCGTCTATATTTTCCTACCACCCGTTCAAGACTTTTTTAACTGACAAGAAGAACGGGCGCAAGAAACTTATCAGTTTTAATAGCAATAAGTAACGATATTTACAAACTTAAATATATCGTTACCAGATAATTACAACAGGGTGACAGGATTATTGGCAAACAAACATAGACTTATTATATTGGCAACAAAGTACTTATAGTAGTTATGTGTTACATCATTTCCACGCATTTTGATCTTTAAGATAATCGTCTACTTTATAATAACCTTTACCCATGAGCGTTTTTTTAACATGGTTTTTAAATTCATGCAAAGGAAGATCAATTACTTGTTGTGGAACTTTATTAATAAAGGCTATGCCTTTCCCCATAAATGAACCTCTAGATGAACCTCTGATGGTCTGATCAATCCCACGAGAGGTTTCGTATTAACTAAAAATTATCTTGTAGACATCAGGATTTAAGAGTCATCATTTAGCACATTATATTATAATGAAAAACGTATGAAACGAGTTGCGTATGTGCCGACCTGCGTGTGATCCCGTTTAACCACAAGGGTGGACGGGTAGCATATAAGCAAAATCTAACTCTCGAGTTTTGATGGTGATCTCTGATTGGTCAAGAAACTCAGTAGTTAGATTTTGCGCGCAAACTCTGAACTCCCCAGTTTCGCGCTAGTTTCGATAGTGATATCTGATTGGTCAAATACTCAGTAGTTAGGTTTTGCGCGCAAACTCTAACTACTGAGTGCGTATCCACCAATGAGCGCGCTTTAAAATTCAGTTGTCAATTGTCTTTGAAAACGACTGTGGTAGCGTATTTTATTTTTGAAAAATTACTATTATATTGTTCCAAGTTTTTGCGAATATAATCCAGTAAACCCAGATCTAAATCTAATCCAAACCTAACTACTGAGTATTTGACCAATCAGAGATCACTATCAAAACTAGCGCAAAACTGGGGAGTTAGAGTTTGCGCGCAAAATCTAACTACTGAGTTTCTCCAACCAATCCGACCAATCGGAGATCACCATCAAAACTCGAGAGTTAGATTTTGCTTATATGCGAACGGGTACATAATTCTTTGAAGCAGTTCTAAATGTTCCCGTAAACGCCATCAGGTATGATAGCCGAGGAGGTGCTGGCGGCGTGCGACGAGACGCTGGCAGATGACCTGGGAGGCTCGCTGGCTTCTGGCACCAGCGACCTGCAGGGACTGGCCAATCCAGCTGTACATTTCTTCAGGTTAGTTGCTTACAGTGTCGTAGCATGAACCTAGCCTTCAGGTTCAAAATATACACTTCCCATAATCATGGGGTCTCATTGGGAACATCAGATGTGGTTTAGTTAGCAGGTACCGCCATCCTTACTAATATTATAAATGCGAAAGTCCGTTTGTTTGTTTATTTGTTTGTTTGTTTGTTACGCCTTCACGTCTCAAATACTGAACCGATCGTCATGAAATTTTGCATACACGTTGTCAGGGGTACAGAGAAGGACATAGGGTACCATTCATCCCGAAAAAAAGTATTGTTCCCGAGGGATAGCAAAAAAACTTTCCACGCAGACGAAGTCGCGGGTGGCAGCTAGTCTAGTGTATAATTCCAATATTAGTTTAAATTCACCTCACTAGATGACGGTACCTGTTACGATTTGTTTTTGTAATTTTCAAATACAGATAAAAAAAGTCATGAAACTTTTAAATTGTTTCTTAAAAAAGTCACCAAATGCAAAATTGTTGTGAATCCTTTGAAAATTTGGTAAAGTTTGTTGCTATATGTGCTAAGGCATGCTGCGACGAAAGCGGTGCCATTTAGCATTCTAGAAGAAAAACATTTTAAATCGCCGCGATAGTCACCTACGACGGGCCATTTCTTTAGTATTGGCTGAGGTATCTGTACTATAAGAAAGAGAGGGCGCCACCGTCCGCACGTAAAGATTGAGTCCGTGTATTTTTAAGATTTTAAATTGTAAAAGTTATATTAATTCTCCTACAAATTATATCTATCAGCTTAGTACGTCGCAAATTAAGTGTACCAGTGTTTGCAAGTCGAAAAGAAGACAAATATTTAACTTAAAGTGATTTATGTTTGGACAGTGTTTTCCTACCTACATAAGTGATAAAAATAAATCAGTCAACGAAATGATAATATAGCATAGCGCTCACATTCAACAACAATAAGGACCAAATAACGGAATATTACAAGGTCAGTCAAGTTAACAAGCAACAAGGAAACAGAAAAAATCTAGCTGAAATTTTCAAAAGTCATATACAAACATTTAATGTTTTCTAAGAGATTTGTCACTGTTCTGCTAAAGCAACAACCACAACCACACAGAAAATTATTATATTTTGCCAATACGCAGCAATATTTTGGTGTTTCTTCGATCAAAACAAATAACACTAGATTGTTGATATATGGTACGCCAATTTTGTCACTTCACGTACTGAACGGCTGGCCGACTGCAGAGTGGGCCCGGCTCATTGATTAGAAACTTGAGTTCGAATCTCAGTGACCACAAACCTTTTTTAAATAATAATTTTCACTGGGATAAGAAGAGCCATCTGTAATCATTCTAATACTTTATTTGCAATAAGTTACAAGCAAGGTTACAAGTCAATTACAAGTATAGAAATTTGCACGAAATTCCAATAGATGGCACATACAGTCCAAAGAATGTCGTTTAATCAAAAGACGTGCACGGCTTGTAACAAAGTTATACTTAGAAGAGACTTTCTGAAGTGTAAGCTATGCCAAAGAATCTTTGATTTGGACTGTGCTCGCGTATCGGTAAAACTCTTCGATTTAATGAAAAATAAGGCTAATTGGCAATGTGAATTATGCAATGGGAATAAAACCAAGCCATCAAAGCTTATCAAACCTACGACACCCTGCTCCTCTACACCAAAATTACAAACAAACTGCGTGAGCAAAATAACACCAAAAGATGCAACCACTTCAACCTTTTCCAAGTCTTTGCAAAGCGATATTAAGGCAAATGACCCTACCCAACTGGAGGTATGCAAGGATATTAACACCGTCTTATCGCCATCGATCCAAAAACAAGCTAGTACAACCGAGAATCAAGAAAAAGATGATCATGATTATGTTACCCAAAGGAAAAAGCAAAAAAGGAAGTCAGACGATATCTCACATAGATCATTACCAGATGCAGAATGCTTTTCATCGACATCGGCTCTATCAGAAACTAACTCAAGCTGCAATATTCACATGAGTTTACCAGACCTATCCACACTCCATAACAAGGAAATTGACGAGTATAAACAAGAAATTGACGATTTAAAAATGCAGTTGTTGTCAGCTAATAACTTAATCGAGGAAATAACTCTTGAGAAGCTGGCTATGCAAAGAACGATAGATGAACAAGACCGAAAAATTAAACAATTGCTACACATTTGTTCGGATACACCAAAAATTAATGAATCGATGAAAACCAAGACGAAGAAAGCGATCAAAAACAAAAAGAGTAAAAATAAAAAATCCAATTATAAATCAAAGAACGAAATGGAATGCCTATTAAGCTCTGATATGACAAATATAAGACCAGAAGACTTATCTCAACCAGACATGGAGTCTGAAGAATTAAAAACAAAAAGTACAGATGAAAACATCAAGGTAACAGCACCCAGGAATAAGAAAATTTTCATATTGGCAGACCAGCAAGGACGTGGTATGCAACAGGCGTTACAAAAACTAGTCGGTACAGAATACGAAGTCTGTTGCTATTGGAAGAGTCAAGCGAACCTTAGTGATGTAATAAATACGTGTAAAAGCGAAATGAACACCTTAACAAAGCAAGACTATATAGTTGTGATCGGAGGTTCCAATGATAGGAATCCGTTAGAGCTGAAAACTAACTTACTTGTATGGCTCAGATCACTTACTAATACTAATTTAGTGATATGTGGATTATTTTCTAACGCAATAATGTATAATTATAACATAAATTATGACATAAGAATGATATGTCAAGGATTTAGAGACACCACGTTTGTAAGAATGAATTATAAAAATTCTCGTCCAGGACTTAAATTTTTCGTGTCAAATGTTTGCTTTGCCATTTATAGAGAGATATTACATTCAAATCAGGTACAATCTGAATATCAAATCAATGTACATAATATTGAACATTTAGATGAAAATTGTATTAATCATAGTCAAAAACTTAATTCGTCTTCACAGACTTCTAATTTACAAAATGAGTCACATAAAGTTCCCGAACAAAACACTTTTTTATAAGTAATAATGAAATTAGAATCATGCACCAAAATATAGCGGGCTTTTTATGCAAAAAAGAACTGTTAGAGATAACTTTGTATGAATTATCTAGTAATAAGCAACCGATAGATTTAATTTGCCTCTCAGAAACTTTTGTCCAGAGAAACCATGAATTGAATATACGATTAAAAAACTATAATCTAGGTTCTGCCTTCTGTAGGTCTAAGAAGCGAGGTGGTGTATGCATCATACACCATAACTCTCTATCGCAATAAAGCAGCTACCATTTGTCGAAGAATTGTCATCGGAATTGACTTTCGAATGTTGTGGTGTAGAAATAGTAAATTATAAAATCATTTTAGTGTGTATTTATAGAATTCCTAAGTCTGACACACGTATATTTTTTGAAAAACTGTCTATTTTACTTGCTAAATTGATAAGAAAAACAAATAAATCTATTATAATTACTGGAGATTGGAATATAGATACATTGACGGATTCAAAGTTTTCACGCGAGTTAAAAGAATTGCTAGACAGCTATAATTTAGCCTTACATATTGACACGCCTACGCGACGACAGTCCTGCTTAGATCATTTCGCAAGCAACATCAAGGAGGCACTTGGTTATACGTTACCGGTTTCCCTGTCCGACCACGAAACAGCACAAATATTGACAGTGCCAGTTAAGGGTCGAGTAGAATCTTATCCGTTTTTTTACAAAACAATTAGAGATTTTAGTTCGGAAAATATAGATAAATTCAAGCAGTGTGTAGCAAACTATCCATGGTCAGATTTGTATAATTGTAATGATACCGAGAAAGTATTTAATTTATTTCATACTGAAATATGTCTCCTTTACAACTTATGTTTCCCGAAATACAGAATTAAAGTAACGAAGAGAAAGCCGGGGCCAAATTGGCTTACAAAAGGTCTGAGAACCTCTTGTGTAACCAAGAGAAAGCTACGTTTATCTTTTTATAAAAATAAATTAGACTCCGTGAAAATAAAATATAGAAACTATTCGAAATTATTAAAAAAATGTATAATAGCGGCTTAAAAATCAAAAAATGATAAATATATAGATCATGCCAAAAATAAGTGTAAAGCAACTTGGGACATTATAAACGAGGATCAAAAAAGGGTTTCAATAAATACTATAGAAAATTTGAAAATTAATGAAAATGAAATAATTACTGATACCGAGCAAATTGCATCGAAATTTAATTCCCATTTTATTAATATATCAAAAGTTATCCCAGATTCTAATACGAGAAATTATCCCGGCAGTCTAAAACATTGCAATTCCACTCTATTCCTGGCACCCACTGATGAAGTCGAAATAAAAAATGTTATCAAATCATTAAATAATACTGGCGCTACAGGATATGATGAAATAAGCACCAAAATTATTAAAGCATGTGCAAATGAGTTGGCACCTTTATTGACGTATTTAATAAACTTATCATTCGCCACCGGAGTATTTCCCTCTTCATTAAAGCTTTCTATAGTGAAACCGCTGTACAAAAAAGGAGACAAAGACAATATTAATAACTATAGGCCTATTACGCTCATCCCTATTTTATCAAAAAATTTTGAAAAGGTATTCTATAAAAGATTGTCATCATTTTGTACAAGATTTAACATTATAGATTCAGAACAATATGGATTCCAAAAGGGGAAATCCACGTCTATGGCATGTTACCATATCGTCCGTCACATTTCATCCATGATGGATAAGCGTATTCCCGTTTCAATGATACTGTTTGATCTAAGTAGAGCCTTCGATCATGTTTGTCACAAAACTCTACTAAAAAAACTAGAAGCATATGGTATCCGTGGGCATGCACAGGAGTGGATTAGATCATATCTTGAAAATAGAGCCCAAAAAGTAGAACTTAACAAAGTTGACAAGTCTTTACATTTAACCACTTGTCACTCTGATTATTCAAAAAATAATTTTGGTGTTCCCCAGGGAAGTATCCTTGGACCTCTCTTGTTTGTTTTATATTTAAATGATCTTCCGTCTATCACTGGGTATCGATGCACACTGTTTGCTGATGATATTTCCATAATTATACATAAAATTCCTAATACTGACTATGAAACTGAAATAAATAATACAATCATTAATGTAATAAATTGGTTGAGGCATAACAATCTACTAGTAAACATAACAAAGACTAAATTTATACAATTTTATAATAAAAATGGACGACCACAAAAAGTATCTGTGATACATGATGGTGAACAAATCGCAGAGTGCACTGCTGCTAAATTTCTTGGCATTGAAGTAGACAACAATTTAACATGGAAAAATCACGTCTCATGTGTTTGTCAGAAAATTAATAGATTTACTTATGCTCTATATCGTTTAACGCAGTTAAGTGGACAAAAGACAGCACTTACTGCTTATCATGGTTACGTGTGCTCAGTTTTGAGGTATGGTCTTATTTTATGGGGAAACTCGGTTGACGTTGACCGTGCCCTATTGATTCAGAAGAGGTGTGTTAGAGCTATGTGTGGTGCAGGACCCATGGATTCCTGTCGACCATTATTCAAAAAACTGAATCTTTTAACACTTCCATCAATGTATATTTTTGAATTATGTGTCTTTACGAAAAATAATTTGAATCTGTTTAAAAAGAAGCATGAGGTGTAACGTAATCATAAGTACATACACGTTCGCACGGCTACGGCTGCAGCGTGTTCAATTGCGCTTACGTATGCGTTTCCATGGGAAACAGTATTTGTAATAAAATATCCCTTTTTACTTCAATAAAGACTTGACCGTTTTACCAAGAACATGTCTTTGATTTAACGACCCAAAATAATAATATTACATGGCGAACCTGCCAGTCGCAAATAAAGTACAAAAGTTAATTTAATAAAGTAGAAAAATTAAAGGGTCTTTATCACAAATAAAATTAATATCAAGTGTATCCAGTGCAAAAAATTGTGACTTCAAGAATCATGGGCAAAAATTATTCCAAGGAGGCGGTCGTAATTGCCCAGAACGCGAACGGCGCAGCAGCAGCTAATGCAGAAGTAGCAAAGGCAGAACACTCCAACCACGTAATCCAGTCTCTACTGATAGTAGCCGTTGTCCTCGTTTCCGCTGCTACTATTTTCCATCTGCTCAAAATGTGTCGCAAAAGCGCAATCAAGACCCTGAGGCGTGAGTTGAACGCCGTCTCGATGGACAACCTCGCCCGTCCCAATGTTTAGAAGAGCGGTTCCCAGGAAAATCCCGACCCCCATTGACTGTCTTGACCCCCATCGTTTGCCCCTTAATTTCGGTGCTAAAGTGTTCAGTGCGTCTGTACTAGGTGTGTGAAACAAAAGACAACTACAGTTATGTAAGTGTTAGTAATAAGTTCTAAGTACTAATCAATTGTATTTATTAATTGTATTTTGTTCGCTATTTTTTTTAAATTTTATTATAGAAAATAATTGCCTTAATGTGTTAGTAGTTTATATTACTTAGGCATACATACATATTATGTCTATATCGGAAAAAAAAAAATATATAATATATATAATAGTTTTTAGATAAATCCGCAATCATGGCAAAAGAAAATTTTGACATAAAAACGGCTTTAGCCTTATTACCTATAATGAATAATAAGGAGGACTTGACTATCCAATTAATAGACAACATCTCATTATACAGCGACTCGCTGAACGAAGCTGGCAACAAACAATTAATAAATTTCGTACTAAAAAGCCGACTATCGGCTAGCGCTAAATTAAGGTTAAAAAGTGAGTACAGTTCCGTAGAATCATTAATAACAGATATGCGTAAATTCCTTATCCAGAAAAAATCGGCTGTCGCAATACAGTCTCAATTATTTAGCGCCAAGCAAGGTCGTAGAAGTATTGAAAAATACGGTTCCGATTTAGAGGAACTATTTATAAACTTGACTATATCTCAGGCTGATGGTGACACAAAGAAATATGACACCTTACGCCCGATTAACGAAAAAGTCGCGATCGAACGATTTGCAGAAGGTTTGTCTGACCCACGGTTAAGTACAATAATAGCCTCCCGCGAGTTTAGTTCTCTCCCGGAAGCTATACAAACAGCCCTAGATAAAAAAATATCTACGACTAATCCCGAACTAGGGATAATGAACTTAGAACGCAACCCGAAACGCGTTTATAGTAGGGGTAATAGGCGTTATCCGAACACGATGAATAGGCCTCGCTATGTAGGCAATAATATCGCTCCTAGGCAGGGCTACCGTGTCAACCAATCCTATTTTAATAGGCCGCCGACGAATGCAACTCGGGGCAGAATTTTCAGAAGCTACCGTCGTCGAGGTCAAGGTAGTAGGTATTCGTACCCCGCCCGTGTCGCTCAGATACAGTCAGAGAACCCTGAGCATCCAGATAACATCCAAAACGTACCAGGAAATGAGTTTTTTCGTTCCTAAAACTAGCCATAATTTTGTGTTTAATTATAACGTAAATAGTGTAGTCCAGCTGCGTACAAATATAAGTAGTAATGATATAAGTCTCTTAGTAGATAGTGGCGCGAGCCTCAGTGTTTTGAAATATGAGTGGCTATTAGAACATTGTCACGGACATTTAGATAACGAGCTGCACTACGATAGAATTGTTATTAAAGGAGTTAGCGGCAAATTAATTTCTGAAGGTTACGTATATTTAGATTTAGTATGTAATAATGTGTCTTTTCAACAGAAATTTTATATTTTTAAGAACCTTACATGTGATGCCGATGGCATATTAGGTGAAAACTTTTTGAAGCGTTACCACGCTATAATCAACTATGAAACGCGCCTTTTGACAATTTCAAAAGACAGCGTTGTTATTAGTTTGCCTATTAGTAACAACAAGAATCAATTTATACACGAGATACCCGCTCGATGCGAAATAATAAAATATATACCATGTTCGAGTAAAGAAGATAGCGTGATTTTGTCACAAGAAATAATGAGTGGTGTTTTTATGGCAGGAATGATTTCTAGACCATTAAATGGCAAGATTCCGATAAGAATTTTAAATACGACAGACGAAAATGTGACTTACGACTTTTCAAACATTACATTACATTCAATTAATAATTTTGATATTTGTGAGTTAGAAAATAACGAGAAATCGGTCCAACGCGTAAAACATTTATTTAATTTTCTTGATTTAGATCATTTAAATAGAGAAGAAAGACTTAGTATTGAAGAAATTTGTGCGAAATATGCGGATGTGTTCCATCTTCCCGGGGACTCTCTAACTGTTACCAACTTAATGGAACACAATATAGTACTTAAAAACAATGTCACCCCGGTTTACGTAAAACCTTATCGTATCCCACATGCATTAAAAGGTGAAATTGAAAAACAAGTCCAAGAAATGTTAAAAAATGATATCATAGAGGAGACGGTGTCTGAATGGTCCAGCCCAGTTCTCCTAGTACCAAAGAAAGCTGATAGATCTAACGAGAAAAAATGGCGGTTAGTCGTCGATTATCGGCAATTAAACAATAAGATACAAGATGACAAATTCCCTTTGCCGAATATCACAGAAATTCTAGATTCGTTATCCGGAAGTATTTATTTTTCCAAATTAGATTTATCCCAATCATATTATCAATTATCTTTAAATCCTGATTCACGTAAATACACATCTTTTAGTTTAAATAAGATGTATCAACTTTCTCTGGACAGTAACTCACGTAAATATACTACATTCACAGCCGGAAAACAATACCAAATGAAGCGTTGCCCCATGGGTCTCAAAACGAGTGCTAGTGTTTTCTCGAGACTCATGACAGTAGCAATGTCCGGCCTTAATTACGACAAATGTTTCATCTACCTAGACGATTGTATTGTTATAGGGAAAAGCATCGAACACCATAATAAAAATCTAATGTGTGTGTTAAATCGTCTAAGAGAAGTGAACCTCAAGTTAAACCCACTTAAATGTGAATTTTTACGCAGAGAAATATTGTACCTAGGACATAAAATAACATCAGATGGCATTTATCCCGACCCAAGCAAAATTGTCGCGATAAAAGAATATCCAAGGCCAACGTCCTCTGACGAAGTAAAGCGTTTCGTAGCATTTACTAATTATTACCGTCGATTTATTTTAGGTTTTGCAGATTTGGTGCACCCATTAAACCAATTATGTAAAAAAGGTGTAAAATTCGATTGGAATAAAAATTGCGAAAATTCTTTTCAAAAATTAAAAGTTGCACTTTCCAACCCTCCAGTTTTAGACTACCCCGATTTTAGCGAAAATAACATTTTTAGACTGCAAACCGACGCATCAAAAACCGGTTTAGGCGCCGTATTATCTAACAGCAATGGTAAGGTCATAGCTTACGCCAGTAGGAGCTTAAAGCCCGCTGAAACTCGGTATCCAGTCATTGATCTAGAACTTTTGGCAATTGTATGGGCCGTACGTCACTTCAGACCGTATTTTTATGGCAGAAAATTTATAATTTATTCTGACCACAGACCATTGGTATATTTATTTAATTTAAAAGATCCTTCCAGTCGTTTAACAAAATTCCGTCTTTATTTAGAAGAGTACGATTTCACTGTCGAGTACGTACCCGGTCGAAATAATGCAGCTGCAGATGCGTTAAGTCGACTCTCGGTGACGTCACAAGACTTAAAAAATATGCATGAAAAAAATATTTCGGTCTTAACCAGAGCCCAAAGTAAAAAATTAACCAACGAAAATGACAAGTCCCCAATTAATATTCCAACAGCTGGCCGGTCTGATCAACCTACCGCTGTTGAAATATTGAAAAAGCCAGACGATGTAATAGAACTACGTTTTGTGGAAAAATTAAAAAATAAATATAAGAATGACCCAAATATTTTAGTCTCAAACGCTAATTTATGCACATATGTACCTTCGCAATCCGCGATTTTTCTTTATTCTCGATCGTTGCCATCCCAAGAGGAGTTAGCGAGAGATTTAGAAAGCATGTGCTTGAAACTTAATATAGAGAAATTACTCATTATAAAAAACACGTGTAATAATAAAAATATTAAATATTTGCTGCGCAGCATGAGTAAGTTTCAAATAGCGTCACCTCAAATATTAATTACTAGAGGTATTACTAGAATTACTGATAAAGATGAAATAAAAACAATTTTAAATGACTTTCACCTGCTTCCCACAAGCGGACACGCAGGCATGAACCGTATGCTAAATAATATTAAAAAATATTATTTTTGGCCTGGAATGTCAAATGACGTCATGAATTATGTCAAAAAATGTAGGAATTGTCAAATACAAAAGTTCTGCAATAAAAATACGCGAGAACCTTTATCTATTACCACTACAGCCGACACGGTATTCGAGAGGTTAAATTTAGATATAATGGGCCCGTTAGACATAGACAATTATAGTAATAAGTATATTTTAACTCTACAGTGCGATCTAAGCAAATTCGTGGAAGCGTATCCTTTACCGCGGAAGGACGCAGAAACTGTCGCTAGATCATTCGTTAATAATTTTATATTGCGCTACGGTATTCCAAAACAAATTTTAAGTGACAAAGGAACGGAATTTACTTCATCAATTATGAGCGAAACATGCAAACTATTAGGTATTGAAAAATTACACTCTACGTCTTATCATCACGAGACTATGGGTGGTATAGAAAATACTCATAAACACTTAGCGGCCTATCTCAGAATACAGTGCGAAAATAATAAGTCCGATTGGAGCGAATGGGTCCCTTATTGGTGTTTTTCGTTTAATACTAGTGTTCACTCTGAAACGAAGTACACTCCGTACGAGCTAGTATTTGGTAAAGTCTGTAACTTACCCAGCAATTTAACCAAAGGCATCGATCCTTTATACAACTTCGATGACTATCCCAGAGAATTAAAGTACCGTTTGCAAAAAGCGCAACTAGACGCTAAGGAAAATTTGTTAAAAAGTAAGGAAATAAGAAAATTTAAATATGATTAAAAATGTAATCCTGTTAGTTATAAGTCAGGAGATTTAGTGTTAGTGAAAAATCAAGTAGGTAATAAGCTAGATTGTATTTATGAAGGTCCCTTTAAAGTTATACAAGAAATAACACCGAATGTTAAAATAATGAAAAATAACAAAGAATTGTTAATACATAAAAATAGTACTAGACCTTATTATTCATGAAATTAAGTAAGTACATGTACCTACCTAATAATACAAAATATTTTTTTTGCAAAGTACTTTGTTGAGTTTTAGTTCAAGTTATAATGTTCATGTCATAATATGATGTGTTATTGTCAATTAGTATAAGCGGTTACATTGTGTAAAAAAAAAATGTGTTTACTTTATACTGATTTTAGAATGTAAATTGTGTTAGTTATAACATTTTTTTTTCAATAAATAGAGGGGTGTGTACCCTATACTTTTCGGGGGAGTTGTAACGTAATCATAAGTACATACACGTTCGCACGGCTACGGCTGCAGCGTGTTCAATTGCGCTTACGTATGCGTTTCCATGGGAAACAGTATTTGTAATAAAATATCCCTTTTTACTTCAATAAAGACTTGACCGTTTTACCAAGAACATGTCTTTGATTTAACGACCCAAAATAATAATATTACAGAGGTATGTACATTCCTAACCAGATATCCAAATCAATTAGTGTTGCCATCTTGCTCAACAACGTGTTGCCGAAAGAATTGTTATTCCATGTCAATAACATTATTCAATAAACTACCAACGGCAATGAAAGACTTACCAATGAAACAATTTAAATGTGCGTTGTATCGATTCCTGACTGACAAATGTTTTTATAGCGTTAAGGAATTTATTGATTGCAAAATTTAATACTATCAAACCATTTTTTTTGCAATATATTATTATGTATTAGGTATTATTTTTATTATGATAATTCAATTCGATTACTATTTGGACATGTTTTAATTATTTTTATTTTATTTTATTTATGATTATTTTTTGACATTGTTAATTTATTATATATTAGTCTTGGCCTATCTCTAATTTGCATACCAAAGTTATTTGGTTAAATGTGAGAAACAAAACTGATAAATGTTATAATCTTGTACTGACCACATTTACAGCAATAAAGAATTATTTCATTATTTCATTTCATTTCATTTCATAGTATTATGTAATCTGTGCCATAATGTACACCGGTCCCAAAAGGTACATTTCCCAAAAAATACATTTCCGAAAAAATCCACTTCCCGTAATGTACATTTCCCAAAATGTATCTTTCCCAAAATATACACTCTTAGAACAGGTAGGAATAACTAATAAGCTACATTTTCAGTAACAGGATAACATAAATTTGGAAGGTTAACTTACAAAAAAAAAATTTTTTTTTTGGTTTTTTATACAATCAGTTTTTCCTATCTGTTCTAAGAGTGAACATTTTAGGAAAGATACATTATGAGAAACGTATATTACGGGAAGTGGACATTTTGGGAGATGTACTTTTTGGGAAGTGGATATTTCGGGAAATGTACCTTATGTGAAGTGGACATTTCGGGAATGTACCTGTAACCTGAAGAGGGTCCTTTCAGGTTTAAAAGAATAAAAGAAATATTTTACACCGGTCTCAAAAGGTACATTTCCTGAAATAGCGCCGATGGCAAGATTTGAATTTTGCGCCCCAAAGACTTATTTCTATGATCATGAGCATCTCTGGCAAAATGTCGATTTCACTCTGTAGATTTTAATATTAGGGTGTTTGTTTAGGGGGCTTCGACACCGCAATCTAACCGCGATGCGTGCGGCAACACAGCGGGGGCTAGCCGCGTTACAGGGCCCCGGCCACGCGGGAAATGCGGGGCCTTTGGCTGAGCCGGCGCGAGCGAGGCGGGCACAGCTCACTATACAAGGGTTCCGGTCCAATCCCAAGGGTGAGTGCTCACACACACACATATACACATACACACACAGACAGACAGACTTACACACACACTTTATGCCCCGGGCATGCAGGAAATGCGGGGCCTTTGACCGAGCCGGCCCGAGCGAGGCGGGCACAGCTCACTATACAAGGGTTCCGGTCCAATCCCAAGGGTGAGTGCTCACACACACACATATACACATACACACACAGACAGACAGACTTACACACACACTTTATGCCCCGGGCATGCAGGAAATGCGGGGCCTTTGACCGAGCCGGCCCGAGCGAGGCGGGCACAGCTCACTATACAAGGGTTCCGGTCCAATCCCAAGGGTGAGTGCTCACACACACACATATACACATACACACACAGACAGACAGACTTACACACACACTTTATGCCCCGGGCATGCAGGAAATGCGGGGCCTTTGACCGAGCCGGCCCGAGCGAGGCGGGCACAGCTCACTATACAAGGGTTCCGGTCCAATCCCAAGGGTGAGTGCTCACACACACACATATACACATACACACACTGACAGACAGACAGACTTACACACACAATTTATGCCGCGGGAAATGCGGGGCCTTTGGCCGAGCCGGCCCGAGCGAGGCGGGCACAGCTCACTATACAAGGGTTCCGGTCCAATCCCAAGGGTGAGTGCTCACACACACACATATACACATACACACACTGACAGACAGACAGACTTACACACACAATTTATGCCGCGGGAAATGCGGGGCCTTTGGCCGAGCCGGCCCGAGCGAGGCGGGCACAGCTCACTATACAAGGGTTCCGGTCCAATCCCAAGGGTGAGTGCTCACACACACACATATACACATACACACACTGACAGACAGACAGACTTACACACACAATTTATGCCGCGGGAAATGCGGGGCCTTTGGCCGAGCCGGCCCGAGCGAGGCGGGCACAGCTCACTATACAAGGGTTCCGGTCCAATCCCAAGGGTGAGTGCTCACACACACACATATACACATACACACACTGACAGACAGACAGACTTACACACACAATTTATGCCGCGGGAAATGCGGGGCCTTTGGCCGAGCCGGCCCGAGCGAGGCGGGCACAGCTCACTATACAAGGGTTCCGGTCCAATCCCAAGGGTGAGTGCTCACACACACACATATACACATACACACACTGACAGACAGACAGACTTACACACACAATTTATGCCGCGGGAAATGCGGGGCCTTTGGCCGAGCCGGCCCGAGCGAGGCGGGCACAGCTCACTATACAAGGGTTCCGGTCCAATCCCAAGGGTGAGTGCTCACACACACACATATACACATACACACACTGACAGACAGACAGACTTACACACACAATTTATGCCGCGGGAAATGCGGGGCCTTTGGCCGAGCCGGCCCGAGCGAGGCGGGCACAGCTCACTATACAAGGGTTCCGGTCCAATCCCAAGGGTGAGTGCTCACACACACACATATACACATACACACACTGACAGACAGACAGACTTACACACACAATTTATGCCGCGGGAAATGCGGGGCCTTTGGCCGAGCCGGCCCGAGCGAGGCGGGCACAGCTCACTATACAAGGGTTCCGGTCCAATCCCAAGGGTGAGTGCTCACACACACACATATACACATACACACACTGACAGACAGACAGACTTACACACACAATTTATGCCGCGGGAAATGCGGGGCCTTTGGCCGAGCCGGCCCGAGCGAGGCGGGCACAGCTCACTATACAAGGGTTCCGGTCCAATCCCAAGGGTGAGTGCTCACACACACACATATACACATACACACACTGACAGACAGACAGACTTACACACACAATTTATGCCGCGGGAAATGCGGGGCCTTTGGCCGAGCCGGCCCGAGCGAGGCGGGCACAGCTCACTATACAAGGGTTCCGGTCCAATCCCAAGGGTGAGTGCTCACACACACACATATACACATACACACACTGACAGACAGACAGACTTACACACACAATTTATGCCGCGGGAAATGCGGGGCCTTTGGCCGAGCCGGCCCGAGCGAGGCGGGCACAGCTCACTATACAAGGGTTCCGGTCCAATCCCAAGGGTGAGTGCTCACACACACACATATACACATACACACACTGACAGACAGACAGACTTACACACACAATTTATGCCGCGGGAAATGCGGGGCCTTTGGCCGAGCCGGCCCGAGCGAGGCGGGCACAGCTCACTATACAAGGGTTCCGGTCCAATCCCAAGGGTGAGTGCTCACACACACACATATACACATACACACACTGACAGACAGACAGACTTACACACACAATTTATGCCGCGGGAAATGCGGGGCCTTTGGCCGAGCCGGCCCGAGCGAGGCGGGCATAGCTCACTATACAAGGGTTCCGGTCCAATCCCAAGGGTGAGTGCTCACACACACACATATACACATACACACACTGACAGACAGACAGACTTACACACACAATTTATGCCGCGGGAAATGCGGGGCCTTTGGCCGAGCCGGCCCGAGCGAGGCGGGCACAGTTCACTATACAAGGGTTCCGGTCCAATCCCAAAGGTGAGTGCTCACACACACACATATACACATACACACACTGACAGACAGACAGACTTACACACACAATTTATGCCGCGGGAAATGCGGGGCCTTTGGCCGAGCCGGCCCGAGCGAGGCGGGCACAGCTCACTATACAAGGGTTCCGGTCCAATCCCAAGGGTGAGTGCTCACACACACACATATACACATACACACACTGACAGACAGACAGACTTACACACACAATTTATGCCGCGGGAAATGCGGGGCCTTTGGCCGAGCCGGCCCGAGCGAGGCGGGCACAGCTCACTATACAAGGGTTCCGGTCCAATCCCAAGGGTGAGTGCTCACACACACACACATATACACATACACACACTGACAGACAGACAGACTTACACACACAATTTATGCCGCGGGAAATGCGGGGCCTTTGGCCGAGCCGGCCCGAGCGAGGCGGGCATAGCTCACTATACAAGGGTTCCGGTCCAATCCCAAGGGTGAGTGCTCACACACACACATATACACATACACACACTGACAGACAGACAGACTTACACACACACTTTATGCCCCGGGCATGCAGGAAATGCGGGGCCTTTGGCCGAGCCGGCCCGAGCGAGGCGGGCACAGCTCACTATACAAGGGTTCCGGTCCAATCCCAAGGGTGAGTGCTCACACACACACATATACACATACACACACTGACAGACAGACAGACTTACACACACACTTTATGCCCCGGGCATGCAGGAAATGCGGGGCCTTTGGCTGAGCCGGCCCGAGCGAGGCGGGCACAGCTCACTATACAAGGGTTCCGGTCTAATCCCAAGGGTGATTGCTCACACACACACATATACACATACACACACTGACAGACAGACAGACTTACACACACACTTTATGCCCCGGGCATGCAGGAAATGCGGGGCCTTTGGCCGAGCCGGCCCGAGCGAGGCGAGCACAGCTCACTATACAAGGGTTCCAGTCCAATCCCAAGGGTGAGTGCTCACACACACACATATACACATACACACACTGACAGACAGACAGACTTACACACACACTTTATGCCCCGGGCATGCAGGAAATGCGGGGCCTTTGGCTGAGCCGGCCCGAGCGAGGCGGGCACAGCCCACTATACAAGGGTTCCGGTCCAATCCCAAGGGTGAGTGCTCACACACACACATATACACATACACACACTGACAGACAGACAGACTTACACACACAATTTATGCCCCGGGCATGCAGGAAATGCGGGGCCTTTAGCCGAGCTGGCCCGAGCGAGACGAGAACTATACAGGGGTTCCGCTCCAATCCAAAGGGTGAATGCTTTCTCTCTCTCACACACACACACACATACACACACACACACACACACACAAACACACACACACATTACAGGGCCCCGGCATGCAGGAAATGCTGGGTCTTTAGCTGAGTCGGTCTGAGCGAGGTGAGCACATCTCACTATACAAGGGTTCCGGTCCTATCCTAAGGGTGAATGCTCACACACACACACACACTAAAGATGTTTGGATATAGTTTAAAAAAAACCGCGAAAACAACCTGAAAACGTATGGAATCCTGGAACTGAGAATTCTGGTCCTTCGTTCTTTTAGTTTAATTTAAATATGGCACATAATTTGTATTAAATAATATGTCAGTTGTGTTATATAGAACACTTTTATATTAGCCTACTGTTAGTGGCTGACTCAGTCGAGCCAGCTCACAAGGGGTGTCGTGTGTCGGTTGAGACAGAGCTACGCGACAGAAAGAGAAGCGCTTCGGAGGTGCTTATAATAATAGGCACGCAGCGCTGTGCAATTTGAAATTGTACTCTATTGCCGTGCAGCGAGATTAGCTTATTATTTGATTGTCCTCGCGCAGATGGGCTTCTGTACATTTAGTACTATTATATATTCTGTGTTAACAGTCAAATGGAAATTGTGATAGCTTCTTTTGCTCGCAGATCCTGAAAGTCACATCCTGTTCTTCGACATTGAGGGGCTGATAGTGGAACTCCTGAGCGAGGAGTATTCGGCGATGAGCCCAGCCAGTTTAGAGGTGAGAACATATATTTCATTAGAACTTTGAATAAAGTATTTGATTATATTACCGGTTCAAAACTATCTTTTTGCTTATTTTAATAATTGTGAAATATTTTTTGTGAACGAAATCCAAAGCTCCAGAGAGCCTTCTCAAATGGCTATTCTACTAAAATTAACGCTAATAGAATAGAATGATAATGTATGGGATTGACGGGAGCTAAGCGTTAACTTATGTCATTCCCATACATTGTAATTCTATTCTACCAGCGTTAATTTTAGTAGATATGCCATTTCAGTATGGAGGCAGGTTTGGCAGATGTTATCAAATTACACTTATTGAAACCGTGTATTATTTTCATGGCTTCGTAATTTAGGTATACCATACCATGTACAGTTGTAAAATGCATGTAAAAATGTTGACCCTTATTTCAAGGCGTATAAGTGAGAATTGAGTTTGACTGTACGGTCAGCAATGCAAGTCGCTTAATACTTTAGTAAAGTAAGAATCTTTTTCTGACTGATTTTTCATAGTTTTATATATTAATCAAAAAAGTTGCTATGATAAAGTGCTACGCGTCTTTCGTTGCTGACGTTACCAAGAAACCTACCTGTACTGTACCTACCACCATCGTACCTAAGTCTGACGCCATAACAACAATTGAAAAATTGTTGTGTTCCGGCAGTTAGAGGTATGATAGCCAGTTTCTCAGTGATGAGGATTCCTTCGACCTTATCGTCACTTAACGTCAGGTGAGGTGAAGGCCAAGCACTATCCCGTAAAAAAAACATGATTTTTAGTTATTTAAAGTACTATTTTTTTCTTTAGGCTGCGGGCTACATAACGAGCGAGTATATAAAAGTAGCTGCATTGACCCGGTCGGCCAGCCCTGACGCCACGAAACGGATATCCGGTAAGTTAAAGAATAAATATTAAAAATAAAAAAATTGAGAGCGATAAACATCCATAGTGAGGCAAAATTCTTATTTTTCTTATCGACATTTGGGACCTTAAAAAGAGAAAAAAGATAGTTCATGTTGCATTAAAGTATATATTTTACTTCACAATTTAATAAAAACGTCGATAAAGATTTTTTATAATTTATGTTTTTACGAAATCGGGTAAAGATAACGCAAAACGATCTGGGGCCGTACCGGCTGACGCTCCTAACCTCGGCAAGTATTATCCCCGTCAATTGGTAATGCGCTGGAACCTTGTCACATTAACATCCACGTTGACGTATTCCGCAACTAAAAATGTCATGAAACAAGTAAATTCTAATAGGTAATCTTATATATTAATTATTGAATTATTATTTTCAATAAGATAGGGTCTAGGTATATAAAAATTTTACAATTGTTTTTCATTTTTGAGGTTAAAATCATGGCCGCCAGGCGCTTTACCAATTAACGGGGATAGTATCGGGCTTCAAATTAAAACAGATAAATCGAGCCCCAATCAGGCCAAAATGGCGAACCCCAACTTATAATGTCACACGAACATAGATAACTTCCAAATAACTTTGGCAAATAGCATAATACGGAATTCCTTACTTCGATTTATCTGTTTTTTGTTTTGAGTTGAAGTTTTGAAGGTCCCATTTTTCGGTTTTTCACATATATCTCGGAAACTATGCGTTCTAGCGACATGAGACTTATCACAAAATAAAAGCTGATTAAATTTGCTACAAGTTTTATTTTGTCAGGTTTTTTGATATCTTTTATAGTTTTCGAGATATCTGCTCCTGAATATCTGTCAACATGCTTAAGGTGAAGCTTAAGGACAATCTGCCGTGCATTAACTATAATGTCGCTAACCAATCTAAAGCCGAATTTGACCTTTTAATACCATTTGACACAGGAAAAAATGCGCCATTCCATTGTCCTCAAGCTGCACCTTAAGCATGTTGACAGACATTCAGGAGTGGATTTCTTGAAAACTATAAAAGATATCGAAAAACTTGACAAATAAAACTTGTAGTAAATTTAATCAGCTGTTATTTTGTAATAAGTCTCATGTCGCTAGAACGCATAGTTTCCGAGATTTCCAAAATTGTGTTCCAATCATTTTCGTCTATACCTTTTTTGAGCTTTCTTTGCCTGAACTACGAATTACTTAATAAAATTACCTTTTCCATATTTCGGTATGGATTTACTTTACGACATTCTTAATTGGCGTTATCAGGCAACCCCACGCCCAAATTGGACCCCAGCGGTGGGACACCCCAGCTCTCCTGCTGTTCAATAGACCAAAGACAGTTCAATAGTATGTCTGTGTGAAAAATATCAATTTTATGGGTGTCTTACAAACTTTGCTCGGCATGTTTTTTTTAATAAACCTCTAATAATCTAAAATTAACTCTTTAGAAGCTTTTCAAATATTTTTGGCATAATTTTAGATTTGAGATTTAGATGGCAGAAGAAGAATGAAAGCAGAATAAATGCGATAGAGATGTGATCGATGAGGAAAATATGTGGAGTCAAATTGAGTGATAGAGTGAGCAATGATGTGATTCGTGAAAGGTGTGGTCTGAAAGATGATATAGTGACAAGAATTGAAAAAGGAATGCTCCGGTGGTTTGGTCACTTAGAGAGGATGAATGAAAGACGAATCACGAAAGAGATATATTGTGCGAATGTGGAAGGAACGATTCCGCATGGGCGTCCCAGAAAAACCTACGCGGACCAAATAGTTAATAGAAGTTATTATAAAAAACCGGCTAAGTGCGAGTCGGACTCGCGCACGAAGGGTTCCGTACCAAAAAACGGCAAAAAAATTACGTTTGTTGTATGGGAGCCCCCCTTAAATATTAACTTTATTCTGTTTTTAGTATTTGTTGTTATAGCGGCAATAAAAATACATCATCTGTGAAAATTTCAACTGTATACCTGTTGTCGTTATTAATATCGAGCAAAAAACGGCAAAAAAATCACGTTTGTTGTATGGGAGCCCCCCTTAAATATTAATTTTATTCTGTTTTTAGTATTTGTTGTTATAGCGGCAACAGAAATACATCATCTGTGAAAATTTCGACTGTCTAGCTATCACGGTTCATGAGATACAGCCTGGTGACAGACAGACAGACAGACAGACAGACAGACGGACAGCGGAGTCTTAGTAATAGGGTCCCGTTTTTACCCTTTGGGTACGGAACCCTAAAAAGGCTGGTGTACGCAGTGACAAAAACCGCAGGGCATGTATGAAAAGATTGATGGATGTGAATGAAGCGAAAGAAGTGTGCAAGGATCGTAGCAGGTGGCGATCCATAGTCCCTGCCTACCCCCATGGTAAACAGGCGTTAGTGTATGTATGTTTGTATGTAAGATTTTTGATACGTACTATGGGCAACAGCGTCGCTTAACCAGTTAGCAACAAAATTCGTGTGCGCGCGTATCGCCCCTGCACGAACTAAACGTATGTAGTGACGGCGCGGCGTGCGAGCGATTTTAACCTTAGAAGTGGATAAGAGACGCTATTGCCCATGGTACGCAATCCTTTAGGATTTTTATGAAGTTTTAGGCTTAGTCTAGACTTGTGTAATGTAATGTAACGTGACGCGAACTTTGTGTGTGGACAGCACTACGGGTATTTCATGTAACGACACAAAATTCACGTTTTATTTCACGTTACATTACATTACGCGTTACACACGTCTTGACCCGGCAATAGTCCAAGTACGCACTGCCAGAGGGTCAAGTCTGCTAATGTTAACGTCAAATCGTGTTTCAATGGTGTTTGAATGGTAATGTTTTTTGACACAGTTCTTGTTTCTTAAGCCCAAAACCGAAACACATTGTGTTTCGTAAAGCGTAAACGGACGCAAATTGTGTCTCGATTTTGGGTTTCAGAAATAAGAACTGTGTCAAAAAGCATTACCATTCAAACACCATTAAAACACGATTTGACGTTAACACTAGCAGACTTCATTTACTGTGCGTGTATTGAAGTAAAAGAAACGTTCACGAATGTTAGCAACCGGCCGCAATGCGCGCTTGGCGCTTCGTTAGTAGCCTAGCGTGTATCGTAGGCGCGAGGCATAGGTGTAAGCCACTGGGCGCTGGGCGCCAGTGGTCTCGAAAGTCAAAATGCGAAATCGGTAGATTTTCCAAAAAAATTTGGTAGATTCATACCCAAATTCGGTATATTGTGAAAAAAACCATTAAACTTGCTACAAAAAAAATAAGGGCTACAATATGGTTTTTCATACAAACGAGCTAAGTTCCGAATTGGGAAATGATAAATTTCGCGTGTTTATGTATGAAAATCCAATTCCTTTTTATTCCAGCTGACACACGGCGAATAAGAGAAATTATACAGTGACAGTAAAATCTGCAAGTTGACTATTACAGCTTTCAAACAAATTCAAGTAAGCAATGTTCCTAAATGAAAAAAACCGGCCAAGTGCGTGTCGGGCCACGCGCAGTAGGGTTCCGTAGGTACATTATACCATATCATATTTTAATACCGCTATCATTTTTCGTCTGAAAAAATAACTTTGTTTTTCACAGTGTTTGTATAAATGACAAAGTTATATTTGCGGTTTTGGAAAATGTACTATATCTTGAAAACTAATTACTATATCTCGTTCAAACCAATTTTCATTGAAAGTGTTTATTAAGATCTATGGCTTATATTTTTTTTAGATTTTTCACGCTCTTACTTTAAAAGTTAAAGGGGGGGGGGGACACACATTTTACCACTTTGGCGGCATATATCTTTCAAACGGTTGACTTTGAAAAAAAATAGTCTTAAAAACCTCTATGTCATTTTTAAAGACCTATCTATAGACACCCCACAAGTATTGGTTTGATGAAAAAAAATATTTTCAGTTTCAGTTCCATGTATGGGGAGCCCCCCCTTAATCTTTTATTTTTTTTATTTTTGTGTAAAAATCGTAAAGCGGTTCACAGAATACACCTACCTACCAAGTTTCAACAAAGGACTACATGTCCTAATACTTTTGGAATAAAGTGGCTGTGACATACGGACGGACAGACAGACAGACAGACATGACGAATCTATAAGGGTTCCGTTTTTTGCCATTTTGGCTACGGAACCCTAAAAACTGTAGGTACTACTTGTAAAAGTACAAGTCGAAAACAAATGAAAAATAAAGTCTGAATTATCGCTTTGCAGAGTCGTATAGGATTCCCCTGTAAACAAACGAATCGAAACGGGTTGCTCGTTCGATTCGGTATAAAAATCTGGAGAATTTCCTTATATTCTCAGAACTTCTCAGAAATCGTGAAAATATCTTAACATTTCGGTAGAAGAGGCTCCATATCGGTAGAAATACCAAAAAATCGGTAGGTTCGAGATCACTGCTAGGCGCAAAGCAAGCCACCTGGGGCTCAAGTCTGCTATTGTTGACGTTATAATCGTATTTCAGTTGTGTTTTGATTTTGGGTTTAAGAAACAAGAACTGTGTCAAAAAGCGTCACAACTCAACACGATTGAAACACGATTATGACGTTAAGAATAGCAGGCTTGGTCCCCTGTCAGTGCGTACGCGGCCTTAGAATTTCTAAGATTCTTTTAGTTAGATATAGATCAGTAGGGTAAAGTTTGTAAGACCCCAAATAGCGTGTTTGGATTTGGAGATATTGAATTTTTTGAAAAAAATATAACATTGATTGGCTATTTCAACTAACAGCTTTTGAATTCGAATTTATTTGATTACCAAGAAATCGACTTTAATTCAAGCGTCATAAGATGCAAATTCCTATGAATCGAGAAAGGACAACTTTGTGCGTACATTCGCTTTTGAGTTTCGACTTTTTTATAAAGATATTATGTATTTTGTCTTTTGCCAAAGATTTTGTTTGATAAATTACTTGTTATGCTTTTTGCACGCTGCTTTGAAATTCGGATAGATTTCTTTGGCCGTGTAAAAGACAAGGCTGGCGATATGGAACGCTTGTTGAAAGAGAAGGACAAACATGGTGGGTAATGTAACGTAAAACATCGTCTTTGCTACATAGCTAGTTTAATGTTATTAAAATCTACATAGCAAAGTTTAATGATCAGCTGGTAATAATCCACCCAACCATCCGCATTGGGCCTGCGTGGTGTGTTATGAAATGAAATGAAATTCAGTAAATATCCTTATTTTACACTACACAAATAATACTGACCAATTATTAGGGTCAGAATTGAAATCGAATTTAATTCCTACACAAGGTTTTATTGTTTTAATGACATCTTTTGTTGCCTAATATAACTGTCCTAGCTTTCCCCCCCGGCGGAGTTGTGCTTAAGTGGTGAGGGTTAACATGAAAACGGGTAGTCTAAAAACTGAGAATCTGGTCTTATTCTATGCAGTATTAAATGCCCTACAACTTGTAGGAAGGTCAGTTTTCGATATTGTAAGTTCTTTATCGAAAAACCGCAAAAATACCCCTCTTGGGGTACATTTTTACCCCCCACCACTTAAGCACAACTCCGCCGGGGGGTGGGGGGAAACTTAGGACAGTCATATTGGGCAACAAAAGAAGCCATTAAAACAATAAAACCTTTTGTAGGAATTAAATCCGATTTGAAGTTGTTTTTTTGATTCTACTGACATATAACGGTTTTAGGAAAATGTTAAAACATTACTACTTAAAAAAATCTGCTGTTTCATACAAAAGCGCAATTCCTACTCGATCTTAATGTATGGAACAGCTGTTTTTTTGCGATATCAGAGTAAATATAAACAGTGAAAGTTGCATGTAATCATGAGTGGAACCACCCCACTGCGGGAACCAAATGATTAAAATTTAAGCGTGTATTGTTTTCTGCTTTTCTTGTCTTTGTGTTGTGTAATCAAGAGTTCTTCTTATCGTATGAAGATTAGAATAGAATAGAATTCATTTATGATTAGTGGACACCTTTAGTGTCAGAGTTTATCAAGCCGCCTGTAAGGCCTCTAACTTGGCTTAACTACTGTTATCAGATGACAACAGCCGGGACCGGCGGTTTAACGTGCCCTCCGAAGCACGGAAGCGCTCTGTTGTAATACCACTTAACGATCACCCATCCGACACCTGACCGAACCGAGCGTTGCTTAACAAACGTAATCGAGTACGATCAGTCTGAAAAAGGACAACAACACAAAGAGAGAAAGAAAGACACCGAGTGAGACATTGTGAAAATTTAAAACGAAAAAGGTCACTCAGTCATATATTTCTTCCCTGTCCAGGTATACTAGCGAAGATGAAGGAAGGCGCTGAGACGATGCAGACGAAACTCCAGGCGAAGGCCGAACAGCTAAAAGGACACCTGGACGCCAAAGGTAAGTACAGTAACCGGCAAACATCTTGAAATCGGGTGGGGATTGCGTGGAACGCCTATTTTGGGCAAAGAATAGATATTAGTGCTACGTACAGAAAGGACACTCCCCGCCCCGCCCTAGAATCACTTACCTCACCCCACCCCGCGAGTTCGTATGCCGAATAGTATGCTCGTTAAGTCGTGTTTGTCAACTGTCAACTTATTTTGATATTCAAAGCAATGTGTCGTATCGTAACTTTTTAGGGTGGCCGCATATTAATACAAGAAAATTTCTGTCAGAAAAATTCTGTCGGTCGCTGGAAGGCACTCGGACTCAGTACAAACTGCACGGTAGCCTAGAGCAGCGGTTCCCGAATAGGGTTCCGCGGAACCCTGGGGTTCCGTGAGAGGCTCTCAGGGGTTCCGCGAAAATTCAAGAGTTTATAAATTCAAGATTCTACTTATCTTTTTGTTCTAACTAAATTAATATTTTATATCTTAAAAGTCCTTCTTTTAAAGTCAAACTATATCATAATATAATAAATTAAAATGACGCTTAAATGTTTTAGTGTCAGAAACCGTTGCTCTGTAGATTTTATGAAAGCAGAATTGCAAAAGACATGTCTTGCGAAAATGACGCGGAATGAACGAGTGATCAAAAGTCTCTTTTTCCCTTTACCTAAGTACCTAGTTATCCTTTTTTTTTATTACACTCTTACTTTGCTGACCCGCCCGTTTGTTTTCATTGATTTTGAGTATTTCAATTACAAACATTTACATACATTCAACATGTCTGGGTAACTGGTAAATGAAGGATTTACCAGTTACCAGACTCTACAGTAGTTTTACTGCCAGTTTTAATGATTTCAAGTTCAACGTACATTTAGAAAATAGACCCAAAAATTTTTTTCGGCTTGCGCTTCGCGCTCGCCGCGCACCCTTGTATTTGTGCTATTTTCTGTTCCTAAAAGCATAGTAGAACCAAATAAGTAGGCCAACTCGAGCCTCGAGCGAGCGATACAGCTTAAACACGTAGGGCTGTCACATCGCTAGTTTATTCAGTCGTCAAAAAATGCATAGTCAATCTCTATACAAAATATTTTTTTCTTATAGGGTAAGCATCAGGGATCTATAATTCAAAGTTTTTTTTTTATATTTTTTTGTACGTAGACCAGCGGGTCTATCGACTAAAATAATGAAGTTAATGTTAATTGTAATTTGACAGATGTATGTGATACATTGGCTCTTTCGTTTTGACACCAATAAAAACTTACTAAAGAAAAGTAGCAATGTATCACATTTATCTGTCAAATTACAATTTACATTAAATTCATTGTTTTCAGGAACTGACTACAATGTTTTCATTACCTACGTCATGTTATGTGATTTGAAAACTTACAAACGAAATAGGATTAATTAAAACGTGGCTTTACTAAATAATGTATTTATTCAAATAAAATAAAATGTTTATGAAATTTTATTTTTTACACTATTAACTGTTTCTTACTTTTTCATTTACCTACACTTATTAAAATAATAATCTTTAAATTCGGAAATTGTTTACTTTCCATAATAGGCATGCATAATAGGCTTTTTTCTATAGGAATTTGTGATTTTATAACAATATTACACAATTGATATAAAAAAAAATTCGTCTGTTACGAAATGCCTTATTATTTAAAGTTAATGTATAATATATCCTCATTCTCACAAATCTTTTTGCAATAATATCTTTGGAAAGCATGGTATGTACTGTAGGTAGGTACACGTTGAAATTATTACGAACGGCGCGGCGGCGTGAAGCGTGCGTGAGCGCGGGCGGGATTACGTACGGTGCAGCCATGACTGTTGCACCTTTATCACCTTTAAATTTTGTCAGTGTGTGCGTGCGACGACGCATACGTACGGGCCCGCTCACATACAAACCGCGTTCATGCGTATAAAGAGTAAGATGACTTACTTATTTGGTTCTACTATGCTAAAAGCGCCAACCCTAGTTAGTTTACTTCTTACTAGAGCTAGGGTTCCGCCGAAAATCGGTTAACCAAAAAGGGTTCTGAAGCCAAAAGAATTCGGGAACCGCTGGCCTAGAGTTACCCACACAGTTGCGCGTGTACAACAACGTCATCTGACGTCATCTGTTTATAATGGGGCGCTTGTATGGAGTGTCCGGGGTGTGTTTTGTGTATGCGTAGCGGTGAGGCACGCGCTATTGGTCGCTCGCAAGTGCACATGCGCGAACTTATCCCCACTCCGTCGAAAGAGCGTCAAGATGTTTGACGGAATCTGTATGTAGATTTGCAGGACACTGGATGAGTAGAATTTCCCAAAAACTACTCTTATTTCGTACACTGTGAAACCTATTATCACAGAGTATTAAGCAGCTAAGAGCCACTTCGAAGAAATCATGTTTTTCCATCCATTATATAACTTTTATTTTATTTTATTGATATAAAATTCACAGCACAGAGGAAACATACTAAACGTACCAATAATGGGTTTATTTTTCAATACTTGTGTAACCATAAATAAACAATTTACACGCAAAATAAAATTTTAAGTAAGTATTTATAAATGCTCCATTTTCATTTAATTTATTGATACAATGTTATCAAAATGTTTTTAAAACCTATCTTGTTGTGACTTGATAATTTTTCTATCAAGTGTATTTTTATTGCTTGCAAACGGATATCCAGCCGGTACGGAGACATACCTACTCATTTATATTAAAAAACCGGTCAAGAGCGAGTCGGACTCGCGCACCGAGGGTTTCCATACCATCATAATAAATACACTGCAGAGTTGAATAATAAAATTATTATTGCAGTTTTAGGTCACCACCATGTCTTGACCGATAGTGGAACATTAGTTCCACAAATATATAACAAATATATATTAATATATTTTCTTAGGTCAGCGCTATCTGTTGACCGGTAGTGGAACTAATGCATTTTTGTTGATAATTAATTTTTAAAAAAGTGTGCATTGAGATATCGTTTTATTTTTACTGTAATCTTTACATAAACTACTATCACATAGAATTATTTCAGATTTTTCTCTTTGCAAACTTCGGAGATAAGAGGAGGAGGATAATGGTATTTTTTTTACATTTTTCATGATAAATCGAAAACTATGCGGCCTAAAAAAAGGAAATATTGATTGAAAATGTGCAAACAGCGCTCTTTCATAATATGAAAGAGCGCTGTTTGCACATTTTGATACCCCACATGCCCTAGTAGCCCCACTTCAAATTTTTATGCCCCCTTTTCAGTCCCTGTTGTAAAAAATATTTATTTTTTTATTTATTTCTTATTCTCAAAATAGTTAGGCATACGTCATCTTAAACTATTCCAAATTTCAAGTTGATACCATTAATAGTTCTCGAGATATCCAGCTGTGACAAACAGACAGACAGAGTCACACCATAAGGGTTCCTTTTTACCATTTTGGTACGGAACCCTATAAACCAAATGTCTGTGAGGACAATTTTTTTTGCTACCATTTGTATTATATTAGGTAGCAAATAATATATCAGATTTTTTAGCCCTTAAGAAACAACCTTGAAATCGTGCAGTGATCATTAAATATTCGGCAATCGTAAACACGTAGTATCGACAATAATTCGATTAAAGTGCCGGGTGTTAAGGCGGAAGTATACTCGTATTTAGATCGAATAGTTATTTAATAACGAGACATAACAATTAAGTGGTTGTGTTATTCGCTGGGCGCCAAGGTGAGCGACATTCGTCGGGTCTATGAGATTGATACGGGGACACATTGACGTGGGGAATGGTCAACGTCGATTATAAAAGGAGTGGCCAACAAGTCGATCGCGATCGACCAGTCGATCTCTGGAAACAGTTCAGTCGATCGCGAGAGACATAATAAAAAGTGCTTTGCTTGTGGTAGCAAAGCATACCTTAAAACAACAAAACGGTGCGGGAGGCGGGTGCGACGGTTCTGTAGTGAAAAATACCCCAAAAATGAAAATGCTTTAAGTCGATCTCAATAAGCTAGGAAATTTTAAAGTAGATCGCAGCCCTAGACAAGTTGGCCACCCCCATACAATAAGGGCGGCAAATGAGCATAGAGCACGACTTATTTTGAGCGATTCTTGCAGCACTATCATTGATGATGTTGCTGTGCCGGCCTCTTTTTTTAAATTTCTATGGTTTTTTACTTATATTTTATAATTTTAGATTTCTGTTTTCTCCAAATTGGGAATTATCAACTCATGCCACGAATCAAAACATTGCTTTTCGACGGGCAACAGTTTTAAAATCAATTTGAGATATGTTTCTTAATGTATTTATTGTACTTATTTGCCGAAAATATGACACTGTTTATTGTAAGATTAGTTTAAGAGGGGGCTCCCAAAATTTGGCAATATTTGAACTCAAATAGTGACGTCTCTACAATCTCAATGAATGTCTAATTCAGATATATGCTTTATGGACCTTCATTGAGTTGATTACGGATTTCAGAAATTATTGAGTTTGGCTCGATACTTTTTTTTGCAAACATGTCCATTTTAGGGCAATTTTTGAAATATCTCTTTAATAATACATAGTTTCTAAACAAAATTTATGTAAATCATAAGCAAATTACGTATTGGAGTAATTGACGGTACAAAAATTGTATACAGTATGTTTTTTTGAACAGTGATCAAATTTTGTGTTGTGGCTTAGACCATCAAACTGAACAACTTTGTCTATGAGACCAACTTAATCAGAGCAAAAAAATCAGCTGTTCCATACATTTTGGTCGAGTAGATATTGATGTTTTCTATGGAACAGCTTAATATTTTTTTGATCTGATTAAGTTGGTCCCATAGAAAAAGTTGTTCAGTTTGATGGTCTAAGCCATACCACAAAATTTGATCAATGTTCAAAAAACACACTCTTGATTATTATCAATATTTTGTTCGACATCCTTTCTGTCCATACATCACAAGTCGTAAGAAAGCCTACGCCCTCACCAAGGTAGTCTAGATTTCAATTGAACTAGTACGGACTAGATTTGAGCATAATTCAATCTTATTATTACAGGTAATAGAGTTTACAGTTCTGTGACACACATTTAGGGCCGGTTTTGAAATTTCTGGAACACTAGGTTTCTTTGTTGTGCACATTTCACTGCAGTTTCGCGGGTTTGGCTATTATTTTGTAATGGTTGACTAACTATATAAATTAGTACCTTTGATTTACCTTATTATTATTCTTATCTATACCACGTATTCTAGCTCCTTTAGCATAACCACCGAAACAGATTAACTTATATCAAGGGTTTTTAGTGATACTCAACTGTCAAAATCCATAATCTTTTGATAGTTAGAAGCGATAAATCGCCATATCTGCCTATGCCCGTTGTCTTTTACTTTTGTTTCCCTATTATTTATTATTATCATTATTTTTAGTGTGTTATTCAATCAAATCTAGAGTACTACAACAATATTTCAAAAATCCACTGAAAAAAGTTTGTATCAAATACATATGGTTATATTTTAAAGATAAAGGAAAACATTTTTGTCCAAACTAAAATAGAGACGCGATTTCAGTTTGGGCAAAAATGTTTTCCCATGTCCGACTGTTTCGCTGTCTAGCTGTCCGTTTGTTCTCCTCTACAGGTCGCATTTCTCAACCCATTCGCGTGAAATTTAGTGAGCAGTTTCTATAATTAAATATAATATTTTAGTCCACTCAGTTTTTCGAAATTGTTCTAAATGGCGGAGAAATGGGAAAAAAATATATTTCAGCCATTTCGAAAAAAATATAAATGTTACAAACGCGAAGTGTACTGCTCTACAGAGCCACTAGTAATAAAGGTTTCTATTCTACCTTTTAGAATACGGAAACTCAAAAAATATAGCACTGAATATTTACTTTTCCTGATTTTAGTACTTTTAATTTTATTCTATTAACTTTATTATCATATCGGCTGGTTTTACTGGTTAGTGGTAACCAAGTTTGCTCTAGTTTCGGACGGTGCGTTGTCGCATTCATTACTCACCTATTTATCGTGTTCCAAAAGGTAATTAGCCTAAGCTTAAAAGGTCTCAAAGTCTTAAACTTTGAGACCTTTTAAGCTTAGGCTAATTAACACCGACATCTTAAGCCCCACCGCACACGGCGTCATAGCCTAAGCGTATCGTAAACGCGCGTCGAACGAGAGCAATACGAGCACGATGTTCAAAGAAGTCCGCACACGAAGCGGTGTTGCATTGTTAAGTTTCGTATGAGATTTTTATTGTCATTACGATAGTCGTAGCGTACTGGCCAAAGACTTCTATGTACTGGCGTAAAAAAGCAAGCGTTGAAAATACTTTCTATACGATTTGATAATGAATTTCCGTCAACGTGAAGCTCTAGTTTGCTCTGCTCGTCTCGTACTCGTTGCGTCTTGACGATACGCTTATGAGACGACTACGCTTACGATTCGTGTGTGCGTACGGTCTAAAATTAGGCTTGAAACCTCGAGTGTGTTCTGTTGTGTTTATGATAAAAAATCGCTGGTGTTTCGGTAGTTTAACGAAATAGGATACCATCTTTATGAAACTATTATTTTGCATGAAGGAAAGAACTTTCTTTTCTATCTATTAATAATAAATTAGTGAATTTTTAATAGTCATCGAATGTAAGATCGTAATATTCACAATTTTTTACAATTATGTCAGGCGGGTCTGATATCGTAGTGTTGATGTCGCAGCAAACTAGCTGAATCAGTCGTTCAATTAACGGCCTAGCCTTTTCATTCCGTTCGATTAGCGGACTAAATGAATGGCTAAGCAAATTACTTGGTTAATGATGTTTAATAACTTGCCTTGCCAAGACATTGAAATATAGTTCCGTTTTCTGTCACCTAGAGCGCTGTATGCAGAGGTGCCAATATGGCGTCGCCTAGCTGTGATATTATTGGTGATTCTCATGATTTAACGAGATTGAAATATGTTTCACGAGAATATACATGGAAGTTGATGTGTTATAAAAATTGTGTAAATATTATTTGTTATCAAACGTTTTAAATAAAATTTTGGCCAAAATTTGACATGATATGACCAACAACATGTACATAGATAAATTTATTTGTGTAATTTTTTGCAATTTATTGAAGTGAAAACTTCTTTAGCGGCGTTGTACGCTTTTTTGTATGGGGAAAAAATGCTAAACTCGCGTCAGTAAGAATCACGTGACCCTGATCGAAAATTCGTAAGATGGATGTGACGGATGGGGAGTAGACAGCTGGTGGCGGAAGTATCCCCCTCTCTTTTTACGGGGCGTGGTGAAAATGGCGGCGCGTCATTTCAAGACGAAAAAACTTGTGTCACCAGCAACGCTCTAATTTTGAAAATGGGACTAATAGCAGCAATCTCTTCGGTGAAATCATAGACTTATTTATACTCTGTGACTATAAGTTTAAATCGTAGAATGCGTGCATGTAGAAATTCAAAAGGGCGCTGTCGCGAATCTTTAGACTTTTTCTCTAATTACAAACTGATTGAATTGTGTGACTGTATCGTAATAGGAAAGAAACAATTTTAATCCTTTGCCGCTAATTTCAAAATATCAAAAATGTACAACGTTAATATTCAAGTTTTCACTTCTGCTGGCACTCCCGGAGTGCAACCCTATTTTTTTTTGTTAGGCTGTATACAATGATACTGTGACAAGTTTAGATATGAATTTGATTTGTGTTTTTACGGCCTAAGCATCTACCAGCCTGTTGTATTAGATGCATTGGCTAAATGTCATTGTAATTTAGGTTGGTGATTAAACGGCGCTGTTCAATTAAATGACTAGGCCGTTAATTGAGTGGCTGATTAAATCTGCTGCTGCGACATCGGTTTGGCGTTGGACTATTTTCATCGGAAAACGTTGCTGTCCATTTTCTAGTCCACGGACTTAATAGAAAGATGTATTATTTTTTTTAAAGTTAGGTTAGGTAGTAAGGAATATGAAATTGATACAACGAAATATGTAAAAACATGTGTTTATTTACACTTTGGCAGTGATGGCATGACATTTTGTATTTACAAAGAGAGTTACTGTAATGAGACCTTTGTATCTAAGTTGAGCAAGTTTCCGTTATGAAACGCTGTGAGGTTTGACAACGCCGCTTAGCTGGCAACCCCATTCTTAGAATCGGTGTTGCCAGCAACCGACCACCGGTAGCATCACCAATCAGTATTGTTACTGACTGATAAGGCTGCCGAACGCAAAACCGTTATAAATAACGCTATAAAACAACCACTATTTAAAAATAACGCGTTAAAATAACAGCTATTTAAAAATAACGCGTTAAAATAGCCGTTATTTAAAATAGCAGGTTATTTGTTGACGTTATTTATAATGGTTTGAACGGAGTCCGTTTACCACGCGCGGTAGCCGAGGCCGTGAACGCCGTAGGGTGCGGCAAGACCAAGACCGTAGGGGGCGGCTACGCCATAGGGGGCAGCGATACCATAAGGAGCGGCAGCGACGTAAGGGGCGGCTACTGGGACACCTGAACAAAAGAAATACATGTTAAAAAAACCACTGTCGGCATAGAATAGACATAAGTACTACGTACAGAAAGGACACTCCCCGCCCCGCTCTAGAATCAATTACCTCACCCCACCTAGCGAGTTCATGTGCCGAATCGTGTATGATTAGTTGTGAGGCGGGGTGAATTTAAGTTGAAAAAAGCTAAGCAAAACATTTAATATCACTCAGGGAACCGCCTTATCACCGGTAAATACATATTTATTGTTAAAATGGTGAAAAACCAATATGTTTATTTGCGTGTGTTAGGCGACACGATTCCAGTAGCAGCCCTAGCTTTACACACACAGTTGCACGTGTATAATACGTCATCTGTGTAGTGTCTGTGTAATAGGTAGTTATAACGGAGCGGTTGTATGGAGTGTCTTTGGTGTGCAGCTGTCGGTATAAAAATTTCTGAATCTTAAGAGTTAAACGTATTATGTTTACAGCTCAATTAGACTCACTTGTGACTTCACAAACAGAATAAATAAGATTTTCATTGCTTATCTTAGAAACGGAATATGATATGACTTATAATAATTGCATTCGCATTTGGCTCGCTGCATTGGATTAAGAGATCTAGTTTGCAAATTGAGTCAGATAAATTGTCGTTGAGATATTACATTTAATATTTCTATACCATTTTCATTAGCTTGGCTGTTATTTTATTGTGCTATATTTGGGATATCTCGCTTATTTAATTTTGAGTTTAATTTTTGAAACAAATATTCTTTGAATCCGTTTCCATTTCATTATATTGTGTGCACATATTTTTAATGACTATTCATAAACAAATACCCTTTAAGTTATTTATTAAAACACTGTTGGTGGTTCGCTATTATCTAAATTGTTTAAATCAAAGCAAAATCAGACTTAATAGTGTGGTATGGGCAAACTATAACGGTATGAGCAAGGCTTTTAGATTTGAATAATAAGTTACTTAATTTAAGTTTAATTTAAGGCTTGGTCACAGAATATATAATATGTAAGTAGTACTAAACATACAGAAGTCCATCTGCGCGAGGACAATGAAATAATAAGCTACTCTCACTGCACGGCAATAAAATACAGTTTCAAATTGCACAGCGCTGCGTGCCTATTATTGTGTGCACCTTCTTTTCCAGTCGCTAGCTCTGTCTCAACTAACACGCGACATCCCTCGTGCGCTGGCTCGACTGAGTCAGCCGCGAGCAGTAGGCTAATATAAAACTTAATAAGTAAGCTCCCCTGGCTTGGTCATCGTTTAAGAAACAGGTTCATCGTATCAGCACAAAAAATATAATAGTACTAGCGTACAGAAGTTGCACTCCGCAAAATCGTTTAAACAAATTGCGACTCTTGCTTCGACACAATTAAGTGCAATTCAGGTCGCACACAGCTCCCTTCGCTCTAAAATATTCACCTAGTAGTTGCCTCTCTTTCTATCGCGTAGGTCTTATCATCTGACGTATGAAATTTGTCCTCTAAGAGGTCGCCGAGCGCTTCATACTCGCGCGCTGAGTGGCAGAGCCCTGTAGCCCTACCATGAGTTGATGCAAACTGTTTACGTTACAGTAAACTGTCGGATATACTGCTCACAGTCAATATGAGTGAAAGAGAGAGAAAACGATAGTTTACTGTAACGTAATCAGTTTGCAACAACTCATGGTAGGGCCACTGGTATCGGTAGGAGGGAATAATGTATAAGTGACTTGAGATTCGCACCATAGTGGGCGGCGCGCGCGGCGGCTACCCCGCTGATGGCTGCAGCCTGAGATTGGGCGGCGGCGACGTAGTTTTGGCTCGCGGCAACGTTGTTCCAGTAGGTGTTCTCGTGTATGTCACGGCTGGTTTCAGCGGCCTAGAGGAGGAGATAGAGTCGTTAATTGATTGGCTAAATATACAACGTGTTTTAAAATAACCCCTAATGTCCAATATGGCTAGATATTCCTTCTAACTGAACAACTTTTACTATGGGACCAACTCTGAAATCGCGGAAAAAATCTGCTGTTATCAATATTGATTAGATATAGATTTGATAATTGCGTTATTAAGTTTTATATGACACAGCTAATTTTTTCATCGCGATTTCAGAGATGAACCCATAGTAAAAGTTGTTCAGTATGATGGTCCGAAGAAACAGTTTTCAAATTTTGGATTCATTCATTAACAGTTTTGTAATGCCAGTGGGAGTTGGTTAGCTATTTTAGGAAGTTTGAAAAATATAGTGTTGTGACATGACATATTGAAATGCTTTATTCTCGAGAAAGAAACCCTCTCTTGAAATTTGGGATTCAGACAAATTTAAAACAAGAAAAAACTATCTCATGGCATTTTTTTGCTATCATCGAGTTAAAAGGCGTTAGGCGTCTTCGGTTTACTTCTATCGTATGTGTGGAAAAAAGCTGCTGCTTGGTTCCCTGTTTACCATCAGCATAAATGTCCTGCGCGGCCTCGGTGGCGTCGATGGCGGCTGTTTCTTGTCGCCAGGGTTCACACATGCCCATAAGAGAGATACCATACCTGACGGACAGCCTCAGTGTTGTATTGCATGGTGGCTTCAGCGGCATTCTTCGCTGACGGCGCGGACAAAGTCCTGCGTGGCTATAGTGGCGTCAACGGTGGCTGCCTTTGTGTCCCCAGGGTTCATAGTGTTCACACATGGCCCAAGGGAGATACCATACCTGACGGACAGCCTCAGTGTTGTATTGCACGGCGGCTTCAGCGGCACGGGCCTGTCCCTCGCCGACGGCGCGCACGTGGTCCTGCGCTGCCACGGTGGCGTCAATGGCGGCTGCTTGTGCGTCGCCATGGTTCACACCCAGCACATAAGGGGAGATAAGACCGGCGGAGGCATAGCCGAAAACGGCGAGGATTACGACCTGTTGGAAAAATTTTATAATTATTGTCAAGATGCAAATTATTGCCAACTAGCTTCCGCCCGCAACTTCGTCTGCGTGGATATTAGAGAATATCCTTATGAAATCTTCAACCAGGATCCGACCTGCCGTTTTACGTCATAGGGATTGAAATAATAACAATATACGTTGCGTTAGATTTCCATCCACAACTTCATCCCCCTTTTCACCCCTCGGGGAGTAGAATTTTCAAAATCACTGGTATATTGTGTATTAATTTTCAATCGTCAGCCTAACACACAAAATTTGAAGATCCTAGCTTAAAAACTGACGGACTTTCATACAAACTTTGGACCCCGTTTTACCGAAAGGAGTTTTGAAAAATCCTTTCTTAGTACACCCCTAGACCTCAAAAGGAACCTATGTGCCAAATTTGGAGTCTCTAGTCTAGACCCAGCGGTTTGGGCTGTGCGTTAATACGCGATTCACCAATCAGTTTCTTCTTTTATATATTTAGATAATATTGCGAGTGTGCGGTTAGTCATAGTAACACCCAGACCCGTCACAGAAATTAAAATTCATCATTTCAAATTCGGTCCAGCCGGGAATCAAACCCGAGACCTCTTGCGTGGTAGACCGGCATGTTGACCACTGCACCACTCAGGTTGTCAAGAGATTGAAGGTTAAAATTTGTTAATAACTACTACCCATTGAAAGCTAAATGATTGAAAAACAATAGATTTTCTTTTGTGCTTGGCTTAGATGCCTGTTCATGTAGTTTTTAATATCTTGAAATACTTATTTCATTATTACCTAAGAAATTTTTCAAGTGTTTTAAGCCCCATGTATATGTAGTTTGTTTTACTGAATTCTAAATAAGTATATTAATTGTATATGACTCACAAGACGTATACCAATTTGAAACCCAAAAAAGCACGACTATATTTGGCTCAATTATAATTTTAAAGTTCTCGGAATGCAAGTTTTAAGGAAACGTGTATGAGAATTTGGGAAGAGGTAGTAAAATCAGTATTTTCTTCAGTATTAAGTACCTATTAACACTAATTAGTGATGAAATGTAAAAATAACACGAAACCTAAAAGACAAGTAATTTGCCACACGCTTGAGTTATCACGATAATAATAAAATGAGCGTGATTTCGTCGACTTTCGAGAATTTAGACTAATTAATTGTTGTGTAATTAAACACTTGTAAACATCTAGAAACATTTAATTGCATAAGTATCGATTTATTGTTTTGCTAATTTTAGTTCTCATCAATGCATATTATTGAATGGGCTGTATGCTACAATGCCGTTGACCGAAACTATCGTACAAAAAAATCAACAGCTAAAAAATATAGGTCTAAAAAACGACCTCAAAACAATTACATAAGTTTATCTTGAAAAGAATTTAATCTACGCCACGATCTAAGCTATTCATATAGTTTTAACAATGTTCGTTTAAATTTATTCATCCTACATTTCCGTTGGCAATAAATTACTCTAATTGCTAAGACGTTTATGCATACAAATTTTGTATTATAATTTCGATCAGCCGAAATATTCATTGCATAGCTTCCTTTAGATAACCGCTAGACCGTTTAATCGAGAAACCAACAAAAATTTTTACTCTTACTTTAAAATTCAATTCGATTTTTAACCACACCTCTATGTAACGCCTGCATATCGTAAGCTTATGCACCAAAACCCGGTTAAAAAAGGTTTAAGGCTCGGTTATGCGGAAACATTTGTCTTGACTTTTTCTTTACATGTAAAGAGTATGGAAAATAACCTCACTTCTGCACTTTTTCGATGTTTTTCGTTGTTTTTTTTTTCATCATTATCATTAGCACAATAATTATCTTTCTTAAATAAAAGTGATTTGAGATACTTCACAGTACGTTAAAGTGTATTTTGGTGTAGAACTAAATACGTTTCCTCTATTATTTATGGCAAAAATACTCAAAAATATGAACCTAAGCAAGCGCTTTTGATGATATTCTGATTTTTTTACAATCATCTGTGAGGTTTATGCAATACTTGTAGCTACTAGAGAATCTTTAGCTTGTTGTATGTTTTTTTGTGGCTACAACTTTACGTCTTCTATATAAAAATACTAGCTTCCGCTCGCGACTTCGTCTGCGTGGATAGTATTTTGTCTATCCCTCGGGAACAATTCCTATTTTCGGGATGAAAGGTACCCTATGTCCTTCTCTGTACCCCTGACAACGTGTGTGTAAAATTTCATGATGATCGGTTCAGTAGTTAAGACGTGAAGGCGTAACAAACAAACAAACGGACTTTCGCATTTATAATATTAGTAAGGATGGCCCCCGTAAACGATGTCTTCCTATTATAAACCCTTAATAGAGGTGAAAGAAACGGTTACTTTTTACGCGCTTTTCTTTAAAGATTATAGTGGTGGGATTTTTGTAACTCCGATTATGCGTATCGGTATTATAGGAAGTGAATGATATGTAATTTCCTTGTAGTTAGAATGTCTAGAAAACAAGTTGATTGGGTAGTTGGAATTATTCTTTTAAACACTGTTACAATAACTTTTGAGTACCTACGCGACTATTGAACAAATTGGTTGAAAAAAGAAATCCGGCTACCGAGATCCGTTTCGAATATTTTGACAAAACGATTTCCATATCGTTTTTTGTCGTCTGCATTAGTACGGCTGTCATTGTTTGATTTATTAGCATATATCTAGCTAATTACATCTATTGTTTGTCTAATCCGTAACGAATTGTCACGTTTGCCATTTCAATAGCATTCTCCTAAAAGCCTTGACCTGATGTTTGTATGTGCATCGCATCTTTTATATTGTACATTGCACCATATTAGGACAACCTTCGTGTGCCAAGTATAGATCATAATAACCCTTATTGTTTAGGGATAACGGTTTTTTTCTGTGAGAAAACTGTACATGATATTGTAGAGCTCAATATTATGTTACTGTGACTGGATACGATAGTATTACAAACAAAATCTACAAATTATAACTATGGTTTCGCGTTTTAGTATTGAAGGCTCATTTTACCTAAATCAAATAAAAATTAATAACGAAAATAATTCATACAGAGTTTTTTTTATATTATGCTAATTATTAACGTTTTTAAAATTAGCATTTTTATAACAACCCTATTTTTATATTTTTAATGACTTTCTTAAAATGCGTAAAGGAACTTAAACCATTCAGCCTAAAAGTAAAGTAATTATTACAAAGACAAAAGAAAGTGATTAATTGCAATTTTGCATTGAAAATCTATAAACAGTAAAACTGAACAGCTTCTTTTTTTGTTATTTAAATATACTCGTAGTATATATGTATATATATCTATATATGTAGTATATATACTCATCAACTTCTAGGGATACAGGTGTTTTTGCATACAAACGAGGTAACTTTGAGCCTTGGTTTTCTGCAAGGGATGTACAGTGCTGTGAGCTGATGATGGCTATCCAGGGCTGCTGATCAGGTCAGTTGGGTGTGTATAGCGATCTGAATCTCCTCCATTCACTCCCTGGATAGCCATCATCAGATCACAGCACGGTACATCCCTTGCAGAAAACCAAGGCTTCAAAGTTACATCGTTTGTATGAAAAAAACACCTGTATCCCTAGACAAAGTTGATGTGTGTATTAGAATTTTCATCTTTATTTAACTCTTTTTTCGTATTTAATAGAAGTTACTGTTGAAAATGAGAAATCTCGTGTTGGTCATTCAATTAATATTGTCTTTTCCATTTAAATGCTATATCTATCAGTCGTGATTTACTATGTTTGTTATTCTCTCGCGATAAAATATATCAATAGTAATTGGCACTATATTTAATTTGTAATGGGCGCGACAGACACATGACACCGCGCCTTATTTGCTGTACGCACATTGTTCGACATATGCGGAACGAATGATTGACGTTTTGACATTGGCAATATTTAATCAGGTGCCAATACAATCTTTATTGTCAAGGGATTGAAATCAAATTAGATTGATACCTGAATCGAATATGCGACCTTGTTACTTTTGTTTTAATTAAAATTTCAATTTGAGAATGTTAAGAGTAATATATAACGAGTATGTTATACCAATAGCAATTCTGTGCTAATAGCAAAAAATATAGAAATGATAAAATTTTTACAAATTAAATATTGCTAGTACCAATTACTACTGATATATTTTATCTTGAGAGAATAATAAACAGTAAATCACGTCTAATAGATACAGCTTTTTTCATAGAAAATACTATTAATTGAATGGCCAACACAAGACTTCTGATTTTCAACAGTAACTGCTATGAAATACAAAAAAGGGTGAAATGAAAATATAAAAATTCTAACGTTTCTATAACAAAAAGTGGCAGTGTTTTTAGATTTTTTAATTACTGACACGAAGTGTGAAAAGTCAGTAAAATTGCAATTAAAAACACTTTCTTTTGTTTCTGTAATAATTACTTTACTTTTAGGCTGAATGGTTTAAGATCCTTTACGCATTTTAGTAATTTAAAATAAAAACAAATTTAAAATGCTATTTTAAGTTATACTTTAATATGATTTTAATGTTGATACAAGGAAAAAGTAAATACTTAATCAAAATTAATACAAAAAATTAATGACAGCGGAACTCAAAGCATTTTAAACGATGTCACTTGCTAAAAATCTGTCTTACGTTTAAGTTATACGCGTAAACAATTTTACTTCCTGTAAAATGTAACCATTTAATTAACTAGGCAGTAAAAATAACATTCCACTGCCTATAATAGAGAAAAGGAAACTTTTTTAAGCGCGCGAAATCCAAATTTATTTTTTTCTAACACGTAAACAATTTTACTTCCTGTAAAATGTAACCACTTAATTAAACTAGGCAGTAAAAACAACATTCCACTGCCTTTTTATAGAGAAAAGGACAATTTTATCTTTATTAAGCGCGCGAAATCCTAATGACTTTTTTTTAATCAAAAGCGCGCGAAATCCTTTGGGCTTTGCGTTCCGTTATCACTGTAGATAATTAAAAAAAATCGTACCAGAAATCTCATCGTGTACTTCTTGTAGACTACTCGATGGCTACTGAATACTGTTGGTGGTTGCGCCAGTGCTTTTATACTCCTAACCATAGTGCACTGAAGTACGAAAGTGGCAGTACTGATACTCCATAGACTTAGTGAATGTTTAGATGTTCTCCTTGCTAGGCTGGTGCCTTCCGCGGTAACAAGGATGTTGGCGTAGGTAATGGTGGAATTTGAGATTAGGGTAGACATAGGCCTAGTTTTACAGGTTTTCAATTCAATTCAATTCAATTCTTTATTATTTCCATGGTTTACAAGATCACAAGGTAAAAGTACAAAAATGGAACCCCGGGGCAAAACAATTTCAAAGTATCTTAAATAGTACTATTAGCAATAGTTTACATTAATAATAATTAGATAGATAGATAGATAAACACTTTATTGCACACACACATTACAGGGAACACAGTAACATAAAACTTAAACTATGGTGAGTAAAGGCGGCCTTATCGCTCAGAGCGATCTCTTCCAGACAACCTTTGGGACTTAGGATAGCTGGAGAGATACGAGAAGGGCAGTGTGCCAGCAACATACACATTCAAATAGTACAAATTAACAAAATAACCTAGTAAAGTTATTACCTAATAAACTTACACAAATACAGAGCAAATAATAAAATATACTACATATATCTAATAATAAAAAACTGGCCAAGTACGAGTCGGACTCGCGCACGAAGTTTTCCGTACCAAAAAACGGCAAAAAAATCATGTTTGTTGTATGGGACCCCCCTCAAATATTAATTTTATTCTGTTTTTAGTATTTGTTGTTATAGCGGCAACAGAAATACATCATCTGTAAAAATTTCAACTTTCTAGCTATCACGGACATCAGACACGACAGACAGACAGACGGACAGCGGAGTCTTAGTAATAGGGTCCCGTTTTTACCCTTTGGGTACGGAACCCTAAAAAGTGCAAAATTAGCTGCTTGTAATTCCAAATAATAATAATCTGAAACACAACAATTAAGAATAATATAAATACTACGTTATACATTGAATAAATATGGATAGGTATAATAAATAATTTATTGAAAAAATCTTCTTAACTAAGATGTATGATAATGTATGATATAAAAAGACAACTGACGCCATAGAAAAAATGCTTAACTCGTATACGATTGAATTTAATCTTAAAATAAAACAAATAAGTAATTAGCTACATTGATCAAGTTCTGTCTTATTTTTAGCGCATATAGAAAAACTAATTTGATTATGAATATTTTTGATATGGAAACATAACGGAAACAACGAGTCATTGAAAACGTTCCGTTATCCACATTTAATTTTCAAAGGGCAGAAAAGTCACTATGATGAAATCTAAAATTGTTGCGGCACAAACAGTAATTATTTTCCTTTTTTTCGAAATTAATAAAACGAAATGTCAATTTGATTTCAGATTTGGCATTTATCTATCATTTGGTTGACAAATACCACAAAATAATAAGTGAAAAGGTACAGCAGATTATAAATCTCAGATTGAAAAAATATAAAAATATACAACTCAGCATAGAAGTCCGGGTTTCTTTGGCGGAAGATAGGTGCTATCCAAAATCTGTTGTTAAATAAGTAAGGGATGATAAGAGTAAAAGACGGTTTGTGTGTGGAAGTTTTGGTATAAGTTGACTGACACAGCTAAATAATTTCATACCTCAAGTATGAAATTGCTGATTTTTTCTCACACCAGGGGCTTTCATATCTTTGATGATAAAGATGCTTCAGTTACTTGTTATTATTTCGAATTATGATCATGGCGGCCCACTATCAGCAATAAAAATATTCCTGATTTTCTTTCTTGAACGTTAAAAAAAGTATCTTAAAAATTACTCCTTTTTTCGTTAACGTAAATGACCACTTAATTTGTTGTAACTTAGCCGATACTTATTTTTTCACTTAACACATGTGGCATTAGTTAGCTGAGTGTTTAAACATTTATGCATAAAAGTCTTAAAAGATTAGCGTTCATGGTTGTTAAATAAATTAAGACAATGTTTGTATGGAAAATGCAAATTCTTTAAAATTTGTCATACTGGACGGCAATTTCATACTTGAACCCAAATATTATCAATCAACAACAATGAAATTGAGGCTTTGCAAAGATCAATTCCAAACCAACTGTTGAAAGATTTTTTAATAAAATTATTTAAAAAATATTAAAGCGAAAGTATAAAACAATAATAATACAACACAAGTAAACAATATTAAAATTTTACATACTTATCTATTAAAAAACTACTATAGTAAAATTGCGTTAATATCCATAAAGGCGTCCTATGTTAATAATACTTATCACATTTTTATGTAATAACACGGATTTGGTTAATTAAAATTGCTCAAAAGAATCCAAAGTCTTAAGATATTTTGTCCTGTCTACACATTTTGAGGTCTACTTTAACCACGACGGACATAGTCACAGCCAAGTCGATCAACTGGGCGGGTCCTAGTATTAATGTATTGTACTTTGTTGTTTGATGTCGATTGTTATTGCATATATTAAATTAAAACCATAACTTTATGTCTCTAATATTGATCAGGGAATGAGAATATTCTTAAACACATGCACAATTTTTACTAAATAACAAAATTATGCAAAAATAACTTATTCCCGTGGGGTGTATCTAAACAAGTAATTATTTTTAGTAAAGAAAATGTTTTGGCTTTTACTGTGCGTACAAATGCATATAAATGCAAATGTACTTAGTTTTGTGAATGAGGGATGTCTGAAAAAATAAAATTGGCTGAATATTTTATAGGTATTTTTGTATAGGTAAGCTTTCTTATTAATAGAACATTTCAAAACACAAAATGACAAAATATATTTTTTAATTAACACCTGTTGTGGTTATGGCCGATGGTGGCTAAGGTATAATCTCCATTCTGCTGTTACTCTCTTACTTTTTAAACTTTTTCCTATTTAATAAGGGAGCTTATTTCTACCTATAAAAAAAATCAGCCAATTTGATTTTTTCCCCATTAGGTAAATACTATTGACTGTCGCTCGATATATTCTGAGTGTTGATCAATTACATGTTTATTTGCTCGATTATATCGCTACTTGATGGTTTGCACTTGTCGATCGTCGAAAATCAATTGTGCATAGGCTATTGTGACCTCTTATGCGTATTTGCCACATTAGATAAAAAAATATGTTTAAGTATTTTGTTTTTTATTAATCTTTTCTATGTAATTGTTAAGTCTATGTTGATCCATCGTTGGGTGGAGCAGGAAGCACTCCGGTGTGTTGAAAAATTACTGCCACAGTCACAGTTGACATTTAGAGCGCGATATAGGATATCAATTGAGATCGAATACTACCTGTCAGTCATTAAGTGCCAAAAATTCCCTATTGTACTCGTATTTTTAGCATAAAGTAAAAAAAAATAGAAGAGCCTCTTGGAACAAATTGAATCGCTTAAGAGGCTAAGAGGCGTGCAAAAAACTCTCCTTGTGTAATTTATGCTTAATCAAAGGTATTGCTGAAAGTCTAACAAAATATAAAAACAAACTTTGATAAACAGAACGTTCCATACACATAGCCGAAACAAATCATGTAAAAACGGCGTTAGTCCGAACTACGTAAGTACTTGTTGTATGGTCTGTGGTCCGAACACTCCGATACAATCTCTCAAACATCAAACTACATATAGTATACAGTTTGTACAGATAGGAAACAAAGTTTTCTTCTATGCCCTTTTTTCATTTAATTAGGTACCTAAAGTAAATTTAAAATGGACCAAGGGAGACTAATGTGATTCAATAAGGGTTTCCGGTGCATGCACTTAGAAACAGGCAAGACCACCTGGCCCATCCATTATTATTATTTGAGTGTAAGTAGCAGAGATGAAAATGCTGAGGTGGATGTGACGCGAATGGATAAAAAAAGAAGTTTTAAAACTAAAACCCGACTACGGAAAAATCCTGCTCTAAAAAGTAAGAAACGAGAAAATATTCGAGTCCAAAATTCAATAAAAAGGATAACCGCAGTCGCATGCCACTTTGTCCTAGACACGCACGACACGAACAACAGGCTGGAGCTGGAGGTGGCATGCGACTACGGTTATCCTTTTTATTGAATTTTGGACTCGAATATTTTCTTGTTTCTTACTTTTTAGAGCACGATTTTTCCGTAGTCGGGTTTTAGTTTTAAAACTACTTTTTTATTTTAAATATTTTGGAGTTGTCAATAGAGTGAAAACAAGCAAAGCCACGGGCAAAAGCTAACAATATATACATATTTGAAAAGTGCTTATTAAGCCCTTTCATTTGGTACCCAACACGGCATTATTAAAAAATATTTTTTTTAGTTCATGTCTTTAACTCCTCTAGAGGGCGCCACATTCAATTTAATGTGACGTCATATAGCCTATATTCATTGGACAATTAAGACGCTTCTAACGATACCTCATTTGTCAAATTATATACTTGTTATAATTTTAGAAGTTTAGAAGTTATGAGTAGGAGTCCACAATCACATAAGAGGTGTTAAGGCCATCCATTTTGGAAGCGCTCATGGCGGAACTTGACAGACTGATCGTACTCGATCACGTTTGTTAAGCAACGCTCGGTCCGGCCAGGTGTCGGATGGGTGACCGTTAAGTGGCATTACAACTGAGCGCTTCCGTGCTTCGGAGGGCACGCTAAACCGTCGGTCCCGGCTGTTGTCATCTGATCACAGTCGTTAAGCCAAGTTAGAGGCCTTCTTCTTCTTATCGAATGAGGATTACAGGCGGCTTGATAAACTCTAACACCAGAGGTGGCCACTAATCCTCATTCGATAAGAAAGAAAGAAAGGCCATCCATAGTCAGTATTGTAAAAAATATCAACGTGGATTTTTAATACGGCCAAAGCGGCGGATAGTATGGCATATACTTACTAGCTACTTTCAAATCTGGACTTTGTTTCCACTAATCATCAGATGGACTTATATGCTCCCTTGTCTTGACTATAAAAACTCCTAATTTCATTGACCGAGCGAGCTTGCATCAGCTTGGGCAAAAATACTTTCGTATGGTCGTTTGTTCTCATCTACCGATTCTCTTTAATTATTTTGAGCAGTTTCTATAATTATATAGATTTTTTTGTCGAGACAGTTATTCGTAATTTTTCGAAAAAAAAATTTACCTATTTCACAAAAATGTTCAAAATTAGAAGCGCCATCTAGTTTCGAATAGATATACGAGGTCTGTTCAAAAAATAATAATACTTTTAAATTTTCATGGAATATGTAAATATTTTTTTTGAATTTTTGTGGCATTATGTTGGTACTTCTATCCCTCGCTTATGCTGACAAGGTCGGCCATTTTGGAAGTTTAATTAGTTTTTGACAGCTAAAATAGCGCGAAGGTGTTATTCCTCTGCGACGATTTTTGCCTGTTCAAAAAATGGGTCAAAGAATATGCATCAAATTTTGCGTGCAAAACAAAATAAAGTGCGCAGATACTATGGAAATGTTGCGCGTAGCCTTTGACGATTCTATGCTGAGCAAAAAAAGCATTTATAAGTGGTACAAGTTGTTCACGGAAGGTCGAAAAAATGTTAATGACGAGGAGCGTCCTGGACGGCCCAGCACCTCATTAACAGAAGAAAATGTCGATGAAGTGTGGAAAATAATATTGGCAAATCGTCGAATCACCATTAGAGAAGTGGCTGAAGAGCTCAACGTGTCAATTGGCTCATTTAATTCCTATTTTTTCCGATCATTTCTGCATGAAACGGGTAGCCGAGAAATTTGTGCCAAAATTGCTCAACTTCGACCAAAAACTGTGTCTTTTTTGGCCAAAAACCAACACCGCAGTGCTGCCTCAGCCATCATATTCGCCGGACTTGGCCCCCTGCAACTTCTTTCTATTCCCCAAACTCAAGAGGGCCATGAAAGGATGATGATTTGACACGATTGAGGATATTAAGACAGTATCGCTGGAGCAGCTGAAGAAGATCCCGAAAAACGATTTTCTCAAGTGCTTCGCGGATCGGAAGAAGCGTTAGCATATTGTATTTTGTCAGCTCAGACCAAATAAAAAAGTAAAGACGGAGTCTTCCGACAAAGCGGTGAGGCCAGTAAAGCTACGCCTTGGCTGTGTACATACACAGTTTACGCACACACATGTAACGTAACTACGCCTTGGCTTTTGTTCGTCATTGGGCGTTCCATATCGAACCCTGCGGCCCGGCCCCCGCCCGCCCCCTACTACGCACACATGTACCATCAAAAACCGGCCTCACTTAGTTGTTCGCAACCACTGCCCAACGCTCCATCTTCCTTTTTAGGGTTCCGTACCAAAATGGTAAAAAAGGAACCCTTATGGTGTGACTCAGTCTGTCTGTCTGTCTGTCACAGCTGGATATCTCGAGAACTACTAATGGTATCAACTTGAAATTTGGAATAGTTTTAGATGACATTTGCCCAACTATTTTGCAAATAAGAAAGAAATAATAAAATTAATATTTTTTTTACAACAGGGACTGAAAAGGGGTCTTAAAAATTTTAAGTGAGGTGATTAGGGCATGTGGGGTATCATATGAAAGAGCGCTGTTTGCACAATTTAAGACCATTTTTTCTTTTTTCTGAGGCCGCATAGTTTTCGACTTATGATGAAAAATGTAAAAAAAAATACCGTTCCCCCCCCCTTATCTCCGAAGTTTGCAAAGAGAAAAATCTGAAATAATTCTAAGTGATAGTAGTTTATGTACAGATTACAGGAAAAATAAAACGATGTCTCAATATAACACACTTTTTTAGAAATTCAAAAAACAAACAAATTTTTTTAGTTTCACTACCAGTCAACAGATGGCGCTGTCCTAAGCATGCTAACCTAAGGGCAAAAAGTAGTTCCACTATGGGTCAAGAGATGGCGCAACCTAACACAACAATAATAAATTGGTGGCTGGTTCAAATATAATTACCTACTATTTGCCGTACGAATAAACGAAGAATAAGTTCATACTTTACTAAGTAATTATATATATTACTATATAGTAATATAATAATAACGAGGAGCTCGGTGGCGCAGTGGTTTAGCGCCTGGACCAGCGATTGCGGATGTTAAGCAACGTTCGCAAGGTTCGGTCATGGGATGGGTGACCAAAAATTTATTATCTCGAGCTCCTCCGTGCTTCGGAAGGCACGTTAAGCCGTTGGTCCCGGCTGCATTTGCAGTCGTTAACACCCACCAATCCGCATTGGGCCCGCGTGGTGGGTTATGGCCCGTCCTCCTTATCCACCCATAAGGAAGGCCTGTGCCCCAGCAGTGGGGACATTAAAATGGCTGATGGACTAGTAATATAAACATTTTGCAATGTGGAGTGGCTGAAACGTTTTTCAGTCACCATAAGAAGCATTTGTAAATTAACTGTCCGCCTGTTCGCCCTTCCACCTGTCTGCCGTTTATCCTACTTTTTTAAAGACTGTCCTAAAATAACATATCCAAATATATTTATGATTGTACGGAACCCTCGGTGCGCGAGTCCGACTCGCTCTTGACCGGTTTTTTTTTATTTGATCTGAGTTTGTCAGAGGTTGATTACTTTGAAGGAGACAAAATAGAAATTGATGAATAATTAATGGTTTTCGAAAAAATCAAGTCACCCTATTTTTTGAACAGACTGTGTATGTACTTAATAAAAGAATACCTACCAAACAGCACATGTCATACCTATAGTACTGCTTTTGAAAACCTCGTGGCATCTATTAGATTAATTTTTACGCAACATACAATTTGAGCTACTACCAGAGACGTCAGCAACGTGTGAAATATTAACAGCAATGTAACCAAAATCGCGGCGAATTCGCCCATAATGTAGGTACTCTATGATTCGCCCCTTCTGGACAAGGTGTACTTAACTTAGCTGCCTAAAACCTAAAGGAATCAAAAATCTTAAAATATACAGACTCAAAACAAATTCTCGACCTGTTTAGACCTGTTTTGTCGGTGATAGGAGAGTGTCGAAACGGGCAGTGAAATGTCACTTGGACAATACGCCTACAATGTAAAGGTGTGTTTACACTAGTAGCTATCTCACACTCACTTTAAAAGTTTTAGTTTTTTTTCGTAGAATGATAACATTCTACGAAAAAAAACTATTCATATCTCATCATATTTTTGGAGTAAATAATAGCGGAAACGGATGGACGGATTGGATTCTATATCAAAATACACTTTAACGCACTGTGAAGTAGCTCCAATAACTTTTTTCAAGAAAGATAATTGTGCTAAAAGATGATGATGGAAAAACATCGAAAAAGTGCAGAAGTGAGGTTATTTTCCATACTCTTTACACGTAAATAAAAATACAGAGACAAATGTTTCCGCATAACCGATCTTTAATAAGCAATATAATACGAAAACGTAGGAATAGCTTCCGTTTGTAATTTACTTCGTTAGAAGGTGCAAAATACATGTTTTTGTAATTTTAACTTTTACTTTCGTAAAATTTTATATAGAAATAAATAGTGAAGTTTTAAGCACCATTTCAGCCCCCCTAGTATGACTACCGAAATGATATAGGTGGCGAAAACGCTCTAAGATGACTGATGACGTCACATGCCTGTAAATAAATATATCTTCAGGCGTTTGACACCACCATAGACTTAGGATCCGCGATTGATGGCTGTCAAAAAGCTAAGGATATTACAATGTTTACAGGCTTGTGACGTCAACAAGTCAAGTATCCAGCGCCATAGCGTTTTTGGTGCGGTTCTAAAATTTTAAACTTTAATATTGATTTTTTAATTAAATACATTGAGTTTTCCTGAAATATAAATGTGGTGCGCTTATTACGTAAAAAGTAACAATTTAAAATGGTTTTTCAAAATAAGTCAAATAGCCTATTGAGACAAAACACTAATAGACGTAATTCTAAGTGGTCGGTTCAACAACAATTCATGTGTAATGTGAGTTCCTAAGTGCGTCGTGTGAACTTGCCTTAACTACTTTCAGCCTTGCAATGGTCGCCCGATATTTCATCAGCATGATTCGGAAGGTCGCCCTGGAACCACCCATGTTTTGCATTCCTTTATCAATTGTAGAGAGTGGTATAGAGAAAGATTTACAAAAGTGTTTGATTGAATCAGGCGTCACTTGGCGGAAGTTCCTAACCTTTTTGAAAAACGAAATATATGTAGCTTACTTCCGCAAACAATATATGCAAGATCGCCGGCAAAAAATACACATGAAGAAAATATCAGTGCACAATACCTGCATTTAGCCAGACCTCAACACAGCTTGCACCTTCACTAATTAGACTACTCTACGCGTGTTTCGCCCCAATCCGGAGCATCCTCAGGAGTTAGATCGTGCGTAAACCAGCACCGAATGAATTTACATTTCATTCGTTACATATATTTCTTTTTCAAAAAAATCGGGTTGCACTCCGGGAGTGCCGGCAGAAGTGAAAACTTGAATATTAACGTTGTGCATTTTTGATATTTTGGAATGGTTAGGGAATAATTTTGCATGAATTGCCGCCGGCTGTCTACGCTACATCCGTCTTACGAATTTTCGATCAGGGTCACGTGACCCTGACTGACGCGAGTTTAACATTTTTTCTCCATTACAAAAAAAGTGTACAAAGCCGCTAAAGAAGTTTTCACTTCAAAAAAAAAACACTTTATTGGTAGTTTCATTAAGGAAAGGGTTAACAGTGGATATGTCGCAGGCAAATCGTATGATTTACAAACGGCGTCGTTCGTTTACAAACGCTCGCTGTTTTGCAAAATGCCGAAGGCAAATTGTAAATTGCCTTGTCATTATATAAAATGCTATAACCTTTGATAGAAAAAACTTTTTTAACAAAAAAGAAAAACCTCCTTCAAAAAACCTAAAACAAAAACAGCTTCAAAATTAAATACCTCTAAAAAGCGAGAAATAATATTCAAATCATTAGTTACGCAAAACATTATTAATAAAACACGTCTATTGAAGTCGGGTGGGGCTGGAAGACAAGTTATTTTTTTATATATCTGAAAGCCCCACCCGACTTCATTAGACGTGTTTTATTAATAATGTTTTGCGTAACTAATGATTTGAATATTATTTCTCGCTTTTTAGAGGTATTTAATTTTGAAGCTGTTTTTGTTTTAGGTTTTTTGAAGGAGGTTTTTCTTTTTTGTTAAAAAAGTTATTTATTTTCAACTTTTTAGTGGTAGGTTTGTAAGCATGTAAATATTTTTTAACTTTATAAAATATTTTCAATGGTAAAATGCCCACAACTCAAATTCCAAATTTACGCTGTTTGTTTTTGAGGAGTTCCGTTGTGTCTTCGTAGTCCAAGTCTAGTCCAGAACCTTGCATCGCAGACCATGGTTTGGTTTGTTTTGGATTGTCATAAACCTACCAAAATCCAAATCACTTTACATATACTATTTGAATTTGAGGAGTTCCCTTGTGTATCTTCGAAGTTCAAAGTCCAATACCGATGAAATTAAAATGTAACCACTCTTGAAGTATACCCTTTCAAACAAAAAAATAATCATCTAAATCGGTACATAAACAAAGATGTTATGTTCGAAAATCCGTAAAAACACGTGTGATGGCAAGCTAAATAATTGTCATTTTTCAGGATTGTGAAAAAACTACCAGCCAGATCTCTGTAATTTTTTTATGGGACCACACACGAACTATGTTCTTTAAGATAAAAAAAGAATTGTATAAATCGGTTAACAACTGACGAAGTTATGGTAAAACATACATAAAAAAAAATACCGACGACTTGAGAACCTCCTCCTTTTTTGAAGTCGGTTAAAAATTCAACAACCGTTTACAAAATGACGCGGCAAATTGAAGTATTTAGTTCTTTTTCTTACTACGCGCGGCGCTGTTAATCAGAACAATAAAAATGGCGTCTAGTAGTGGTTTTGTAACACAGAAAATAATTGTAAGCAGTGCAAATTCTACGAGTCCAGCAGTCCGTGTAATACCTTTTGAAGAATATTATGATATGTTGTTAGAGATATTCATTTAAACTATGGACATGGTGGTCGAAACAAAATTCAGTACAAACTTAAAGACCGATTTATTATTGTACGAAAAGCAATAGATATTCGTGTCATTATATCCTATCTGCGAATCAAAGAAAGGCATTGTAACTAAACCAATTATATCTCGAGATTTTAATAAGCGAGTGTAAGTTTTTTATTTTTATTTTCACCCTACTAAAACAATTAATTGCAATTTTAATAATTGATTGAGTCGTCAATATGCCTTCGGCATTTTACAAAACAGCAAGCGTTTGTAAACGGACGACGCCGTTTGTAAAACGCGGAATCATACAATTTGCCTGCGACATATACACTCTGATCTTGTCTAGACATTTGACCATGGTGGACCGCCAAATCATTTTTTTCTATGTGCTAGCATCTCGTCAAAAAATTTTGCCGTTGTTAGATAGTTCTTTAATGGTTGAAGATATCGGAGCTTCTACCTTGGCCTTTTGACAACTTAATATATCAAGATCGCTGTGGTTAACAAAATGTCATTAAATTAAAGTCAATACTAACTAATTGAGTGTTCAACTTGAGACAAGTAAAGGGTTGCACTCCGGGAGTGCCGGCAGAAGTGAAAACTTGAATATTAACGTTGTGCATTTTGATATTTTGGAATGGTTAGGGAATAATTTTGCACGAATTGCTTTAATTATCAGTATAAAAGTACTATCATTTATGAAGTAGAATACAAAATTATTTATTGCGCTATCGTAACAAACATGACAATTTACATTCATTAAAAAGTTTATCTCTCAGAAAAATCAACCCGCCGAACGCCAAAATGAAGCGTCGTCATTTTCCGCCCCGTAGAAAGAGAGGGGGATACTTCCGCCGCCAGCTTTCTGCGCTACATCCGTCTTACGAATTTTCGGTCAGGGTCACGTGACCCTGACTGACGCGAGTTTAACATTTTTTCCCCATTACAAAAAAAGTGTACAATGCTGCTAAAGAAGTTTTCACTTCAAAAAGTAAAAAGTTGATTGATATTTCTTGATTGAGCCCTGTTTTTATCTTTTTAGGGTTCCGTACCCATAGGGTAAAAACGGGACCCTATTACTGAGACTCCGCTGTCCGTCTGTCTGTCTGTCTGTCACCAAGCTGTATCTCATGAACCGTGATAGCTAGACAGTTGAAATTTTCACACATGATGTATTTCTGTTGCCGCTATAACAACAAATACTAAAAACAGAATAAAATAAATATTTAAGGGGGGCTCCCATACAACAAACGTGATTTTTTGCCGTTTTTTTGTTCGATATTAATAACGACAACAGGTAGACAGTTAAAATTTTCACAGATGATGTATTTCTGTTGCCGCTATAACAACAAATACTAAAAACGTAATAAAATACATATTTAAGGGGGGCTCCCATACAACAAACGTGTTTTTTTTTTGCCGTTTTTTGGTACGGAACCCTTCGTGCGCGAGTCCGACTCGCACTTGGCCGGTTTTTAGGGTTTCCGTACCTAAAAAAAACGGAACCCTTATGGGATCACTTTGTTGTCCGTCAATCTGACAGTCCCTTGTTTAAGAATCGTTTAATGATATTAATTCCTTTTTTATACTTTAATGAAAATATATATAGGTGAAAGAAACTGCCCCATAGACAAAGTCTCATTAGCAAATCTTCTCTGTCGCTTCGCTTCCGCTTTGATCAAATCCATACATCATGTATGCAAGAAAATGTACGAATGTGTTGTTACTCCCAATTTCAATTTAATACAAATACAATACAATAACAAATGTTGCCATACAAATAAGTTTTATCTATGATTCTAAAATCAGACCTCATAATTATTATCATAGAAAATCCGATTGAACGTATTTTTTACACGACTGCCCAAAAAAGGAGTTTATATATGTGTTTAGGGTTCATGTATGTTTGTGAGTATGTGAGTTTCTTTATTCCACCATAACTTCTGAATGCCTTAACGGATTTGGATGTATGGGGTATCGTTAAAATCCTTACATTATCCCGAGTGACACTGGTTATATTTTTTTTTTGAAAAATATCAAACTGTACAACGCACTTTCAAATATGAAAAAAAAAATTATTGGAGTTTCGTCATAGTGAGGAATGTAAGTACAATAGTTTTTTTTTATGTAGATAGTCAAGCGCTGACCGCTATCACGCCTGATGGTAAGCGATAATACGATCTACGATGAAAAGCGCTTGCCTAGAAGATACCTATTCACTCGCGACTTGAAGGTCCCCAGGATTGTACCTGTCGTGAAACACAGACTCAGGTTTTTTTCTAAACCGTTACACGGCACTGACTTACGCTTTCTCATACCAGTTTTTTGTTTTCCCCCCCTCAAAAAGGCTCAATTTCTGAAGTTCAGGGATATAATAGTGTGGTCAAACAATGCTACATAGAGCGGGCAACGTCGGTCGGCAATTTCATCAGCAATGCAGTTGGCCTCGCGGTGCTCATTACGAGCCTAGCCTTATCTCGCCTTTGATATGAAATCTGCAGGAAATTGTGATTTATTTATTAATACTTAGACTTTTATTTAAAAATACATATTTTCTTTAAATGGGCCAACTCATTTCAACACAAAATCTACAGCGTGTCGCCAAATACATACATAGAAGTCTTTGCGTATCGCTTATTCTTATTTTACGAGAAAACACGAAATTTTGAAATGATGAATTTCGAATTTTGATATTCAGATTTTTGTAATGTAACGTCCCCACTGCACAGGATTAGGCCTTATCTATAGGTGGACGAGAAGGATGGATGGTCCATACATAATAAACCACCATGTAGGCCCAATGCAGATTGAAAGTTGTCACTTTAATCAGCAATTATGTAATCGGCCATGTTATTCAAACTGATGCATAATAAGGGGTATTAAAACATGATGTAGTCACACGAGTGTTTTCATAATTAGTTATGTTTTTACTACTTTACACTACTTTATACATTCATACAATTGGGATTGAACCTACTAAATAAAAGATCAACGTTAAAAAAGAGAGAGACTTTGTTTGTATTAGGTACCTTGATTACGAGTAATTTCCGTCGCTGCATCTAAAATATCGGGTGGAAACAAATTTTCTTCACATTTGCTGCAATCAGACATTTCCATAGCATTAAAAAAAAACCGGTCAAGAGCGAGTCGGACTCGCGCACCGAGGGTTCCGTACCATCATAATTGGACCATTAAACCACACTGAAGAGTAGAATAATAAAATTAGTATTGCAGTTTTAGGTCAGCGCCATCTCTTGACCGATAGTAGAACTAATGTCAACTTTTTAGAAATTTGATAATTTCTAAAAAAGTGTGCTATATTGAGACATAGTTTTATTTTTCCTGTAATCTTTATATAAACTGCTATTACATAGAATTATTTCAGATTTTTCTCTTTGCAAACTTCGGAGATAAGGGGGGGAACGGTCATTTTTTTTACATTTTTCATCATAAGTCGAAAACTATGCAGTCTAGAAAAAAAAGAAATGATTGAAAACGTGCAAACGGCGCTCTTTCATATGATACCCCACATGTTCTAGTAGCCTCACTTCAAATTTTTAAGACCCCTTTTCAGGCCCTTCTGTAAAAAAGATATTTATTTTTTTATTTATTTCTTATTTGCAAAATATTTGGGCAAATGTCATCTTAAACTATTCCAAATTTCAAGTTGATACCATTAGTAGTTCTCGAGATATCCAGCTGTGACAGACAGACAGACAGACAGACAGACAGACAGACTGAGTCACACCATAAGGGTTCCTTTTTACCATTTTGGTACGGAACCCTAAAAACTTGAAAGTGACTCTTTATTGTGAGCATAAAAATGGTGCCCGTATAGGCAAAACTTATTATTTTCGCTTATCGTAAATGGAATAAGCATATAGTGTTCAAACATTAGTACGTAAAAGTTTTGTTACATGAGTGTTCACGGTTGTTAAATGAACAAAGAAAATGCTAGTATGAAAAAAACCGGTCAAGAGCGAGTCGGACTCGCGCACCGAGGGTTCCGTACAATCATAAATATATTTGGATATGTTACTTTTTAGTACAGTCTTTAAAAAAGTAGGATAAACGGCAGACAGGTGGAAGGGCAAACAGGCGGACAGTTAATTTACAAATCTTAACCACAGTTGCTTATGGTGACTGAAAAACGTTTCAGCCGCTCCACATTGCAAACTGTTTATATTACTAAGTAGGAACTTATTCTTCGTTTATTCGTACGGCAAATAGTAGGTAATTTATATAAGAACCAGTCACCAATTATTATTGTAGTATTAGGTTGCGCCATCTCTTGACCGATAGTGGAACTATTTTAATTCGCAAGTCAGCATTCTTAGGTCACCGCCATCTGTTGACGGGTAGTGAAACTAAAGAATTCTTGTTTGTTTTTTGAATTTCTAAAAAAGTGTGTTATATTGAGACCTCGTTTTATTTTTCCTGTAATCTTTACGTAAACTACTATCACATAGAATTATTTCAGATTTTTCTCTTTGCAAACTTCGGAGATAAGGGGGGGGAACGGTATTTCTTTTTACATTTTTCATCATAACTCGAAAACTATGCGGCCTAAGAAAAAAGAAAAAAATGTTTTAAAATGTGCAAACAGCGCTCTTTCATATGATACCCCACATGCCCTAGTCACCTCACTTAAAATTTTTAAAACCCCTTTTCAGTCCCTGTTGTAAAAAAAATTTTTTTTTTATTTCTTTCTTATTTGCAAAATAGTTGGGCAAATGTCATCTTAAACTATTCCAAATTTCAAGTTGATACCATTAGTAGTTCTCGAGATATCCAGCTGTGACAGACAGACAGACAGACTGAGTCACACCATAAGGGTTCCTTTTTTACCATTTTGGTACGGAACCCTAAAAATGTAACTTCTTGAAAATTCTCCATACAAATCGACAATTCGATAGGTAAATACCTATTTAACAGCATTTCTGGGAAGCTCGAGCAATTCAACAATGACAAACAATGTAAAGGACATTTGTCGATCTTTACACAATCGGTTACATTAAACTGAATCATATTTGTATGTATGCTCATCACGTAGGTAACTGGGTGACCGGGCCAGTCCAGTTGCGCAACGATACATGACGGGGTTCGAACCTCAGTCTTTTCCGTAACATACATTACAAATGTGTCCCAAAACCTCAGACCATACTATACATGCTTGGATTATACATGTTTACCCTGAGACCGCCTTTGACCATCAACCATTTTTAATGTCCCCACTGCTGGGGCACAGGCCTTCCTTATGGGTGGATAAGGAGGATGGGCCATAACCCACCACGCGGGCCCAATGCGGATTGGTGGGTGTTAACGACTATAATTGCAGCCGGGACCAACGGCTTAACGTGCCTTCCGACGCTCGAGATAATACATTTTTGGTCACCCATCCCATGACCGACCCTTGCGAAAGTTGCTTAACCTCCGCAATCGCTGGACCACGCGCTAAACCACTGCGCCACCGAGCTCCTCGAGACCGCCTTTAGGCCCTAGGTACCTTAAATATTGAACATAAGAAATTTTACTGAAAGAAGACTTCATTTTGTTTTTTAAAATAACTGAAACTGCATTCAAAGATTTAAGAAAAATCGCATACGATACCATACAAATTCATACAATATGTATCAATTAATTTAAATGTTAAAGGGTTTGAACATTTTGGCATAGTGGTAACCATATTTTTTGTTATTCTACGGGAATTTCGGAAATATAGCGGCGCACGATGAAACCTGGAGGCCTATTTTTGAATCGCTCGGCTGGCGTCGAGCGCTCTTTTCTACTGATTTTCGTTCGACATTTGACTCAATCTCATACATTTGAGTTGATTTGTCGAACGAAAATCAGTAGAAACGAGTGCTCGACGCCAGTCGAGCGATTCAAAAATAGGGCCCCTGTGTGTATATCGATAGGGGATCTATAGACAAACAAAAAATGTCTTATGATAGTTATGATACAAAGTCCTTAAGCGCAACATTTCCGAGATAATCATGTTAAAGATCCTGTAAAGATAAAAGTTCAAACTTATTCCCCGGATTATCTCGAAAATGTTGCACTTTAGGACTTTATATCCGCTGTCGATATACACAGGTTTCATCGTGCGCTATATTTCTGAAATTCCCGTCGAAAATAAAAAATATGGTTACCACTATGCCAGCCTCTGGTACTAAGATGTTCAATGTACCCATTCAAATGTACCCATATTTGTTCAGTTCGATTCCTGGTTAAGGCAGGCGATTTTTCAAATATCTTTGAATGTTCCAATTATTTTTAAAAATAGAAATGCAGTCTTCTTTCTGTAAAATGTCCTACTTTCAATATTTAAGGTAATATCCCATTGTGTGGCAAAGTTTTGGGACATTCTGTATATGTCGTCCAATAATTTTGGAAGAGCTTGATTGCTACCCCAGTCATCTTAAACATTCTAGGTCGCAAAAAATTGCAAGGTCCTGCATTTTTGGGATTTTGTTAGGATAGATACCAATAGTGTAAATCCAAATTTGCAACCCTGAAAGACCTGTGCTAACTTCGTAGTGCTCGAAAAACCTCGACGTTTTTCAGTTTTTGGCTCACAACTTCTAAAAAATGCATTTTACGGCAAAGTCGTCTATGACATCTTTAAAGAAGATAAAATTACCAACTACCAACAATTTTTGCGACCTAACGCGATTTTTGTGTCTAAGATGACTGGCGTATGCGCGATTAGTGGATTTGAGCGCGATTTCTTTTAGCTATAATACCTATGTATACAGTGTGAGTTTTTATAAAGTGTACAAATGAAAATTAGTGAAACTATGCTCAATTTTAATTACAAGAAAAATATTTTCTATTCTATCTAACTTCATTATGAAATTTTACTTTTTTAGAATAATCGAGTTAATAAAAATCTTATTTTTTAATAAAACTGCATCATATTGTAGGTTTTCATCATAAATTTTGCTCTTTCTTCTTCTTTTGTTCTTTCCAATAATTATTCAGTTTGTTTCATACTGATATATCGTTTAGTTCAAAAGTTACAAAGTTTTGTTTACAGTTGCAAACAAGAACTTAAAAAACCGGCCAAGTGCGAGTCGGACTCGCGCACGAAGGGTTCCGTACCAAAAAAACGGCAAAAAAAATACGTTTGTTGTGTGGGAGCCCCCCTTAAATATTTATTTTATTCTGTTTTTAGTATTTGTATTTATAGCGGCAACAGAAATACATCATCTGTGAAAATTTTAACTGTCTAGCTATCACGGTTCATGAGATACAGCCTTGGACGAGAATCGAGATACAGCCTGGTGACAGACAGACAGACAGCCGAACAGCGGAGTCTTAGTAATAGGGTCCCGTTTTTACCTTTTGGGTACGGAACCCTAAAAAACCATAAAAATATTTAAAAAATTTAGATTTTATTTAAAAAAAAGTCGATAAAATCAAGCACTTTTGATGAGTTTCACTCATTTTCATTTGTGCACTTTATAAAAAACACTGTATTAGGGTTCCGTACCCAAATTGTTAAAAAGGAACCCTTATGGTGTGACTCAGTCTGTCTTTCTGTCACAGCTGGATATCTCGAGAACTATTAATGGTATCAACTTGAAATTTGGAATAGTTTAAGATGACATTTGCCCAACTGTTTTGCAAAAAAGAAATAAATAAATTATATGAAAGAGCGCCGTTTACACGTTTTTAATCATTTTTTCTTTTTTTATAGGCCGCATAGTTTTCGACTTATGATGAAAAATTAAAAAAAAAATACCGTCCCCCCCCCTTGTCTCCAAAGTTTGCAAAGAGAAAAATCTGAAATAATTCTATGTGATAGCAGTTTAAATAAAGATTACAGGAAAAATAAAACGATGTCTCAATATAGCACACTTTTTTAGAAATCATCAAAGTTCTAAAAAAGTTAACATTAGTACCACTATCGGTCAAGAGATGGCGCTGACCTAAAACTGCAATACTAATTTTATTATTCTACTCTGCAGTGTGGTTTGATGGTGCAATTATGATGATACGGAACCCTCGGTGCGCGAGTCCGACTCGCTCTTGACCGGTTTTAATATTAATTACCCTTAAGAATGTCGTGGGTTCGATAACTCTTATTTATAAAGTTTTATGGAAATCAGCAATTTGCGTTACAACCTCACCTTACTTCAATTGACTTAATTAATTCGTTCCTAGAACAAAAAATTATAATTTCACAACGTAGTTTCTAGCACATTATTATGTAGTGCGCAATATACTGTTCAAAATATTTAGATTTGAAATCAAATTATATTTCCGGCTACGCCCAACCTGTAGGATGTAATAATTTTGGACTAAAATATAGTCAAAGTCAAAGTCAAAAATAGCTTTATTCAAATAAACTTAATTATTAAGTACTTTTGAATCGTCTATATTTTCCTACCACCCGTTCAAGACTTTTTTAACTGACAAGAAGAACGGGCGCAAGAAACTATATAATTATATAGACCAGATATTATTATTTTAATGCGAATACAAAATGCGAAAAATATGCGGTCTGATCTAGCGGTGTCATCTAGCAGAATTAGTGATGTAAAAAACCGGCCAAGTGCGAGTCGGACTCGCGCACGAAGGGTTCCGTATCAAAAAATCACGTTGTATGGGAGCCCCCCTTAAATATTTATTTTATTCTGTTTTTAGTATTTGTTGTTAGCGGCAACAGAAACACATCATCTGTGAAAATTTCATCTTTCTAGCTATCACGGTTCATGAGATACAGCCTGGTGACAGACAGACAGACAGACGGACATCGGAGTCTTAGTAATAGGGTCCCGTTTTTACCCTTTGGGTACGGAACCCTAAAAAGCCCATATTTATAAACCGCACTCAATGTTGAGACCTATCTTTTTTTAATCACAACGGAATAGTGCTTGGCCTTCACCTCACCTGATGTTAAGTGATGATAAGGCCAAAGGAACACCGGAATCCTCATCACTGAGGAACTGGCTATCTTACCTCTAACTGCCGGAATACATAATTTTTTTAATTGTTGTTATGGCGTCAGACTTAGTTAAGATGGTAGAAGGGAGCTAGCATAGGGTGAATTTTCGGACATAGGTTTCCCAGAATTCACCACAGGGTGAATTCTTTCGGGAAACAAATCGGAATAACCCGTCGTAACGTTCTTTTGATGATTGAAGATAGTTTCGGCATTCAATGGGGAAGGCAACTGTCAAAATGGCGCTGCGTACTCTTGTTCCACGAGAGCTATGAAAACAAAGGACTTTTACTTAAAAAAATATTTTTTTTAGCCTTAAAATGATTAAATTCTGTGTAAATTCTGTGCTTTAAAAATGATGGCACTTACAAATTCCCAAAAAATCTGTATATAGAAAAAATGGATAAATTCTGTAAGAATAAAAACGTCTTAAATTGGCTTTCAATTCTGGCATTTGCATTGCTCAGACCAAATAAAAAAGTATTTTTATTTGATCTGAGTTGCATTGTAGAATAGTCTTTTATATCCATATTTGGTCAATGGGTCTTTTTCGGTAAAAAAATACCACAAAATAAATACCTACTTTCCCATACATTTGTTCTGAACGTCTACTGTCTTAGGCACCCACACACACAATCTGATCACGCCAGATCGCGCCAGATTGACAGAGATTGATTGTGTAACGTTGTTCGTGATCTGTTTCAATCTGGCGCGGTCTGGCGTGATCAGATTGTGCTGGATTGTCAATCTACGTCAATCTGGCGCGGTCTGGCTTAGGGTTGGCACCTTTTTTTCGAGGTCATAGTATTATTTTCGAAACATTTAAACATTATAGTACTTACTTTTGGAATATTTATAAAAATGTAGTACATATTTATTTTTAACTAGCTTCCGCCCGCGACTACATCCGCGTGGGTGGACATTCGAAAAATGATTAAAAACCAAACATACAAACGAATAGAGAACTTGCAGTCTGCTCATCGCAATCTACTTCTATCCGATACATGTTTTTTTTAAAGCTGAACTGATAAAGATGAAATTTAGGGCACAGTTTGTTAGCCTAGATTAAAACATAGGATACCTACTTTTTATCTCGGTCAAAGGTATCCTAGGTATTTTTAGTTTTTTTTAACATTGAAACTAATATGTAGTAAGTACTTACTTTCAGAAAATTTATAAAAAAAATATAAGTCTACATTTATTTTTAACTACCTAGCTTCCGCCCGCGACTACATCTGCGTGGACATTTGAAAACTCTTAAAAAAAAAAATTATAAAGACAAACAGAGAACCTCTTCCTTTTGTGAAGTCGGTTAAAATATCAGATCCCAGTAGATTGTTTGCATCGGATCGCGGTAGATTGTGGTAGATTGTCAATCTACCACGGTAGACTGACAATCTAGCACAATATACTGTGATCTAATATTTTGAACCGACTTCAAAAAAGCAGGAGTTTGTTTCTCTGTTCGTTTGTATGTTGTTTTCAAGGCTGAACTGATTTGAATGGAGTTTAACACACAGTTTATAACCTGGATTAAATTATAAGATACTTTTTATCCTGGTCAAAGGTACCCTAGGGTAAAATACTTTTGAGAAATTTATAAAAAAATATAGCCCATATTTATTTTTAACTAGCTTCCGCTCGCGACTACATCCGGGTGGACATTTGAAAAATACCCTAAAATAACATACAGACGAACAGAAAATCATCCTCCTGCTTTTCTCCTCCTGAACTGATTTGGATGAAATTTGGCACTCAGATAGTTCATAGCTTAGTAATATAGTATTATAAATATCGATATTTGATTTTACACACACAGCGCCATCTAACCCTAGACAACTGATTTTACTAGGTAGGTACTTACTTTTCGCAATAGATAGGTACTTATTATACGCAGACCTGTCACAGAAATTAAAATATTTCATTTCAATTTCGTCCGGTCATCGTACCCGGGATCTCTTGCGTGGTAGACTGGCATGTTGAATACTGCACCACTCGGGTCATCGATCGATATCACGCGAAAATTAATGCAAAAAGTGGGCAACCCTGCCAAAGACCACCGTGGATCGTGGTAGATTGTCAATCTACCAAGATCTACTGCGATCCAGATCTCGCTGGATTGACCGTGTAACGTCGCAAACCAACCGCATCAAATTCCATCAATCTGTGGTTTTGATCAGATTACACCAGATTGACGTGTGTAATGGCCGCCTTAGGAACAAGCGTACGCAGCGACATCTACAAGTAGCTTTGCGTTGCCAACCCCATTCAGAGCTCTAGCAGGGTTCTGTCACTCCGCGCGCGAGTAAGAAGCGCTCGGCGTCCTCTGAGAGGACAAATTTCATACGTCAGAAAAGATAAGACTGCGTGATAGAAAGAGAGGCAACTACTAAGTGCATGTTTCGGAGCGAGCTGAATTGCTCTTTATTGTGTCGGAGCAAGAGTCGCAATTTATTTAAACGATTTTGCGGAGTGCAACTTCTGTACGCTAGTACTATTATCTATTCTGTGGCTCTAGCAACAACGTCCCACGGAACGGAAGAGGCTAAGTCCTGCAATTAACTTATAGTTCATTTATTATAATGCGTTATTTGATATAATGTATACAGTACAGGGTGGATTTTTGAGACGGTACATTAAGGGCAGGTACCTTAACCGTTATAGTTATAGGAAAACGTTCCTAGCAGACCATCCATAACTTTTTAAGATATTATGAACTGCATTATCAGATTTTGGGAAAAAAATACCGTTAGCAAAAAAATGCTAAAATACCAAAAAAATTTTTTTATGCCAATCGATCCTATTTCGTCAAAGGACTCTATGGAACCATTTAAGGTATGAGTACTAGGAACGACAGAAATCACCAAAAACTTTTCCCATACATTTTGTACTGAAATATATTATGATAAACCAACTAGAAATATTTTTTATTGCCAAATGATCCTATTTCTTACTGTGATCAAAATGCTCTTTAAGGCCAACTGAAATTTGAGTACAGAAACTACAGTAAGTCACAACACCGGCTTCACACACAGGCACAATCTTCTACAACATTAGATCTAAAAAAACTGTTTCCGTTCTCAAATTTGAGTCAGCCTTGAAAAGTATTTTGATCACAGTGAGAAATAGGATCGTTTGGCGATAAAAAAAATCGAGTTGTGATATCGTTTTTCAATACAAAATGTATGGAAAAAGTTTTTGGCGATTTTTGTCGTTTCTAGTACATACCTTAAATGGTCCCATAGAAGTCTTTTGATCCCCACACGAAATAGGATCGATTGGCATTAAAAAAAATATTTTGGTATTTTAGCATTTCTTTTTGCTAACGGTATTTTTTTCCAAAATCTGTGAATGCAGTTCATAATATCTTAAAGAGTTATGGATGGTCTCCTAGGAACGTTTTCCTGTAACTATAACTGTTAAGGTACCTGCCCTTAATGTACCGTCTCAAAAATCACCCTGAATGTGAATATAGGTCCAAGGCATAGTTATTGAGGTCTTGACAATTGAAAGAAAAGTAGGATTCAATTACCATTTAATTCGAATTCCGCCTAAAATAAACTTTTTACAATGTAATCTTTACAATTAATACAGTCTTACCAAACGGTTTTGATCACGGTAGGGGCATATACTTGTCCAGGGTATGCTAGAGCTACGCCTCTTAAATCATGCTGGACTAGGCCAATAGGGGCTGGTGCCCATGGGGTGGCAACCTTTAGGGGGGACAGAGCGAATGGTGTTAGAATTTGCGACTGTCCTACCACGTATTTTTTCTCCTGTTTCGGCTCCTCTGGCTTAGCTTCAGCAGTTTTCAAATCAGCTGATTCAATTTGCACAGAATCGTTTTTAATTTCTTCTTGTTTTTCGGGTTTGATTTCCTCCTTTTTCTCTTCAGTTTTTGGTGCTTCTGGCTGGAATTGGTAGAAAGAGGTCGAAAAAGTTTTGATACCAGGAGCTACTACTCCAGGCAAGAAGTAAGGAGAGATGGGGGCTACAACTGGTACGACGGGAGAAACTATAGCTGGTGCTACCAAACTCTTAGCTGTCACGTCAGAGGTGCTAGCGATATGTCCATCGATTTGAGCTTCAGCTGTTTTGATAGCGTCCAACGCTTGCCATTTCTTTTCTTCGTTAGCCCAGAAAGCTTCCAAACTCCTTTCTTTAGCTTGATCGTTGCTTTCCACTACTTTTTCGTTGGTGTCCTCAACTACTTGTTCGACAGCTTCCCTGTTTTTGTCGGCTGCTGCTCTGATGAAGTCCTCTGCTTGTACTTTAGCGTCGATGAGTGCTCCTTGCAGGTCTCCGGGGTTGACTGGGGCTACAGGAATGGCGGGTGCGACCACGGATAGTGGCGCCACGAAAGCGCCAGAGGGCGCGCCAGTGGCGCAAGCGAAGAAAGCAACGGACAGAATCTGTGGAAAAAAATTGAATAATTTAAATCTGTTTCCTTAAGTGTTTTGTGTGTCGCTATTGAAGTAAAACCATTCGCATTAGACGATTGCGCAGTTATAAATTGACCGAGCGAGAGCGAAGAGTCTCTGTTTTTAGCTTGGGCAAAAATGTTATCTTATGTCCGGCTGTCCTTCTGTTCTCCTCGACAGGTCGCATTTCTCAACCGATTCTCGTGATTTTTTGTGAGCAAGATTCGATATTTATATGGATCTTTTTGTCGATTCAGGTTTTCTTTTTTTTACACGACTGCCCAAAGCAAAAAGAGTGTATATGTGTTTAGGGTTCATGTATGTTTGTGGGTATGTGAGTTTCTTTATTCCACCATAACTTCCAAATGGCTCAACGGATTTGGATGTATGGGGTATTGTTAGAATCTCTATATTTTTTTGAAAAAAGTTAATATGGCGACTGTATAACGCCATTTTCAAATGTGAAAAACAATTTTTTTCTTCAAGTATTACAATATGGGCATCAAATGAAAGGCCTTAACGAGCACATTTCAAAAATATATAATTTGTCACTAAAATGTGTGAAATAAAAATAAATAAATTAAAAAAAAAACGACTTCCCTGCTAAAAACAAACTAAAAAGTTAAATAACAAGAGTCATTGCAGTCGGGGGACCTCTTCAATTAAAAATTGTTCTACAAAACGGTCCCCCGACTGCAGTGACACTTGTTATTTAACTTTTTAGTTTGTTTTTAGCGGGGCAGTCGTGTTTTTAATTATTTTTTTCGAAATGGCGGAGATATGGGTAAAGTACTATTTTATGCATTTCGAAAAATGATCAAAAATGTCACAAACGAGAGGACTATAGCTCACAGAGCAAGTAAGATATAGACACGATAGTTATTAGTGACTCGGTAGCTCAGCGGTCAGAGCATTGGACCGGACATCCAAAGGTCGCGGGTTCGATTCCCGTCCGAGAATTGATCTGGTGCGAGTCGTATTTTTTCTAGTATATTATTTAGTATTATATAACGATAGTTATAGCTATAATTCGTAAATATCGAAGATAGCGGATACTATATCATACATACAGTTGAAAAATATTAAAAGTTATTTCCACATATTCCAACTACACTGGCCTGCAAAAGTAAGTACTACAGAGGCCTATTTTCATACAAACGAGGTAACTTTGATGCTTTGGTTCTCCGTCCAGGATTAAACGGGGTGTGATTTGATAATGGCCATTCAAAGAGTAAATGGAGGAGGGCCAGATCGCTAAAGAAACCCAACGGATTAGAAGAGTCGTTTAGGTCAGGGTTGAACTAAAAAAATAACAAGTTAAAATTACATCAAAAGTATGGAAAATGTTTTAATCCGTTGGGTTTCTTTAGCGATCTGGGCCTCCTCCATTTACTCTTTGAATGGCCATTATCAAATCACACCCCGTTTAATCCTGGACGGAGAACCAAAGCATCAAAGTTACCTCGTTTGTATGAAAATAGGCCTCTGTAGTACTTACTTTTGCAGGCCAGTGTACAATAGAATTTAGGACATAAAATCGTATTTTATTTTCTAGTTTAGTAGGTATGGTGTTTAAATATATTGTAAGGTTCTCTTCAAAGAAAACTTGTTTTGTAATTAATCAACGTTAATTTATACGAGATTATTCAGATTATTTAAAAGACGTATCAAGGAGAGCTTTATGCTAAAACTTGTAAGTTTGCATTTCTGCATTTTATGTTTTATTTATCAGTTTTGTTATTATTTTTCATCGATTTATTATAACAACAATTAAAAAAAGACAACATTAAAAGGAAAACATATCGTTATATCCAAGTAAACTTTTGATTGTAAAAAAGAAGTGAAAACTTGAATATTAACGTTGTGCATTTTTGATATTTTGGAATGGTTAGGGAATAATTTTGTACGAATTGCCGTCTTAAGAATTTACTCTGCATTTGAATTTACGAATACAGAACAGTATTGTACGAAAGTCTTATCCATAGCTTGACAGAAAATCTAGAGTTTTGACATTGAATTAAAAAATTAGCGCGTTGCTTTGGTGACACAAGTGTTTACGTCTTGAAATGACGCGCCGCTTTTTTCACCGCGTCCCGTAGAAAGAGAGGGGTATACTTCCGCCGCCGGCTGTCTACTCTCCATCCGTCTTACGAATTTTCGATCAGCCACGTGATTCTTACTGACGGACGCGAGTTTAGCAATTTTTCTCCATTACAAAAAAGCGTACAACGCCGCTAAAGAAGTTTTCACTTCAAAAACTTGAAATTCTAATTTGACAGAGAATTAGTAGTTTTGTTTATATTCAAAATTTATTTAAGCTGTAATTTTTTAGCTGTAATTATTTAAATTTTTTAAATTATAGGTATCTATTTGCCATTATTTTGCTGTGTTTTAATCAATTGTACACAATGTCTTTAAAACTGTTTTGTTTTCCTCCAAATTTATACGAATTTTGATTTTGCACAACTTTAAAAAAATATAGTTAAAAATTACACTTTTTACACAAAAGTTTACAAGATACTAAAACACAAAAACTATAACACTGAGACACTAACCAGAACTCTCATCTTGATAGCTGGATGGCTACTGATTGCGTTCATCAGAACACAGCCTCTTTTTATATCGATCTTCATATATCTCAACTATATAGGGCACTAGCCGCAGCCGCAACGAAAAAAAATAAAAAAGAAGTAAAACGTCAACGCCCGCGCGGGAAGAATGCAGGAAGCGCGCGCTTTTTGACATGTGAGGCGGCGCCATCTTTGAAATTAGTGGTCTCGTTGCGTCACGTAGGGCATCATAGGGTGTGTGCGTGATCGGTGCTACGGTGTTGCTTGTCTTAAAAATGATTGATATGTTTTTTAATTGTTTCGTTAGTTCGTTGCATGTAAGCACTTGCTTCGTTTGTAGAGATTAAGAGCTCTCTCAGACTACAGACTTTCTATGGGCCAATAGTTTGGTCTGTAGTTAACGGGGACACTAAAAACACTCTTAGTATTTTGAATTTTATTTATTCCTAGTTTATGAAAGTAAAACTATTGTGTTTGATTGTAAATAGTAATTACATTTCTTCCTGCGTCCTTTCTTTTCAATTTTTTTTTATTGCCTTTATTATAAAAAATATTATCCCACTAAAAACATTTTCATGTAAAATGTTGCCTAAACGAACTATATAGCTCGCACATCATCATCAGACATCATGTAGAGCCAAGCTTCTAACTCTACAAGCCCTAATTCTAAAAACCCCTTACTTCACAAACTCTACACCCTATTCAAAATATGTAGCCTAGCATAATATGCAGGGTTATTTTGTAAAACACCAGCAACCTCGTAGGAGTAGATTACCAACATCATATACAACAACATTTGTTCTACGACTTTTCCTAAAACAGACAAAATAAATCGACTTTTCATACGAAACTCGATCAGCTGTTCGCACATTTGTATGGAGAGTCGAATTTTTTGTCTGTTTTCGGAAAAGTCATAGAACAAATCGCTGCTTTCATACTATAGGGGCACAATTTGAAAAACATTATTGTTGGGAAATCGCGTTTAATTAAAGATCCGAAACCGAGACGCTTCACTCGCAAATGTGAAAGAGACACAAATAGTTTTCGCGGCTCCACAGTATACTTTGACTCTTCTGTCAGGAGCATCATGTAGAGTGGTACATTTTGTGCCCATATATTATAAAAACTCGAAATCACAAAATTTTGAAATGTGCCCCTATAGTAGGAAAGCTGCGAAATGTTGTTGTTTATGATGATAGCAATCTACTCCTGCGAGGTTGTTGGTGTTTTACAAATAACCCTATATAAGCGAAAAATTCTAGCTAGATCAATTTCAAGTCATATTTCCTTATTTAAAATAATAGATATACGAACAAACCTTCATATATTAACATACCTTGTGGGCGATTTATTGAAGTTAAAGTATATACGTACATACACAGTACTCGTTTCGTTTAAATGTCAACAGGCGGTTTTTTTGCGCGTTATAGTTGTCGAATGATCTCGCTCGGAATGTTTATTGCAACTCTTGATATGTGACAAGTTCTGGTTTTGTGCTATTATTCAGGGTAATTGCCAATAATGGAACAAGTAAAGGTGCTTGCAGATATAACGTTTGGAGAAAACTTCTTTAGCGGCGTTGCGGCTTTTTTTGTAATGGGGAAAAAATTTTAAACTCGCGTCAGTCAGGGTCACGTGACCCTGATCGAAAATTCGTAAGATGGATGTAGCGTAGACAGCCGGTGGCGGAAGTATCACCCTCTCTTTCTACGGGGCGCGGCGAAAATTTCGGCGCATCATTTCAAGACGTAAACACTTGTGTCACCATAGCAACGCGCTAATTTTTTAATTCAATGTCAAAACTCTAGATTTTCTGTCAAGCTATAGATAAGACCTGCGTACAATACTGTTCTGTATTCGTGAATTCAAATGCAGAGTAAATTCGTAAGACGGCAATTCGTGCAAAATTATTCCATAACCATTCCAAAATATAAAAAATGCACAACGTTAATATTCAAGTTTTCACTTCTGTCGGCACTCCCGGAGTGCAACCCGAATTTTTTAACCAACTTTCATTAATGACCGATGCTTTAGAAACCATCCTACTTTTATTACACGGCTGCTCAAAAAAACAGAGAGTGTAATGTGTACAAAGTTTATGTATAAAAAAAAAAAAAAAAAACACGACTGCTCTGCCAAAACGACCTAAAAAATTAAATAACAAGTGTCATTGCAGTCGGGTCATTGTAGTCATAACACTTGTTATTTAACTTTTTATTAGTTCGTTTTTGGCAGGGCAGTCGTATTTTTTTTTTCATTCAATCTACATCAATGTCACTGACTCTTAAATGCCAGTGTAATGAGTGCATTTGTTACCTGTTTCGTAAAACTTATATTTTTATTCGAGAATATAAGTTTACTTAAGGTACCCTGAGCGAAAGTGGTGCCGCGGTGAATTTTATTTAATACTAGCTTCTGCCCGCGACTTCGTCCGCGTGGATGTTAGAGAAAATCCTTAGAGAACCTTCAACCAGGATCTGACCAGTCATTTTTACGTTTCCGGTTCCAGTTCCCGTTCTGTTACCGTCCGTTTCCGTCCCTTTCCTGTCCCGTTCTCATACCCCTTCCGTTGCCATTCCCGTTCTCGTCCCGTTACCGTCCCGTTCTCGTTCCCGTTCCCGTACCGTTCTCGTCCCGTTCCGTTCTCGTTTCATTCCCGTTCCGTTCCCATCCCGTTCCCGTTCCGTTCCCATTCCATCCCGTTCCGTTCTTGTTCCCGTTCCGTACCCGTCCCGTACTCCTTCCGGTTCCCGTTCCCGTCCCCATCCCATCCCGTTCCCGTCCGGTTCCCTTTCCCATTCCCGCCCCGTCCCATTCCCGTTCCCTTTCCCGTCCCGTTCTCGTCCCGTTCCGTTCCCGATCCTTTCCCCTCCGTTCCCGTGCCGTTCCTTTACCGTTCCGGTCGTTTTCGTTCCCGTTCCGTTCCTGTTTCGTTCCCATTCCATTCCGTTCCGTCCCGTACGCCTTCCGTTCCTTTTCCCGGTACCGTTCCCGTCCCATTCCTGTACTTTTCTTTTCCCGTTCCATTCCCGTTTTGTTCCCGTTCCGTTCCCGTTCCCATTCCGTTCCCGTTTCATTCCCGTTCCGTTTCCGTTCCGGCCCGTTCCGTCCCCGTCCCGTTCTCGTCCTGTTCCCGTTCCCGTTCCTGTTCCCGTGCCCGTGCCCGTGCCTGTTCTCGTTCCCGTTACCTGGATGTGCATGTCCAGGTACAGGTCCATTATGTGTCATGTCCACCGTGTTGGACTTCAAAATAAATGTCATTTTCGCAATCACCATCCCATGAAACCTCAAGAACGACATCCACATCGATTTTCATGTTTACTTACCCCATTTACACCCTAAGGGATGATTTTCAAAATAACAAAATATGTGTTTGCCTATTTATTTTTAGACATGCTCCTACGAATTTTAAAGTTGTAATGTCTATTTTATATTCTTTTTCCATACATTTGAACCTCATTTTCACCCCATTAGGGGTTAAATCATGTCCACCGTGTTAGACTTCAAAATAAATCTCATTTTCGTAATCACCATCCCATAAAACCTCAAGAACGACCTCCACATCGATTTTTATGTTTACTCACCCCATTTACCCCCTAAGGGGTTGATTTTCAAAATCACAAAATATATGTTTGCTTATTTATTTTTAGACGTGCTCCTACGAAGCTTAAAGTTGTAATGGCCATTTAATATTTTTTTCCATACAAAATTTGAACCCCATTTTCACCCCTTGAGGGTTAAATCATGTCCACCGTGTTGGACTTCAAAATAAATGTCATTTTTGCAATCGTCATCCCAGAAAACCCCAATAACGACATCCGTATCTGTTTTTAGGTTTACTCACCCCATTTACCCCCTAAGGGGTTTATTTTCAAAATCACAAAATATATGTTTGCTTATTTATTTTTAGACGTGCTCCTACGAAGTTTAAAGTTGTAATGTCCATTTAATAATATTTTTCCATACAAAATTTAAACCCCATTTTCACCCCTTGAGGGGTCAAATCATGTCCACCGTGTTGGACTTCAAAATAAATGTCATTTTTGCAATCGTCATCCCAGAAAACCCCAATAACGACATCCATATCTATTTTTAGGTATATTTACCCCTTTTCACCCCCATTTCAGCCCCGTAGGGGTTGAAATACTAACAATAACAATATACGTTGCGTAAGATTTCTATCCATAAGCCTAAATTATATATTTAGCAATTTTGACTTCGAAAATAAAGGATTTTCTTCATTACACAACTTCATCCCCCTTTTGACCCCTTCGGGGGTAGAATTTTGAAAAACGCTGAGACCCGTATTTATTAATTTTTAATCGTCAGCCTAAACACAAAATTTGACGATCCTAGCTTCAAAACTGAGGGACTTTCATACAAACTTTCATCCCTTATTTCATCCCCTTAGGGATATAATTTTCAAAAATCCTTCCTTAGTGGATGCCTACACTGTATAAAGTATCTGTGTGCAAAATTTCAAGTCTCTTGGTCCAGCGGTTTGGGCTGTGCGTTGATAGATCAGTCAGTCAGTCAGTCAGTCAGTCATTCAGTCATTCAGTTTACGATTTTATATATTAAGATTATAATTCTAATACACAATTTTAATCATGTTTATCGTGGAGATTTTAGGGCCGACGGTCTAGTATTTTTAGACGGTATCGTTACATTCCCTCGTACTCACTGCTAGAAGTAGATAGAAAAACTGCTAAAAGTGGCAGTTTTTGACACATTTGCTATCTACTTGGGCATGTAGTGATACCTTCTAAAAATACTAGAGACCATGGGCCCTAAAATCTCCACGATAAACATTATTAAAATCTTTTTCTATTAATAACTTATTAAATAAAAACCTCTGAGGGCGCCACTTTCGGTCATACAACCGCCTTAAAAGTAACACGTAAGTCTGACATACAATGAAAGAGCTTTTTATAGCAAACAAGCTTTATATTACTTTCGGAATTTTTTAAAAAATATAGCCTTACACATGAGCTGCCGCGTTTAGTTTGAAAGGTTCTCATATATATTTTTTATGCCTCTTTAGGAAATTTTTCAGTTTCATTGGTAAAATTTTCATGAAAGAAAATAACTGGAGTTAAATTACTAGTGACTTCGTGAGCTGTAGACCTCGCGATAAAAAGTGGCTCAAATTGTACAAAAATAAAATGTGTCATGAAGTTTTCAGTCACTGTAAATTCGGTGAAGAACAAGAGCATAACCCATTTTAGTCGATTAACGAAAATCTGATTTAACAAGTCTGTAGGCACCTTAACTTGTCAAATATCCTAATAACGGCATAAGTAATTAAATTTAGACATTTGATTGGTTAAAATACTTTACTGAAGGACGTAAATAACTTGTTTTGCGTATATGGATCATGATGAATGGTTAAGGCAAACATTAATGTGACTTTATATTCTTTTTTTACTTGGAATAGCATTGCCTGTTTTTTTTTGTAATGCTGATGAGGTTGTAGAGTAATCCCCCTCTCCCCCCATAAAATCACGCGTGTATTTTTTCGTACATACATACATACACTCACGCCTGTTTCCCATGGGGGTAGGCAGAGACTATGGATCGCCACCTGCTACGATCCTTGCACACTTCTTTCGCTTCATTCACATCCATCAATCTTTTCATACATGCCCTGCGGTTTTTGTCACTGCGTACACCAGCCTTTTTTATTAAAACCTCTATTTGGTCCGCGTAGGTTTTTCTAGGACGCCTTTGCGCATCGTTCCTTCCACATTCGCACAATATATTTCTTTCGTGTTTCGCCTTGCATTCATCCTCTCTTTTTTCCCCCTCTATATTTTCGTACAAAGTAATTATCTTAAAATTCCAATTAATAAATACTGGACCAATACAGGAACTCTATCGTAAATAAAGTAAAAAAAAAACACAGGTGCTTAAAGTTAAGCACCCGCTCGATACAGTTTAAACAAAGAGTGCGCGAGAGTTACGCTTACTTTCGTTCGAACTTGAACTCGGCGATGCGCGGGCGCCGGTCGCCACAGCTTACAGGAAACTCAGTATACCGTATAGATAAATTTCTTTGATTTTTTTCAATCACCATTAGACCCTGGGGCCCTATTTTTGAATCGCTCGGCTGGCGTCGAGCGCTCTTTTCGACTGATTTTCGTTCGACATATGACTCGAAACAATGAGATGTCGAACGAAAATCAGTAGAAACGAGCGCTCGACTGGATTCGAGGGATTCAAAAATAGAGCCCCTGGATACTATTTCCCAATAGAACTCGTCAAGACAAATCAAACGAGCCCAAATTTTATAGGGTTGCATGGTTTCAATACTGAGTTCCTGTGGTCTTCTTTTAACTTTATTATCAGAGCCTGGACCTTATCTCCCATATCAAAGTACAAGACGATTCTAACGAGCCCAAACTCGATGGGGTTTTATGGTTTTATTACAGAGTTCCTGTGATCTTCTTCCGGCTCCATCATCAGATCAGCTCTATGATACCATAATATTGAATTGTCTTCCATTTCAGACCTATATTCAAAGTTTAAAGTCTCTAGCTCATCGGGAAGATAGTATTAGATCGTTTGCTTAATTTGTGGACAAACAACCAAACAAGAAAGCAACCTCATAAAAACGTTTTAAAAAACTCAAACTCAATAGCATTTATTCAGTCTAGGCTGTTACAAGCACTTGAGAATGTCAAAGAAGCTACGCCATCGGTTGCTTCCTCTATCGATTCTCTTTGGAATTGACGGTCAGCAACGGAAATCACTTAACAAATTTAAGTAGTACTTTGTCGTAACTAATTTGGCTAATGTTTCAAACTGTGTCTTATCTATCTGTCAAAAAAGTTGCTATGTCAAAGTGAAATGGTACCTGGTAATGGTAATAGTGGTGGTTTTATTTATTTTTATTTTATTTATTTATTTTATATAATTTTTGGTAAGCTACTGAGTCTAAAATCTGCTGTGTGATACGGCTATTTTTATTACACTTTAAATGGCGCTCACGCCCAGCTGTCGTGTTGCTGTCATTCGGTGAATTTGAAGACTTTATAAATGACTAACAATTTGTTTCTGTAACAACTGAGATTGATGTTTTGTTTAATGAACGTGTTTGTTTTGGTATTTATTGGGTGTAGTGCGCTTCCACCTTCGGCCTTATCGTCACTTAAAATTAGATGAGGCGAAGGCCAAACACTATACCGTTGTGCATAAAAAAGTGGCGTAGCTTTTTTTTTTTCAATATTTGTCATTTCCTGAAACTTACTACAAGATTTGTAATACTCATTAATTTGTTATTAGTACACTGTCTGTGGCCATAAACCGGTTAAGTTCCAATTAATTTGTCTGACTGATTTGATCGACATCAACCATTTTTGATGCTCACACTGCTGGGGCATAGGCCTTCCTTATCGGTGGATAAGTAAGATGGGCCATAACCCACTGCGCGGTCCCAATGCGGATTGGTGGGTGTTAACTACTACAAATGCAACCGGGGCAAACGGCTTAACGTGCCCTCCAAAGCGCGGAGGAGCTCGAGATAATAATTTTTTGGTCACCCATCCAATGACCGACCCGTCCGAAAGTTGCTTTGCCAAAACACGCACACATTGTCAATAGTGTGACCCGGCCATAGTTTTTATTACAATACTCTTTGGACGCGATGATGCTAAAAATGCACACCACCTTAAAAAAGTTGGCCTGTTTTGTTTAATACGTCAAAAGCCTAAGACTCTATCTAGACATATAAATAATCTAAGATTGACCCCTTAAAATTATGTGCATTTAAGAAGGACCTTATACAGGGTTATTTGTAAAACACCAACAACCTTGCAGGAGTAGATTAGTAACATCATATACAACAACATTTGTTCTACGACTTTTCCAAAAACTGACAACAATAAATCGACTTTTCATACAAAGCTCGATCAGCTGTTCGGACATTTTGTATGGAGAGTCGAATTTTTTTGTCCGTTTTCGGAAAAGTCGTAGAACAAATGTTGTTGTTTATAATGATAGTAATCAACTCCTGCGAGGCTGTTGGTGTTTTACAAATAACCCTGTATAGGTATTTTCTGTGGTTTAAGTAAGTCGGAGTTGACAACCCTAGCGCGTCGCCCGAGTTTAGGTATGGATTTCAAGGTCACGCGGGAGCTAAACTTCTGTACTCTCTTTATTTTGTGGTGACGTCGTCCATAGTATCTAGTACATTACAACTGCTCAGCGTCGCGTCGCCGTCCCGTCCCGTCACGCCACGCCCGCTGTGTGGCTTGGCCTTTAGAGCACTGAATAAATGTTTTTAAATGCATTCAAAATGCTATTTTTTTTACTATACTAAATAATATAGCAGATTTTTTTATAGCATATTATTTAGTATAGTACAGTGAATAAGTGATTGGTAACGTTGAAAATTGTCCGAATTATTTTAATTGACTGTTACATACTACTTGCGTCTTTGTTTCATACAGGTCGTCGTAAATCAAGTCTTCATTGTGTATGTATCTGGACTAAAATGCGGCGTGTATTTGCATAATGGACGTTATTAATGTTTGTAATAATCATTCGCAAATGTGTTGCCAGCTTACATTGTATGTTAAAGTTGCCACAATATGGGAGACATCAAATAATAAAAACCGGCCAAGTGCGTGTCGGGCCACGCGCCATAGGGTTCCGTAGTTACCTTATACCATACCATATTTAATACCACCTATCATTTTTCGTCTGCAAAAATAACTTTGTTTTTCACAGTGTTGGTATGAATGACAAAGTTATATTTGCGGTTTTGGAAAATGTGCTATATCTCAAAAACTAATTACTATATATCGTTCAAACTAATTTTCGTTGAAGGTGTTTATTAAGATCTACAGCATATATATTTTTTTTTATTTTTAACTCTCTTATTTCAAAAGTTAAAGGGGGGACACACATTTTACCACTTTGGCGGTGTATATCTTTCAAACGGTTGACTTTGAGAAGAAGTTGTCTTAGAAACCTCAATGTAATTTTTAAAGACCTATCTATAAACACCCCACACGTATTGGTTTGAAGAAAAAAAAAATTTACAGTTTCAGTTCCATGTATGGGGAGCCCCCCCTTAATCTTTTATTTTTTTTTATTTTTGTATTAAATTCATTAAGCGGTTAACAGAATACATCTACCTACCAAGTTTCAACTGTGTAGTCTTAATACTTTCTGAATAAAGTGGCTGTGACATACGGACAGACAGACAGACATGACGAATCTATCAGGGTTCCGTTTTTTGTCATTTAGGCTACGGAACCCTAAAAATGGCTTATGTTTAAATGATCACCATACCAACCTAACCTAACCCTGAATTAGTAAATGCTCACCAAATCTTCTTGGGCGGTTTAGCATTTAAAAATTTTGAAAAATTTAATTCCCAATAAAAGGCTTTTATTTAGATGATAATTGGGAAAAAGCTAAGGAGCCTAGGAATTGGGTTATGTGATTAAAGTTTGTCTTGTACCTTTTTAGTATAATCTAGTAAGTTTACCTCTGTTTGGATAACCAAACCGAGAGTAAATCCCAAAAATATATATATGTCGCAGGCAAATTGTATGATTTCGCGTTTTACAAACGGCGGCGTCCGTTTACAAACGCTCGCTGTTTTGCAAAATGCCGAAGGCACATCCGAGTCCTCCAAGTACCAGATTCCATACACACCTTAGCGTTTTTTTCGTGCCGGATAACCTCAAAAATCTTGTCATTTGTCCACGGCTTTTTTACTGCTCCTACTTGTGAATCGTAAGATTTTCTTAATTCACTTTAACAAATGTCTTTCAAACAATGATTATTTTTTTTGTAAAATGTCATTTGAACACGTAGAATTTGCACTGCTTTCAATATTTTTCTGTGTCATAAAACCACTACTAGACGCCATTTTTAGGGTTCCGTAGCCTAAATGGCAAAAAACGGAACCCTTATAGATTCGTCATGTCTGTCTGTCTGTCTGTCTGTCCGTCTGTCTGTCTGTCCGTCTGTCTGTCTGTCCGTATGTCACAGCCACTTTCTTCCGAAAGTATTAAGATTACACAGTTGAAACTTGGTATGTAGATGTATTATGTTAACCGCTTAACGAATTTAATACAAAAATAAGAAAAATAAAAGATTAAGGGGGGGCTCCCCATACATGGAACGGAAACTGAAAAAAATTTTTTTCTTCAAACCAACACGTGTTGGGTGTCTATAGATAGGTCTTTAAGAATGACATTGAGGTTTCTAAGACAACTTTTTCTCAAAGTCAACCGTTTGAAAGATATACACTGCCAAAGTGGTAAAATGTGTGTCCCCCCCTTTAACTTTTGAAATAAGAGAGTGAAAAATCTAAAAAAAAAAATATGTTGTATATCTTAATAAAAACTTTCAACCAAAATTGGTTTGAACGAGATATAGTAATTAGTTTTTGAGATATAGCACATTTTCAAAAACCGCAAATATAACTTTGTCATTCATACCAACACTGTGAATAACAAAGTTATTTTTGCAGACGAAAAATGATAGGTGATATTAAATATGGTATAGTATAAGGTAACTACGGAACCCTACGGCACGTGGCCCGACACGCACTTGGCCGGTTTTTTATTGTCCTGAGTAACAGCGCCGCGCGTAGCGTAGTAAGAAAAAGAACTAAATACTTCAATTCGCCGCGTCATTTTGTAAATGGTTATTGAATTTTTTATCAAAGGTTCGGCGTTTTGAAAAACAGCGAGTGTTTGTAAACGAACGACGTCGTTTGTAAAACGCGGAATAATACGATTTGCCTGCGACATATATACTATAATACGGATTACTAATGTATGGGCAAAAATCGTTTCCCAAAATATCACATCGCAAGCTCTTTTACGCAAATTTTCATTTGGCAAAAAAACATTTGTCAAAACAACTTATCGCAATTTTTTAGTTTCATTTTACCAAGTATTATTTAGTCAAATGTATCTTGGCAAAACATACTCTTCCCGAAAATTGCATGGCATACGATTTACATACCAATTTGAGTAGTGCATAATACATATCGACGATATTAATTAAGTTGTTTTATGCCATTCGACAAAATCGAAATTGTACTTTTGTTTAAATAAAAAACTATGTAAATTGTAAAACAAAGAATGAATCTATCCGCCTGAATAAACTTTTAAAGCAATGCTGATTTTACTGATTGTTAAAAGTTTGTATTTAGTGTTATTTCAGGCGTAAACTTAACGGAAATTCTACAACATACGCCAATAAAGAATATACAAACTTTTGGACAAAAAAAAACATATTTTCTGTAAGTACTATCGGAAATTTTAGGTTTTTGGGTGCCTCATTTCCGTAGATACTAGACTTAGGGCATACTTTGCTTAGGGCTTGTAAGTTCCTCAGTTACTTAGTTTTGATAGAAGTTCTCATAGAAATTCTCTGTTTTTTTTATTAAACTCTGAAGTCTGCATGTTAATTAGTGAATTCCTAATAATAAAATACGAATTCGATGATTACTATAGTGAATGAATAAATAAAACTTCAAAGAAAAATCTTCCTTCAAATGGACTTCAAAAACGTTCAATTTTGTGCCTACTATTTTGTGGTATTGTTGCCTTTTAGTGACTAAAATCAATAGGCGCAAGAAACTGAAAGAGAAGTAAACATTACCAAAATATGAAATTATATTGCTACCATACATACATATCCCATATAAAATTATATCAAAATTCAAAATGTCACAAATACTTTAAAGTAATATGTATGATTTTACCTGGATTCGTATCATTAAAATAATCAAGGACGTCATTGAATTTAAAAGCAGCAGTCATAGGTTAATTAATTATTCAACAAGTTTGCAAGTCATTCAAAATCTAAATTAATGTTTTCTTCTAACAAAGGTGAGTCTAGTAATTTCGACCCTTTCTCACTTTCAATGAACGCAGTTATTAGCTAATCCCATAGAAATAGAAAGTCAAAGAACAACAATGTCAATAAACAGGTGATCCGAAAACGAATGCATACATTTTATATGAGATACGTAAAATATGACTTAGATTCATAAAATATGACTATATACGGCAAAAGAAATTAATAAACTATGTTACATACTGTTTTCTTCGTCGATAAACGAATAAATGTAGCGAAATTTGGTTTTAGAGAAATGTGTGGCAATATTTTATTTACCTGTGAAAAGTGTGATTACTTGGATTATTTCTTTTTGTAACATCACAATTAGTTAGAGCACAAGATACCATGGCTCCAAGATACCTTTATTTTAAATTCTAATTAAGATTAACAAATATTTTAAACAAACTGTGATTGCTCATTTGCTAGGCGGGACGCTAGGGGCTCTTACTGTAAAAAATGTTGGCACATGTCACTTGATCCTTTGTCTCTTTTTTACATAGACCGTGTCCGTATGATGTTAACTTTTCTTTTCCACGCTTTGTTGGTCTTCTTGAGCGCAGCGAAAATTTTTCTATGTCTATGGCTAAACCATTCCATTTTCAGGGTTGCCAATCTTTAGGGAACAGGATAAATGAAGCCCTAGGAACACCTTGCTAAGTATATAATGCTAAGTAGGTATCCTTAATTACCAGTTTTTTCTAAAGATGAATTTACTTAGGTAGACAATATAAGGGCTGCCTCCGTAGCATGATCACCGAAAAATGGTCCGTTAGTATTTTTTAAAACATATAATTGTAATATATTTGTTGTATGGGAGCCCCACTTAAATATTTATTTATTCTGTTTTTAGTATTTGTTGTTGTAGCGGCAATAGAAATAAAACATCTGTGAAAATTTCAACTGTCTAGCTATAACGGTTTATGAGATACAGCCTGGTGACAGACAGGCAGACAGACAGACGAGTCTTAGAAATAGCGTCCCGTTTTTACCCTTATCCCAGGGGAGGTGGGAGAGGCCAACGTCCTGCAGTAGACTGTAATCGGCTTTTATGATTGTACAGTGGTGTCGATTTTTATACAAACGAGGTAACTTTGAAGCCTTGGTTCGAGACCAGGGATTGATCTAGCTGTGATCTCATGATCATGATGATGGCCATCCAGGGAGTGAATGGAGGAGATCCAGATCGCTACACATCCAACTGGTCTGATAAGCATTCTAAGAACTGCAAGGATCAGAGTTCTCAGTTTTAGTATTTCCATACATTTTAATGCTATTTTCACGGATTTTTTTTTAAATATCCAAATAGCTCTTAGAATGCTGATCAGATCAGTTGGGTGTGTATAATGATCTGGATCTCCTCCATTCACTCCCTGGATGGCCATCATCAGATCACAGCTACATCAATTCCTGGCGGAGAACCAAGGCTTCAAAGTTACCTCGTTTGTATGAAAATCGACTGGTGTTTCTAATTATCCGGCCACCACTATATGATGAACTTGTTTGAGCAGTCAAATTATTCCGATCGATTTGATCCTTTAGTATTGTGTGAGCAGAATTGCTCTACGTGTTATGAAAATAGGTGAGGGTTAGTGTGTCACAGCTATAGTTTCGCAAGAGCGCAAAGAATATGGTCATACCATTATTATTCTGTGGAATGGCGACCGCTTAGTCATGGCGTCCGGCAGAGTAAAATAGCTCCAACCCTTTTCGTCAGACTTTTTTTATGCACAACAAGATAGTGCTTGACCTTCACTTCACCTGATGTTAGTGACGATAAGGCCCAAGGTGGAAGCGCAATACACCCAGAATCCTAATCACTGAGGAACTGAGTATCTTACCTCTAACTACCGGAACGCAACAATTTTTAAATAGTTGTTATGGCGTCAGACTTAAATAAAATGGTGGTAGTTAACCAGGCGGATTTGAAAGCCCTATCACCAACCAAACCGAGTACAGTACTCCTGGGAATCGAACCCGGGACCCCTGCGTCTTACACAGGTGGGCGAACCACTAGACCACAGTTAACAGAGAGCGGTTAAGTTATAATATCTGGTTATGGTATGATTATAATACTATAACTGTACCATAACCAGATACTACAATACTAGATAACAATAGATACAACATACCATTACAAAGATACCTTTGTCGTCTGTCGTAAAAAAAGTATCTGCCAACCCTAATCCTAGTTAAACCAGTGTAGTTATCCACATAGACGCCGATCCTATAGTTGTGTGGAAAGAGAAAGGAATCCTGGTACATATTTACAAGTTTAACTCTAGAACTACAATCGTAGACCTTTGTTAACTCGGTCAGTTAAAGTACTTGCGGTAATACGTGAGCCATGGTATTATAAAGTTAACGAAAACGCGAAATAACGAGTTTTTTTATAATTTACAATGAATAAGGAATGTTTGATCGATAGACTTAATTCTTTGTGTTATGGAATGTTTTTTTATGGCTGTATGAATAAGCATTCTTTTGTCTAACAATTTAAAAAGAACAAAGAAATGGCAAAGGCGCAACTTCCGGGCAGCCAAAACGTTCGAATATTTATAAGTTTTTTTTAATTAGCTACCTACACATGAAGGTTTTTATGCGTCCGCTCCAATTCCGCGATGTAATTTTTTTCAAGTGTCGGTCAGGAATTCACGTTCAAGGTTCTTGTGTAGATATTTTATCAGACTTCCGCTTTACCGTGGCAAATTAATAAAGTGACATTGACTTTGTGTGTGTGTCGTTAAAAATAATCGAGTGACTTAATCCAAGTGAAATAAGACTGGATAGTTACGTAACATTTGATTCTGATTATAGTGTAGACCTGTTTTAGCGGTTCTGTTTATGAAATGCAGTTAGGTTTCTTGCAATTTAACATTTAATGTATTGCTATTGTATTTGGTTATTCAAAGGAAAGAAAAGGAGAAATCAAATAATTTGGTTATTCAAGGGAAAGAAAAAAAAGAAATCAAATAAATTGGTTAATCAAGGGAAAGAAAAGAAAGAAACCAAATAAATTACTATTTTCATTTATTCACACATCCTCGCCTCTATTGTATCTGTATACTTTTTTTTTAATTAATTTATGTACAATCCAAAATTGAGTATTTTTTGGTATCTAAATAGTTATCACAGTTTACCATCCGTGGGAGAGTCCGTGGGAAAGTCCATGGGCGTACGCGACGGGGGCGTGGGCAACGAGGGGAGCGTGGACCACGGGTGAGGGGTGGGTCTGGGAAAGAGACTGGGTGGACACGGAATGGCTGGCAGCGCCGGCGTAAGAGTGGGCCGCAGGACCAGCGGCGTACAGAGCGGGGGCAGCGTACCCGTGGACGGCAGGGGCAGCGAACCCGTGGACGGCAGGGGCAGCATATGCGGCGTGGGCACCGTATGCGTGGGCACCATACGCAGCGTGGGCACCATACGCAGCCGGAGCGGCGTATGCTACGGGGGCAGCGTGCACAGCATGACCGGCCAGTTGCTTAGCCAAGATAGGGGCAACGCCAGCGGCGGCACCGTCCAACTGAGCTTCATGGGTCTTGACAGAGTCCAAAGCTTGCCACGAGTGGTCTTCAGCGGCGTTCTGAGCACGGCCAGCCAATTCAGAGTGTTGGTCATGAGCTTCACGGACGGCGTCTACGGCGGCGCGGGCGTGGTCGGAGGCGTCGACATGGGCATCGATGGCGGCACCCTGGATGTCTCCAGGAGAGATGGTGGGAAGGGCTGGGGCGGCGTGGGCCACGGCCACGTGGCCATGGCCTAGCGCCAACGGCCCAGCGGCATAACCGCCATACCCGGCGTACCCGAGGCCATGGTGGCCCAGCAGAGCGCCAGAAGGCACAGCTGCGGCGCAGGCGAGGAAAGTGGCGGCGACAATCTGTAAACCAAAAAACATCCCTTTCAATTCTTTGTATTCACTTCCAATAGCACTGTTCCACAACACAAATCACTAATCAACACTTTATTACACAGTTCAACTAACCAGAACTCTCATCTTGCACTTCTGTTAGACTGCTCGAAGGCTACTGATTGCTCTCATTTAGTTGCCTACGGTTTTTATAGTCGGCCCGCGCGTGGTGTGAAACGGAACGCGCGTGAAAAAAGTAAGCGGTCTCTCTCAAGGGCGGGAAGGGTGCAGGAAGCGCGAGCCAATTTTCGACAGATACATAATATGCGTGGTCAAATTTCGAACACTATCCGACGTGCAATATCGGCCATATTGCTGCCTATTTTTTATTTTACCAAAAAGGCATTTTGTTAGGAAAAGAAAACAAGATTAGTGTAGCAAATGAGGCTAGTAGACCCCCAAAGTAAATCCTCAGTAGACGAAATTTTACAGTATTATAAAGTATCATAAATGAAACATGTTTTTTAAATTATCCAAATCGTTTTTTTTTTTGTTTTTGGATATTTGTACATACTATATTACATACCTGCAAAGTTTCATCGACTGAGGATTTAATGTTCTCTATACAAAAGAATGCTTCATTTCGTACATTAATATCGTTAGATTCTGAAAATCCTATTGAAATTTTGTTTTATTTGTATAATTTCCCGCCCAACTGAATATTTTTGAATAAATTTAATTTATAAGTGTATAAATTTAATTGAATTAAAATTTATGTCTGATAATTTTTGGTCAGTTTTCAGTTTTCGAAATAGGTATCGTTAGTTATAATTTAAAACCTTGTGCTTATGTTAATTTTGTAAGCCGTCGTTGTTTAGTAATTTAAACAAATAAATAGAGTAATTATAGGGCTATATTTGTTAAGTTAAATTATGTAAATGGCCCTTTAAATAACCTTATACCTTAATGTTTTAACCGTTAACGAAAGTACTGAATATTTTAACACATTCCTAACCTTTCGTGATTAATTATTTTGTTTTTGCTTGCTGCGAGCACAATAGAAGCGGTTATCAACTAAGTTTTTTTGTCTATGCGTGCGTGTTCTTACAATAGGTAATTTAGCTGCTAAGTCAAAATATCTTTATTCAAATAAAAAAATTAAGTAATTTTGAAACTTCAATATTTTCCTACCACCCGTTCCAGACTTTTTTAACTGACAAGGAGAACGGGCGCAAGAAACTTATCAGCTCTAACAGAAATATGTAACGAAAACGAATACTTGAATGTTTTGATTGGGTAATTCATAGACTTATTTTCAAAAACCCTATCAATACGCTAGCCTTATCGAAAGGGTAACCCAGGTTAGCACTTACCGAATACCAAAACCCTATGAAGGGGTTTTAAAACGTGTTCAAGCAATTTATACCTAGTCCCACCTGGGCCGAAGGACCGGAACCGCTTACCGTTAAATGGGTTTTTGATTGGGTATTTCATAGTCTTGTTTTCAAAAACCCTATCAATACGGTAAGCATGACGTCGACTAACCCTATCGAAAGGGAAACCCTATCATTTGGTAAACTTTTTAATAGGGTTTCCCTAACATTTGCTTAACCATATAAGGGGTTTTCCAGTCCCTGCTTAAAAGGCAGTACATCTAACACTAAGGGCGCTAACACACTGGGACGCCATGGCGACGTCGCTGGTTACGTAGCCATGGCTACCTCTGGGCTCTGGCTACCTACCGTAGCCAAATAATGTTGCCAAATAGGTTGCCAGTGGCTACTGACTCTAGCGCGGGCTCTCGGACGTCATCAGGATGGGTGGCCATTATTTATTTTATAGTCAACTAAAATTTGTGGACAAGAGGAAACCCTAGCGTAGTGAATGCTTAGCAATAACACCCGACTATTTTTCTATTTAAAATTAACACTGACATATACTAACAATGTTAATTCCTATCAATAATAGTTATTGGGAACGCATAACGAATTCATTCGTTCTGTATAGAAACTCTATTGTTTTCGCACAAAACACGAACACAGCCAGAGTCGCCATAGTATCCAGCCTCCACGTAGGGGTCGGTCGTGACTATGCTTCCAAATTGGTAACGTCGCCAGACCCTCTAACTGTGACCAAGTGAGTTACCTGTCATTTATTTTAATACGAATTGTTTGGATACGTGGCGACGTCGCCATGGTGTCCCAGTGTGTTAGCGCTTTAACTACAAAAGGAACAGCAGGGTTTTCCAATTTAAACAGTCCAAAACACATTTTTTTTTCTTACAAAGAACCCTGTTTACATTATTTTGTCACATACAGAGAAAATAATAACTTCTATAATTTAAAATTTTAACAAAATCGTGAATATTACATCGAATTATGATCATGATAGTTAACTATCAGTAATAATTCCCTTGCCAGGTTTTCTGAAAAATAATTTATGTTATTGTAATGAGATCCACTGAGGTTATATAGTTAGTACTAACTAGGCTTAAAACTCTATTTGAAAGCAATTTACTTAAGATTTTCAGAAAAACCTACAACAATACTGGAAAACATTAATTTGTGTTGTAATATAAACTTATAAAGCGTTCCGATATCGTCCTAAATTCCTCTAACTAAATCCGCAATAAATTTATCATTGCGTGTTACGAAACGTCGCCTGACTGTCTCCTAAACATGGAATTTACAGTTACATATACAGTGTACAATAGCGGTTAACAATATGAAATTAAGAGCCATATTTTAGAGACACGATTGATTGCAGATTTGTGCCTGGAATTGTTATTTGTAAGTTAATGAAGAAATAAGTCGTTCGTCTAAACTCTTAACTAAAATGAAATGAAAAAATCCTTAATTCAAATAAACTTAGAAATTAAGTGCTTTTGAATTGTCTATATTTTCTTGCCACCCATTCGAGACTTTTTTAGCTGACAAGAAGAAGATGAAATATTCAAATTCAGCAATTTTTGATGTCACGGTGGGGCACAGGCGTTTCTTTAATGGAGATTTTTGATGATGATTGTCACATGAAACATAGCGAAAGTTGCCATTGACCATAGCGCAAGTGTATAAAGGATAACACTTCATACTGAAAGGTGTTTTTCTCGCTTGTGCTCTGAAATATTATCATTTACATTTGAAAAACGAAAGCGGGAGGTTCCACATTTACGTGGTGGTCTGGTTCATTACGTTTTCAATTTGAAATTCAATGCGGGAATGAATTACAATACTTTTGCCGCACTAGTGCGGGAAGTAGTATTCCAATTCAAAACGGTAGAACTCTTAAGCTTGCGTTATTAAGGTGATATTAAACTCTTAGGCCTTATAACCGGTCGTTTCATATGGCCACACGAACCAACAAGAAAATTCAAGAAAATGTTATTTCCTCGCATTTCTTGAGAAAAGAACTATGCAAGCCTTTTGCGGGAAGTAATTTACATTGCCTCGAATGATTAAAACCTCCTACGGCTCGACAATGTAAATTCCCGTTCTCGGTTGTAATGTACTATTAAAACATTTAGCACCTTATCGCTAAACAACGTTTTTACATTACCTAATGAGTAGTCTCGTTATTTTCGGGAATCAAATTAATGACTGTTCAGTTTTTAAAGTGTAATCTATTTCAGTTTAACCGCCTCTGTGGTCTAGTGGTTCGCCCACCCGTGTAAGACGCACAGGTCCCGGTTTCTATTCCCAGGAGGGCGGTACATTTGTACTCGGTTTCGTTGGTGGTAGGGTTTATTTCAAGTCCACCTGGCTAGCTACCACCATTACCTAAGTCTGACACCAAAACAACAACTTGAAAAAAAAATCTGTTCCGGCAGTTAGAGGTAAGATACCCAGTTCCTCAGTGATGAGGATTCCGAGTGTAGTGCGCTTCCACCTTCGGCCTCATCGTCACTTAACATCAGGTGTGGCGAAGGCCAAGCACTATCCCCTTGTGCAAAAAAAAAAATCCAATGTTAAAAAAATAACAAACGTACTTCAGTCAACTGTCTTTCGAACATCGAATAACTAATTATTACAATTAGGTCAAGTGTCCTACATTTCATGCACATATGAACAAGTTTCGCAATCGTTAGATTACAAAAAGAAATATATTTTAAACTCTTTATTAACGAAAAATTACTAGTTTCGAAGAATTAGTGAGCGGCCTGCGTGAAACATATTCCTTTGCCTAAAAAAAGAAAAAAGTAGTATCACTTTGCGATATTTGAAATTCCTTTAAGGGAAAATAATCTTTATTGTTTTGCGATAGATGTGATATTGTTTTGAAGACAATGACTGGGTCACGTTGACCAGTTAGACGAAGTTTTCTTTGTCACGATGGTATAATGTTCGCACGGTGTGTCGTAATGTAAGTAATATGACATGGGACGTTTGTGACATTAATGTAATGAGCTATGTGGAGCTAGGTCAATGTCTGCATCGCGGTGACAAAGTTTTTGTCATCAAATCATGTTCCAACTTTCTTGAATCAAAGTCAAAGTCGAATAATCTTAATCGAAGTTTGTTTGCCTACGACAGGATATAGGCGTATCTTCGCCATCGTCGAGATGAATTAGATCAGTGTTTTTCAACCTTTTTTAATACGCGACCCTTTTACAAGTTAAAAATTCCAGCGACTCCCCAGGACTTTAATAAAACTTGTAAATTGAGAAGAAAGGAATCCAGAGTTAGCAAAAGACGCTTTTAAAATTAATAATAATAGCTTTATTGCACACGAAGAATACAGAATACACAAAAACAAACAAAAATGACAAAAAGAAAACATCTCTTCCAGCTAAATTACTAGTGCCATTCATCACTTCATACCTAGTATGTGAACTAACGTATTCTTTAATGGTGAACATAAAACCTAAAACTCGAAATAGACTCCCATTCAAGGGCGTCGCCAAGGAGGGGCAGCTGGCGGAGGTCAAAAAATGAAGCCAACTGCAAAGTAACAAAAGTAAAGGTCGTAAAATTGACTTGCTTTATGACAAAACCGTCATCCCAAAACTTGAATAAAATGACTAGGTGCTCTTAGGTACAGTCAAGAGACTGTACCTATAATTCATATTTTTCTCATCTTCCTTGATATTAACTTGCCCCCCAGGGCCATGAGCTGGCGACGTCCTTGCTCCCATTAGAAAATGATTTGATTATTTGCGTCTCAAAAATAGAACCATGATTCGACAAATTAATGATAATAAATAAACAGGTATAAACTTCTCGCTGGAATTGTAGTTTTTTTTACTATGGAGTAAAAACCACCCACCCTTGCTCTTTTTACCTGGCTTTCGACCGTGACGCCACCCCCAAAGCATGGCTTCGCGATCCACTTGCTTGGGAGTCGCGACCCCACAGGTTGAAAAACACTGAATTAGATCATCTTTTGTTTGCACAATGTATTGTTATTCGAATATTCTACTGTTGTTCATGAAATATCTTTTAAGTTTTAAGCTTAAACCAGATTAACTAAATTTTGTTCGCACTTCAAAACCCAGAACTAAACTAAAGAATTTGGCTTATCTATCTAGATTGATAGACCAGCGGTTCCCAAATAGTGAACCGCGGAACCCTGGGGTTTCGTAAGAGGTTCTCAACGGTTTTGCGAAAATTCAAGAGTTAAGTAAAAAATATCTTTGTGTTTTAACTAAATAAATATTTTTATCTTAAAAAGTCCTTTTAAAGTCAAACTATACTTACTTACAAGATGCGAACACCAAGCCAAAAAGCCTCAGTTAGTATGATGTGATTTCACGTAAAAAAACAATGTTACAGTTAGTTTAAAACCTTCATTTCTTCTTATCGATTGAAGCAGTTTGCATTTCAATTGAAATTGATATTGTGACAAAATCGTCTCTGTTACAGACGTGACTATTGCTGATAAAGGAAAATAGGAGGTTGAAATATCTTTCATAACTTTCAAAATGTATCTTGGGTGTTCAGTGACAAGATCTAGAAAAATATTAATTGAATTAGATGAAATTGTTACACTTTTAGATAGGTTGACTGTCTGAGACGGTCATGAGACGCTCCGTAATGCAGTACCGTATTGAGTATAGATTGTACCACCGATGTTTAAAAGACAGTTGACTGAAGTACGTTTGTTCTTTTTTAGGGTTCCGTACCAAAATGGTAAAAAAGGAACCCTTATGGTGTGACTCAGTCTGTCTGTCTGTCTGTCACAGCTGGATATCTCGAGAACTACTAATGGTATCAACTTGAAATTTAGAATAGTTTGAGATGACATTTGCCCAACTATTTTGCAAATAAGAAATAAATAAAAATAAAAATATATTTTTTACAACAGGGACTGAATATGGGTCTTTAAAATTTGAAGTGGGACTACTAGGGCATGTGGGGTATCACAGAACAAAGAAAAAATTTTTCCCCCCAGTAGAAGTCGCAAGTAGGCGGGACCCGTGTAACCTCAAGTGAGCGTAGCTCCGCATACTTCTGAATTTTGCTACGTCAGTCGTGTGAGCGAACGCCAAGCAAAAACATCTTCAAAAAACATATAAAAATGCCGAGTTGCATTATATAAATGATCAAAAACAATATCTACATATATCATTTAGCAAACGGGTGCATAAAATATCAGAGGGAAGCTTTATTTAATTTATTTTGATTTTAATTAAAAACTCAACTGAGTTTTCCTTTTAAATTTCAAAACAATAAATATACACCTTTATGCGGTATACACTTATGATCCATATTCCAATGCGCTATTTGACATATTTTTGAAGTTTCATAAACATTAAAATTATAGACTAGCGAAAATGTTACTCAATAGAGGAGACCGAGAAAAGTTGTGACTGTAAAGAGTTGAAAAGTATTAGAGTCTGGCCAAGAGTTGTGTCATCTCAAACCCGCGGCAAAAACTGACTATACTCGCCGCCGGAAGCGCAAAAAGAACAACAGCGAAAATATACCTATTAAAACGTTTAGAGTTTAGAAAAATGATTTTCAAAAGTCTGAGTAAAATTATAGTTTAAGAATTTATCAGGACTTTAACTGAATTCAAGAAAATCTGTATAAAAATAATAAATTTTCTAAACTTAAATGACAATTCAGTTATTATAAGCCAACCTCATATGCCAAATAAGTATGTATCAATCAACCACAGAGAAATAAAAAAAAACAGTCATAGCCAAAATGACTTCCACGTATAACCCAGTAAGGTGTAAGAGTTTATTTTCAGTAGGTACTGAATGGGCATCAACATTCAGTTTAACTCGAACGGATTATATCCGAGCTCAGAAGAAGTTATTTAATTCAACTTTTTGCTACGACGGATTCAAAATACAAAATGAAATTTCCTACTAAGAATGTTGATGCTAAGTTCCCTAAAAATGAATTCTGGATCGTTTAGGCAGTTTTTCATTTATAAACGCTAAAATTTTAAATAAAATAAATTCATGTCATGTATGGCGGGTCGCCATTGTTCTTTGAAACTTTATTCACTCAAAATACTGCGAAATAGCTATTTTAGACTTTAATTATATTGTTTTAGCTTGGACTTTTGTCAAAGTGTGTATATATATATATATATATATACACCTAAGATAAAATTGATATTATGTAGTATTTTCAGTGAATAAAGTTTTGAAATTTTAAATAAGTTATAATTAGGAAATATAGCAAGCCGAGTTGTTGATTCGAAAACATAACTGAGTTGAGTGTTGAGTTGAGATCGGTAATATTTTAGAATTCCAAACTCGTTGTAGGCTTTCTCAAACCTATAACCGATAAGTTATACGCGGCGTCCGCCACCCGTGTGATGTCGGCGAACTGTCCAAGATCTAGCGTTTCTGCAGACTTCTCAATGGATCTTTGCAATCTAATGAGCTCGTGAACAACATCATTAACGTCTTCCTCGACAGCAAATAAAGAAAACTTTTGCGCTACTTACTTTTAAGACCAATCTTGGACGAAACGCCCTTTTGCTTCGCTGTTGTGCTCAGTATAATAATCTCAAAAGAGATAGATCTCTGATGATATCGATGTTTTTCGCGACTCATTGCCTAAATTTAAGTCCAGTATCTTTAAATTATTAGAATCTAATAATCAATAATAATAGTGTAAATTAATAGCTTTAATTTTTTTTATTTTTTTTTAGCATGTACTTGACACAATTAATGTTTTAAGTGTTGCAAACGCCCATAATAGGTATATAAATAAGTATTGTGCTCTATTGTATAACTGATATCAACAATGTTAAATATATATACTGTTGGTGTACCTTTTCCATAAATAAATATGCGAAATTCGAATTTTCATTTTTGAACATATTAATCGATATCCGATACAATTATTTTATTTGGAATTATAAATTTTGTTGCCTAGTAACACTAAGAATTGTCAGGATTTCACCGAATTATGAAAAAGAGTTTAACGAATATTTGATCTGAAACTATTAGGATAAGTTAAGTGAAAAATGTCATCCAACCTGATCTCCCTTATCTCGTTAAATTTTCTTAAAGTACTTTATGTCATAACAAATAAGGTGGTAAATCGCATTATTAAAATTTGCTTGCGCCATCTAGCGGCTGAATAGTAGCGTTATAAATATACGTATTATTTAATTTGGTACCAAGTGCTATGGTAATACGATTGAATTTAAATAAATAAACTTTGTGATTTATGACCTTTTGGATATTACACATTTTTAATTTTTATCCAATTACGTGTTCACAAAGTATGTGTGCGTAGCATGTAACTATTAAATGGGGGGCTTGGCTTCGATTTTTAATGTGTTAGTTTGGTTACACTGGTTTTCATACTAAATTGAGCTCATACTACTTCTAACTACTTCTATGTTCTGTGTGGGGTATCATGTGAAAGAACGTTGTTTGCACGTTTTCAATGTTTTTTTTCTTTTTGTTTTAGGCCGCATAGTTTTCGATTTATAATGAAAAATGTAAAAAAAATATCGTTCCCCCCCCCTTAGCTCCGAAGTTTGCAAAGAGAAAAATCTGAAATAATTCTATGTGGTAGCAGTTTATATAAAGATTACAGGAAAAATAAAACGATGTCTCAATATAGCACACTTTTTAGAAATTTACAAATTTCTAAAAAAGTTAACATTAGTTCAACTATCGGTCAAGAGATGGCGCTGACCTAAAACTGCAATACTAATTTTATTATTTTACTCTGCAGTGTGGTTTAATGGTGCAATTACCATCAGGTACGGAACCCTCGGAGCGCGAGTAAAAATTGTAGGTTTTGCTGCTATAACTTCTAGGTTTAGATTATTTATGTCTGGATCTATCCAGACATATACAGTGCTCTAGCACTTTTGACGTACTAACCCAATCAGAGACTTTCCAGGCAACGTTCCTTTAATATCACCCAGATGACGCTGTCCAATTTCCATGGCATTAGTATGAAAGACTTTGGTCAAATCATAATGTTTAGCAACATTTTTTACATTCAACATTTTTAAGCGTTTGTAGCTTCGACTGTCTAGTAAGACATATAAATAAAATCAAAGCTTCTAGGTAACCTATTTATTAGCAAAATGGCGCGGAAACGACATTTTTAATCCAGATTTAATTTAGATCAAATAACTAAGCTTCATAAACTCAGTTTTATAGTTAAGTTATGCAGAATTCCTTGCAAAAGTGCAGAGATCTCAGTACAACGGTAGTGCGGTGTCGTGGTAAAATAACCTTTTATCTTCGTACTAGTGATGTGCTGCATTCGCTGCTTAATCGATTTCGATAGAATCAATTGTTGACAGAATTAAGTTTTTATGTTCACTCAACGTTTAGATAAATTAGAATTAAAATCTACTTTTACTTTAAGAATTAAAATTTATAATAGAACAATATTTTTTAGCTTAACTTTTTTCATAGCTAACCATGAATTTGACCGTTCTAGTGATAGACCGCTTTTGCTACTTTTGTAATATTTAAAACATAATCCTGAAAAGGACATCGCCAAAGACACATATAGAAGCCTAGAGGTCAATTGCACTAAGTTGCAAAGATGATTCTAATGCCGGGTCTGCATGTTTTGCTCTACACAATCAACAAAAACATCTCAACATTAAACAAAAAAAAAGTATGAGGATTTAGTTTCGCGAAACAATGTTTTGTTGATTGTGTAGGGCAAAACACGCGCTATGAACCCGGCCTTAAGCAAAACCTAACCCAAAAGGAGATTTAAAAACTTATCGTTACCAAAACGTACCATGAAGCATTTTCAATCTTCGAATTTTTTAAATCGCCGATCATAAGTAAGTAATATGATTTTAACTTTGCAATTTTTATAACAGAGATGTCGATATATTCCTTTGCTTTGTCCCATCACTACTTCGGCCAGTTATTAGACAGCGAAACACAAGTAACCCGCTATATAATTATAGTTATTTATAAGGCAACGAAGGCTAGATTTATAAGTGGTTTTGTATGTTGACTCGATCATTTTGGTGCATTGTGAAACTAGTGTTAAACTCTTGCATGAACTGTTGTTTGGATACTTTTGGCTAGGGTCGCCACGCAAGTTCCAAAAACGCAAAAGCCGGACTAGACGCTTAATTTGGCCGGACAAGGCGCTTAATTTAGCCAAAAATTTTACCCTAAAAGCCGGCTTTTTTAACATCGTTTTTATTAGGTTGCTTTCTCGTTTGTGGGTTTGTGTGTTCGTTCGCTCGTTTCTCCACAAAGTCTCTTAATAACTAACTATAGCTTGCGACCCTTTTACAAGTTCTAAAGCCGGATATATAGCAGAGCCGTCACATAATTAAAGACACCAGTCTATTTTCATACAAACGAGGTAATTTTGAAGCGTTCGTTCTCCGCCAAGGATTGACCTAACTGTAATCTGATGATGACCATCCAGGGAGTGAATGAAGGAGATTCAGATTGATATTTACACCCAACTGATCTGATCAGCCTTTTAAGAGATATAAGGATCAGAGTTTTCAGTTTCAGGATTTCCATACATTTTTATGCTAATTTCGCGGTTTTTAGGGTTCCGTACCAAAATGTTAAAAAAGGAACCCTTATGGTGTAACTCAGTCTGTCTGTCTGTCACAGCTGGATATCTCGAGAACTACTAATGGTATCAACTTGAAATATGGAATGATTTAAGATGAAATTTGCCCAACTATTTTGCAAATAACAAATAATGTTTTTAATCATTTTTTTTTCTTTAGGCCGCATAGTTTTCGACTTATGATGAAAAATGTTAAAAAATACCGATCCCCCCCCCCTTATCTCCGAAGTTTGCAAAGAGAAAAATCTGAAATAATTCAATGTGATAGCAGTTTATATAAAGATTACAGGAAAAAAAACGCTGTCTAAATACAGCACACTTTTTTGGAAATCATCAAATTTCTAAAAAAGTTAACATTAGTTCCACTATCGGTCGGAGATGGCGCTGACCTAAAACTTCAATACTAATTTTATTATTCTACTCTGCAGTGTGGTTTAATGGTGCAAATATGATGGTACGGAACCCTCGGTGCGCGAGTCCGACTCGCTCTTGACGGAGAACCAAGGCTTCAACTCAAAGTTACCTCGTTTGTATGAAAATCGACTGGCGTCTTTAATTATGTGACCGACCGCCACCGACCGACCAACAGGCCGGACGTAGTCAAATTTGGCCGGACAAGAGGTTAAAAAGCCGGACACCTGGCAACCCTTCTTTTGGTCATTAGAAATATGCTCAATAACAAAGGTTTACCATAACGCAACTAATACATTATTGGAGTAACTCCGAGAGATGGATTAGGTGGGGTGAGGGTTCAGGCGGGCTTCCCCCACCACGAAGGCGAGCCGTACCAATCTAACTTTCCACTACTACTTACTAAGGTGAATAATTTTCGGTCACCCATCCCACGGCAAACCATAAAGATCGTTGCTTAGTTTCTGCAATCACCTTTGTTCCCAGTTTTTAGTGTCGATTCGAAAACTGCATGGTCATAAAGAGCTGTTTTAATGTTATTAGCCATTGTTGTGTTTGTAATACGATGTTGGAGATAACCTGTAGTGTCGTGAGAGTGGCTTGATGTTCTAAAAGACCTATTCAGGTATTAAGTATTACGTAGGTCTTTAACCCTTCATCACCATCGTAATTAGCGATTTTGATGTTCCCACTGCTGGGGCACAAAGTACAAAACTTCTTTAAGGCTCCGTTTTTTTTTATTTGGCTCACAAAACTGATTTTAATCTTGGGAACTTAGCTTCCGAAGCACTGAGGAGCATTTGGTCACCCATCCCATGACGGACCCTTGCGGAAGTTGCTTAACTACTGCAATCGCAGCGCATCGAAAATAGGGAAGCTCGATGGCGCAGTGGCCTAAGCTTTCGTTCCGTGATAGCAATGGTTAAGCAACTTTCGCAAGGGTTGGTCATGGGACTGGTGACCAATTTAATATTTTTTACAAGGATTCTTGCTTATCTTTTGATGAATTACACATGAAAACAATTACGAGTGCAAACGTAGTATAGAATTAATATTGGTTTGTTATCTCAAGGTCCTGTTTTAATAATAAATAATTAAAGAGTCTTAAACAATTCTTTCATTGAAAGCTTATAGTGGTAATAATGTTATTGCCCTAGGCAGACACCCGCCATTCACTAGATCATGTAAGGGTGTGTTCACATAATGAGAAGGTGGCGACAATGTTAAAACTGTGAAATACCAGGGGGTCTCACTTCGCGCTTAAGGCGGTTGTATGACCGAAAGTGGCGCCCTCAGAGGTTTTTATTTAATAAGTTATTAATAGAAAAAGATTTTAATAATGTTTATCGTGGAGATTTTAGGGCCCGTGGTCTAGTATTTTTAGAAGGTATCACTACATGCCCTCGTAGTCATTCGTAGAAGTAGATAGCAAATGTGTCAAAAGCGGCCACTTTTAGCAGTTTTTCTATCTACTTCTTGCAGTGACTACTAGGGAATGTAACGATACCGTCTAAAAATACTAGACTGTGGGCTCTAAAATCTCCACGATAAACATTATTAAAATTGTGTATTAGAATTATAATATTAAATAAAATTCACCGCGGCGCCACTTTCGCTCAGGGTACCACCTTAAACTATTAGCCTACTGCTCGCGGCTGACTCAGTTGAGCCAGTCAGTCGAGCGAGATGAATAGAACATACATATTACTTAAAATACAAAGAAGTTAATAAAGGTCGTCCTAGGTCGGTCGGGGCAGAAATCGTCAAAGACGTGAGGTCGCTCCTAGAAGCCTGTGAACGCCCCAGGAGGCTTCTGTGCTTCTGGAAGGAGCTGGGATGGCTTGACTAGCCCTACCGATGCTGTGTTCACGCATAACGGACCAAATGGGAGTCTAAATGCGGAAAAAAGAGCCCATCACCAATACCAATAAAAGGTCGTCCTAAGGGCGGATAGAGTGTGATACTCGAAGGACAACTTTGATTTGATTTGAACAAGATCTTTGTAAATTATTTTAAAATCTAGTATAATAAATACCATGCATTTTTTATTAAAGTTGTATAGAAATATGAATGAAGAATCATTTAGTATTTTTCTTAAAGCCATATTTACAATAGGTTAGGAATAACAAGCGTGTGACTGCCAAAGAAAGGTCCTCGGAGAACTACCCATTTGATATTATAAAGTGCTTCATAATAGTTTACTTTTTTGAATAATAATGTTGATGTTCCGATGAAGCATTTTGATAAAATACTCCCGCTCCCGCTTACTCTTATCACCTTATCCACACCTTTTACCCCACATTCCTACCCACGGTCAGTCAAACCAATGATATACATAAGAGACCGACCTCGAACCTAACTTATATCATAATTTATTTCATTTAAAGTCCATTAACATGCGAAAGTAGATCTTAGGACAAAGAAAGAAGGACTAGTAATTTAAGACGTATAAAATTGATAAGCAAATTTTGATCTTAAAGACTTAAACAGGAACAGATGCTGTGACGTAGCTAGTTATATTTTTGAGTAGGTATTTAAAGTGCTTGCAATGATTAAATTACTTTGTTCAGATTGAAGAAATGTATTGCTTGGTAGTATTCTGTTCGTTGTCATAGTTTTTTTTAAGTAAGACCCGTCCCATTGGTTCATGCTATTTCTATAACATCAAACTCAAATCAAACTCGGAAAAAATAATTCATGCGTTTTGGCAATACTGGCATAGAAATTTTACCCATCTTGCTGTCAATTCGTCTGTAGCAGCATGATTTATAAATAAGCAGTAAATTGGCTTTTTTTTTTAAACCTACAATAATTTTGCATTATTTCTACTTCAACTTAACCAGCCTAAATTTTTCCCCATTTGGCTGTGCCTAAAAATTTTACGATATAGTTAAATATAATTTAGAATTTATACTACAGGAAGTCCTGAAATTGAATTCTCAATAGACCCCACATTTTCTAAACACCCCTTACCTATTCGGAAGGAATGTGAAAACTTTTTTTTCCGATATCCCCCAGCGGGGGACAAAGTGGGCAACAACGGGAATAGGCCCTATTATCAGTATGTGAAAGTCCAAAAGTATTTTTTTTATTTTCTTGGACAAGCAATAAATTGATAGCAATCGAAATAACCTTAAGTTTTATTTGCTAAAACAATGCCTAAGCCAGTTAAACACGTGGGAACATATTTATAATGAATCATTATACACGTTAAAGGCTAGATATGGCAAATTGTTAATTTGTGTCCTTACGCAGTTTAGACCTTGTAAGACTCGAGCCGAGTTGAGAACTCGAGATAGGAATTATAAATAAATAAATAAATTGGGGACAACTCACAACAATGATTTAGTCTCAAACTAAGCAGAAAGGGTACTAAATCTATACATATAAAACTCTAAATTGATTGATTGATTGTTGGGATACGCCTAGACTAGAGCAATTTTTGTAGGGTAGATATCATTCATTGTGTAGGTGAGCGAAAGGATTTTGGAATATCACCCCCTAAGGGGATGAATAGGGGATGAAAGTTTGTATGGGAATTTGTTTTTATAGGAAAATTGAAATGTGCGATTAGAGCCCTAGGTAAAAACACAATTTTGGAGGGTAGAACTTTCATGGTGTAGGTGAGCACTAAGAAAAGGTTTTGGAAAGGGGATAAGGATAGGGAAGAGGACGGACCGGGGACGTGAAGGCCTTCTACTAGCATTTTAAGGATAGGTACTAATGATTTTCTAAAATGTCCTTGCGAACGAAATCGCGGGCAAAATCTAATAACGTATAGAAGACATAAATAAATATGTAAGCGATCAATGATACGGGAACAAATGCTTGTGCTCATCACACTAATATGTGCCTCTACCTGGATTCGAATCCTGGATCTTTGGCGCAAAGGGAAGGATCGCTACCGTTGCAACCAAGTGGTCGCCAATGGGGTTGGCAACGCAAAGCTAATTGTAGATGTCGCTGTGTACGCTTGTTCTTAAGACAGTGGACATTCAGAACAAAATGTATGGGAAAATAGGTATTTATTTTGTGGAATTTTTTTACCGAAAATGACCCATTGACCTAAAATGGATATAAAAACTATTCTACAATGCAAATGCCGGAATTGAAAGCCAAATTAAGATGTTTTTATTTTTACAGAATTTATCTTTTTTTTCTACATCCAGACTTTTCAGAATTTTGTAAGTGCCAACATTTTTACACAGAATTTGATCATTTTAAAGCTAAAACACCGATTTTTTTAAGTAAAAGTTCTTTGTTTTCATAGCTCTCGTGGAACAAGCGTAAGCAGCGCCATTTTGACAGTTGCCTTCCCCATTAGATAGCTTTCAACAATTTTAACAAAACTAAAGTAATTTTCTGTAAACGAAACCGAAACGATCTAGCTTTGGTTTTATCGTTATCGTTGAAAATTACCGCTGCACTTACAGATGTGGATCAACTCTAAAGCCCCAATTCCTTGTAACTTCACGGATACAACTCTGACGTAACCACTAATTAATTTATGCAACAGTCACAATGAGATCGTGTATACCTCTGGCCAATAGTTATCTGATCTATCTTTGTCGATAACTGGGTCTCCCGGTGGGCTGTGTGTTCCTTTGATTAGTTGCATAATTTCTTTAATCTAATCACATGTGCAATGTGTCCGAAATTTATAATTACGATTTAGAGATTTGTAATATTACTTATAAACTGTTTTACCTTATGTAAATATTAATCACAAAAATAAAAAGAATTTCCATTTCATTAGGAGCTCGAAGGCGCAATGGTTTAGCGCCTGGCCTAGCGATTGCGGAGGTTAAGCAACTTTCGCAAGGGTCGGTCATGGGATGGGTGACCCAAAATTTATTATCTCGAGCTCCTCCGTGCTTCGGAGGGCACGTTAAACCGTTGGTCCCGGCTGCATGTGCAGTCGTTAACACCCGCCAATCCGTATTGGGCCCGCGTGGTGGGTTATGGCCCAACCTCCTTCTCCACCCATAAGGAAGGACTGTGCCCCAGCAGTGGGGACATTAAAATGGCTGATGGTCAAGAATATCCAAAAGTATAGGTATATCTAAGAAAATTAAATCATAATGAATGTTATTAAAATTATAATTTTAAACTGTGGTTTTCAATCCTTCGTAGCAATATAATGTACAATTCGAAAAATGTACACATCTAAATCTTGCAAAATGTTACAATACGCAAAATGTACGATTCGAAAATTGTACAATATGCAAAATGTACATACGCGAAATGCTTTACGAAAAATCACTTTGACCATAATTGTGCATTTCGTATCCATACAAAAGACATCAACGAACGCAGTCAAATAAAGAAAAACCGGTCAAGAGCGAGTCGGACTCGCGCACCGAGGGTTCCGTACAATCATAAATATACTTGGATATGTTATTTTAGGACAGTCTTTAAAAAAGTAGGATAAACGGCAGACAGGTGGAAGGGCGAACAGGCGGACAGTTAATTTACAAATGCTGCTTATGGTGACTGAAAAACGTTTCAGCCACTCCACATTGTAAAATGTTTATATTACTAGTCCATCAGCCATTTTAATGTCCCCACTGCTGGGGCACAGGCCTTCCTTATGGGTGGATAAGGAGGACGGGCCATAACCCACCACGCGGGCCCAATGCGGATTGGTGGGTGTTAACGACTGCAAATGCAGCCGGGACCAACGGCTTAACGTGCCTTCCGAAGCACGGAGGAGCTCGAGATAATAAATTTTTGGTCACCCATCCCATGACCGAACCTTACGGACGTTGCTTAACATCCGCAATCGCTGGTCCAGGCGCTAAACCACTGCGCCACCGAGCTCGTTATTATTATATTACTATATAGTAATATATATAATTACTTAGTAAAGTATGAACTTATTCTTCGTTTATTCGTACGGCAAATAGTAGGTAATTATATTTGAACCAGCCACCAATTTATTATTGTAGTGTTAGGTTGCGCCATCTCTTGACCCATAGTGGAACTACTTTTTGCCCTTAGGTTAGCATGCTTAGGACAGCGCCATCTGTTGACTGGTAGTGAAACTAAAAAAATTTTGTTTGTTTTTTGAATTTCTAAAAAAGTGTGTTATATTGAGACATCGTTTTATTTTTCCTGTAATCTTTACATAAACTACTATCACATAGAATTATTTCAGATTTTTCTCTTTGCAAACTTCGGAGATAAGGGGGGGGGAACGGTATTTTTTTTTACATTTTTCATCATAAGTCGAAAACTATGCGGCCTAAGAAAAAATAAAAAATTGTTTTAAAATGTGCAAACAGCGCTCTTTCATATGATACCCCACATGCCCTAATCACCTCACTTAAAATTTTTATGACCCCTTTTCAGTCCCTGTTGTAAAAAAAATATTCATTTTATTATTTCTTTCTTATTTGCAAAATAGTTGGGCAAATGTCATCTAAAACTGTTCCAAATTTCAAGTTGATACCATTAGTAGTTCTCGAGATATCCAGCTGTGACAGACAGACAGACAGACTGAGTCACACCATAAGGGTTCCTTTTTTACCATTTTGGTACGGAACCCTAAAAATGAGCAATCTGAAGATACACCAATAAAATTGCTTTTATGTTATGCAAGGGGTCTAATCATGAAAATATAAGACACTTTCTCTGTCTGTTCTAGATATGCAAAGCGCCATTAATCCGGCAGTTTTAAAATATACAGTAGATTTTAGAACACGCATATTTGGTACATTTTTCGTACGATAGAAGTTTTGAGCTGGCATTTCTGACTGATTACTGTTACTTATACTGTTTTTCTCATAACTGGCAGATCAGATTTTGCGTAAGGGTGTGTAGTTGATCTCCTTAAAAATACACACATCAACTTTGTCTAGGGATCAAGGTATTTTTTTCAGACAAACGAGGTAACTTTGAGGCTTTGGTTTCCTGCCAGGGATGGGATCGTACCGTGTTGTGATCTGATGATGGATATCCAGGGAGTGAATGGAGGAGATTCAGATCGCTATACACACAACTGATCTGATCAGCATTCTAAAAGATAGAAGGAAATGTTTTGAAAAAACAGCGAAAATTGCATTAAAATGTATGAAAATCTGTTTAGAATGCTGATCAGCAGTTGGGTGTGTATAGCAATCTGAATCTCCTCCATTCACTCCCTGGATAGCCATCATCAGATCACAGCATGGTCTACCATGCTGATCATGCAGGCAAGGGATCAATCCCTTGCAGGACACCAAGGCTTTGAAGTTACCTCGTTTGTATGAAAAAAATACCTTGATCCCTAGACACAGTTGATGAGTATAACACAACAGTAGGTATAGCTATTGTTTCATAGACTAGTTCTTACAAAAAAATTACAGTCTTCTTTGCCATATCAAAAATCACAGTAAACACCATAGACATAGAAAAATTTTCGCTGCGCTCAAGAAGACCAACAAAGCGTGGAAAAGAGAAGTTAACATCATACGGACATGGTCTATGTAAAAAAGAGACAAAGGATCAAGTGACATGTGCCAACATTTTTTACAGTAAGAGCCCCTAGCGTCCCGCCTAGCAAATGAGCAATCACAGTTTGTTTAAAATATTTTTTAATCTTAATTAGAATTAAATATAAAGGTATCGTGGAGCTATGGTGTCTTCTGCTCTAAGTAATTGTGATGTAACAAAAAGAAACAATCCAAGTAATCACACTTTTCAAAGGTAAATAAGATATTGCCACACATTTCTCTAAAACCAAATCTCGCTACATTTATTCGTTTATCGACAAAGAAAACAGTATGGAACATAGTTTATTAACTTCCTTTGCCATAATATAGTCATATTTTATGAATCTAAGTCATATTTTACGTATCTCATATAAAATGTATGCATTCGTTTTCGGATCACCTGTTTATTGACTTTGTTGTTCTTTGACATTCTATTTCTATGGTAAACACAGATGAAAAAGAAAATTGTAACGAATTGAGCAATAAAGGTGTTAATATGCGCTAACAGTTCTAACCTAATTTAATGTGGCAACCCAGTTAAAACTGCAGTGCCACGTACAAGATGCTATCTTAACAGCCAGTTAAATATGTTTTTAGCGCAGTTTTGTTGCTTTTTAAGAGTTTTATGAATCATTGTTTTCAAAAGCGCAATATCGTGGCGTAATGTTTGTCGTTTTTTGTTCACATTTATATATGAGTTATGTTTTAACTTTTTATATTCAAATACTTTTTCTTTATGTAATAATCGAGCGGTCTTTAGGATGGCCTCATAGAGCGGCGGTAATCTTAAAAAACCGGCCAAGTGCGTGTCGGGCCACGCGCAGTAGGGTTCCGTAGGTACATTATACCATACCATATTTTAATACCGCTATCATTTTTCGTCTGAAAAAATAACTTTGTTTTTCACAGTGTTTGTATGAATGACAAAGTTATATTTGCGGTTTTGGAAAATGTACTATATCTCGAAAACTAATTACTGTATCTCGTTCAAAACAATTTTCGTTGAAAGTGTTTATTAAGATCTATACTTTATATTTTTTTTAGATTTTTCACCCTCTTACTTTAAAAGTTAAAGGGGGGGGGACACACATTTTACCACTTTGGCGGCATATATTTTTCAAACGGTTGACTTTAAAAAAAAATAGTCTTAGGAACCTCAACGTCATTTTTAAAGACCTATCTATAGACACCCCACAAGTATTGGTTTGATGAAAAAAAATATTTTCAGTTTCAGTTCCATGTATGGGGAGCCCCCCCTTAATCTTTTATTTTTTTTATTTTTGTATAAAAATCGTAAAGCGGTTTACAGAATACACCTGCCTACTAAGTTTCAACTATGTAGTCTTAATACTTTTGGAATAAAGTGGCTGTGACATACGGACGGACAGACAGACAGACAGACAGACAGACAGACAGACAGACAGACAGACAGACAGACAGACAGACAGACAGACAGACATGACGAATCTATAAGGGTTCCGTTTTTTGCCATTTTGGCTACGGAACCCTAAAAAGACGCTTACGGCCGGTTTCTGAATTGAGAAATTGTAGTTGAGCACTACTTAAGTACAAATTTTGTATGGGTGAGTAAGATTTGAGTAGTGCTCAACTTAAATTTCTTAATTCAGAAACCGGCCGTTAGAAAACACTTTTCGTACAAGTCATCTCGGAAATATGAAAATTTGGTATCGTTGCATTCAGTACGATGCCCTCATCACAAATATATAAGATGACAAGTGCGAAAGTGGTGGGGGTAGAAACTGTGACGTCATAAAGTTTTCAGTACAAAGAAATTTTTTTTTCATACCATGTGGTATATCAAATGAAAGGGCTTTGTGAGTAGATTGCGAATATATAACACACTATAACATTTTCACTACTTGGTCTAACAAATTATTAGCAAACGTCGTAAAATTTCGCAATTCAAAGTCGCCATTGAACAGGTCTAGATTGAAAATGACTGAATTGATTTTTACAAAATACATAACAAATAACTCTGCACATACTCTTTTCGAATGTCTAAAGGTAATTGACCAAAGATATTAAAAAATAAGAAAAGTACATCAGTTTTAATAACAGCATAATTTTCTGCTTTTTCTAAATTCTCAGATTCCTTTAATAATTAATAAAAAATAAATAAATAAACTTTCGTATGTTTATCCTTACTTTTTCTATTTAGTAAACAGTATTTGACAGTTTCCATGCTTCTTTTAAATTTAAATCACTATAAAAAATGTGTTAACAATTTCTTTAGTATTCAATGCGTGGAAAACCATTTGTTGAATTTTATACATGATTATTTCAAAAAAGAAATTGAGTATAGTTTGTTTACCAAATAGGACAAGTAAGGATAACTAAAAGTAATGACAAATACACATGAAAAACACACACAGTTGCTCGGAGACCTAAATAACCTGACGAAACTCGATAGACAAAAGTTATTTATAAAAAATCAAAACAATACACAAAAATCACAGTCTTTCTAATGGGTGTAAAAGGAGCTTAACGGGTGTAAATAATCATTCATAAAATACAACAAATGTTTTACCACGCATATAATACCAAAAATATTGTAAATTGTTAATAATATTTGATTTAATAAGACAACATATTTTAAAATAGTGATTAGGTTTAAAAGAAGTATCTAAAGTGTCAAAATTTGGTTATTTGAACCTTTGTCTGTTTATCCTAACTTGTCCTAGTAAGGATAAACATACGAAAGTTTATCTATTAATTTTTTTATTAATTATTAACGGAATCTGAGAATTTAGAAAAAGCAGAAAATTATGCTGTTATTAAAACTGATGTACTTTTCTTATTTTTAAATATCTTTGGTCAATTACCTTTAGACATTCGAAAAGAGTATGTGCAGAGTTATTTGTTATGTATTTTGTAAAAATCAATTCAGTCGTTTTCAATCTAGACCTGTTCAATGGCGACTCTGAATTGCGAAATTTTCCGACGTTTGCTAATAATTTGTTAGACCAAGTAGTGAGAATGTTATAGTGTTTTATATATTCGCAATCTACTCACAAAGCCCTTTCATTTGATATACCACATGGTATGAAAAAAAAATGTCTTTGTACTGAAAACTTTATGACGTCACAGTTTCTACCCCCACCATTTTCGCGCTTGTCATCTTATATATTTGTGATCAGGGCATCGTACTGAATGCATCGATACCACATTTTTGTATTTCCGTGATGACTTGTGCGAAAACTAACCTCAAACCTTGTTTTACCGCCCTACTATCAGACAGAAATGATACTTACATCTTTAGCAATCCAGGCTTGTATTCTACATCATGTATCAAAAAACCCTGTCAGATCCTGAAACAGGTGATTGTGTTGCTGAAACTGAACAACATTCTCCATGGAACATAGGTCGAAAAACGAAAAAAAATTCATACTCCCATACAAAATGTATTGGTCATGGTCAGCTGACCGACTTACTATGGGAAGGCGAAAAAAATAATTCGTTTTTGATACATGATGTATTTAGAATACCATAATATTTAATAGGCATATGCCTATAAAACATTTAGATACTTAGTTTTTGATCACCCATCTAATTTGCGGCCTTTTTAAAAATTGCTTTACATTCATTATCGTTCAACGAATCTTTACTTATCTTATTTAACCTTGATATTCGAGTACAAGAATCGATTGTCCGTCATTATGTGTTTTGAAAATGTAGTTTTTTTCTTGCAAACTCGATTCGCAACGAACAATGACGAGCCGAGAATCGAGATATTATCGATAATCGGTGTAAAGGTTGCGCCTGTCGAAATTACTGATTCGATCCGAGATTAGGGTGATTGTACAACGGCGAGTAGACAAGATAGTATGGTCACTAAATACACACATCAACTTTGTATAGGGATACCAGGTGTTATTTTCATACAAACGAGGTAACTTTGAAGCCTTGGTTTCCTGCCAGGGATGTACTGTGCTGTGATCTGATGACGACTATCCAGGGAGTGAATGGAGGAGATTCAGATCGCTATACACACCCAACTGATCTGACCAGCATTCTAAAAACGTAATGGACATGGTAAAAAAAACCGTGAAAATAGCATAAAAATGTATGGAAATCCTCAAACTGAGAACTCTGACCCATTAATCTTTTAGAATGCTGATCAGATCAGTTGGGTGTGTATAGCGATCTGAATCTACTCCATTCACTCCCTGGATGGCCATCATCAGATTACAGCACGGTACATCCCTGGCAGGAAACCAAGGCTTCAAAGTTACCTCGTTTGTATGAAAATAACACCTGGTATCCCTAGACAAAGTTGATTTGTATATTAAGCCTGCGTGGATTCTAGAGGAGAGCTAGAGTTTTTAACCGCCTCTATTGTCTAGTGGTTCGCCCACCCGTGTAAGACGCAGGGGTCCCGGGTTCGATTTCCAAGGGGAGTACAATTTTTACTCGGTTTGGTTGGTGGTAGGGCTCATTTCAAGTCCGCCTGGCTATAGCTACCACCATCTTACCTAAGTCTGACGCCGTCTCAGCGGTCATCTCAGCGGTATCCTCTACCGGTGGCGGTAACAATTTCCCAGTGGGTATGCGGATAACGCGCTGTTCATACAATAGCGGAATTTTACCGCTACCGCCTCCAGTAGCGGATACCGGGGCCCTATTTTTGAATCGCTCGACTCCAGTCGAGCGCTCGTTTCTACTGATTTTCGTTCGACATCTCATTGTTTTGAGTCATATGTCGAACGAAAATCAGTAGATGCGAGCGCTCGACGCCTGCCGAGCGATTCAAAAATAGGTCCCCTGCTCAGGTTTTGAGTAGGCCTTAATAAGTTTTTAATAACGATATAATGAAGTAAATTGGACGACACAGTTTTTATAGTAAGCCAATGAACTTAAAACGTACAAAAACAGCAAATATATTTAACATTGAGAGAATGCAGCGTTAAAGGCCGTGTAATTATATCTACTCTGAGGAAATTATATGTTGTTTGAGTACTAGTCCATAGTTCTAGTGCGTTCTTGAGACTAGAACGGTAAAACGGTTAAATCAAATTATACCTAAACTAGATTCCAACGAGTGTTAAATCACAGAATAATAATAGCCCTAGCGTCCAGGTCTTAAGTCAAAAGGTCGGTTTAAAACGGATCGGTATTTTTACCGGATCCGATATACTGTGTTGTGTGTAAACACGCTCATACAACTACATACGCCATTGCCGAATAAAAGCGTATTCAAAAAAAAAACCGGCCAAGTGCGAGTCGGACTCGCGCACGAAAGGTTCCGTACCAAAAAACGGCAAAAAAATACGTTTGTTGTATGGGAGCCCCCCTTAAATATTAATTTTATTCTGTTTTGAGTATTTGTTGTAATGGCGGCAACAAAAATACATCATCTGTGAAAATTTCAACTGTCTACCTGTTATCGTTATTAATATCGAGCAAAAAACGGCAAAAAATCATATTTGTTGTATGGGAGCCCCCCTTAAATATTAATTTTATTCTGATTTTAGTATTTGTTGTTATAGCGGCAACAGAAATACATCATCTGTGAAAATTTCAACTTTCTAGCTATCACGGTTCATGAGATACAGCCTGGTGACAGACAGACAGACAGACGGACAGCGGAGTTTTAGTAATAGGGTCCCGTTTTTACCTTTTGGGTACGGAACCCTAAAAACGGACCGCTCTGTATGAACTGGGGCCCTATTTTTGAATTCTTCGACTGGCGATGAGCGCTCTTTCCTACTGATTTTCGTTCGACATTTAACTCAAATGTATGAGATTGAGTCGAATATCGAATGAAAATCAGTAGAAAAGAGCGCTAGACTGGAGTCGAGCGATTCAAAAATAGGGCCCCTGGCATTTAGGGTCCATAATAGGAAAACTTGGTTTGCGGGGGGCATTTTTAGGGTTCCGTAGCCTAAATGGCAAAAAACGGAACCCTTATAGATTCGTCATGTCTGTCTGTCTGTATGTCACAGCCACTTTATTCCAAAAGTATTAAGACTACACAGTTGAAACTTGGTAGGTAGATGTATTCTGTTAACCGAAATAAAATCTCCCCATACATAGAAATGAAACTGAAAAAAATTTTTTCTTCAAACCAACACGTGTTGGGTGTCTATAGATAGGTCTTTAAAAATGACATTGATGTTTTTAAGACAACTTTTTCTCAAAGTCAACTGTTTGAAAGATATACACCGCCAAAGTGGTAAAATGTGTGTCTCCCCCCTTTAACTTTTGAAATAAGAGAGTGAAAAATCAAAAAATATATATGCTGTAGATCTTAATAAACACTTTCAACGAAAATTGGTTTGAACGAGATATAGTAATAAGTTTTCGAGATATAGCACATTTTCCAAAACCGCAAATATAACTTTGTCATTCATACCAACACTGTGAAAAACAAAGTTATTTTTTTCAGACGAAAAATTATAGGTGGTATTAAATATGGTATGGTATAAGGTAACTACGAGACCCTACGGCGCGTGGCGCGACATGCACTTGGCCGGTTTTTTTATTTTGAAAACGTTAAGCAGTAGCCACGTAAAAAATCATACGACAAGCTAAAGAAATTATCTAGTAGCTACAAGTATTAAATTGCGTATATACCTCACAGATGATTGAAAAAAAAAACAACACCAAAAGCGCTTGCGTAGGGTCATATTTTTGGCGTAAATAATAGCGGAAAAGTATTGAAATAATGGTGAAAAATCATCGAAAAAGTGCAGAAGTGAGGTTATTTTCCATACTCTTTACACGTAAAGAAAAGACAGAGCCAAATATTTCCCCATAACCGAGCCTTAAGTGAGAAGGGTTTTATATTCTATTCTAACTCTCTCTACAAATATGAGATCAAAGAGGTTGCAATGTGTAGGGAAGAGTGCAGAAGACTTTACCGACAAAATCATTGCTTATATGTTTATGAATGAGTAGGTAATGCTTCGATATATGTTCGAAGATATAATGATATAAGTGCACTTCAAAGTCAGACAGCGTCAATTCGCATGCATAATGAGTTATTTTTAAATCATAGGCGGATTGGGTTCGTAATGCCAGCAGGACGGCTAGTTGGGGACAACTTTCTTATAGTGCAAGGTTCGTAAGGATGGGAGGTCTATCGACAACAAATTTCGATAAATTAAACACAGATGATATCCCGACACAGAGAATCCTAGTGTGGGTCCCGCGCTTTACTTAGCTGTATAAAAATTGTTTTATCCAATAAAGTTTATTTCTATTATGTACTAGTATCATCTAACTAAGAATGAACGTCAATGATTTAAGTTTTAATATTACTCTACTCCTTTTGTAATCATTGCGTCGATAATTTTCGTGTTGATGAACATTGGAAGAACTTTGTTCTTCCGTGATCATGGCGCATGCAACTGCGCTGAAATATCGGAGTCTCAAACAAGTAAACAGGTGGGTGAATCTACGTTGTTTCTTACTTCCTGCGTCATTGTCGTTACTCGAAAATCTTTAAAAATCCAATGCATCACAAGGAATAAATCAAAAATATGCCATCATTTACATAAAAGTACAATAATAAATTGTATTAATTTGCATATTTTTAGTTTATTTATTGCGATGCATTGGATTTTTTAAAATTTTCGAGTAACGACAATGACGCAGAAGTAAGCAGGAAGTAAGAAACAACGTAGATTCACCCAGATACTCGTACATAGTATAAATCCCGATATAGTTTATTCTAATAATCGATATGAATTGTCCCATCCCTAAATGGGCGGCTCACTTGTCAACAATATCCGGTGGCAGCCATTCCAGTTGCGGTCACCTTGTGGTGTCGAGTGCCCTATTTGAGAGCGAAGGTGACATTCTTGGATTTTTAATATTTCTTTTTTCTAGTGTCTAATAAATAAAATATGATAACAGCCAAATACTAAAACGATTGTTCAAGTTTAGGTCATCTTTTTTTCAAATAAGTTGTTAGATTTTGTAGAACCGGTATAATAGATAGCTCCCTTAAAATTAAGAAGACCTTAGCCAAAAATTTTAGCTAAAAAGCGTTTGAGTACCTATTAGAACCATAAAATATTTACCTAAATGAAAAAAAATATATTAAAAACATGACTGCCCTGCCAAAAAGGAACTAAAAAGTTAAACAACAAGTGTCATTGCAGTCGGGGGACCTTATTATGGAACAATTTTTGATGAAAGAGGTCCCCCGACTGCAATGATACTTGTTGTTTAACTTTTTAGTTCGTTTTTGGCAGGGCAGTCGTGTTTTTAATATTCTTTAAATTTATTTATTTTTATTTCACACATTTTAGTGACATATTATATAGTTTTGGAATGTGCTCATCAAGGCCTTTCATTTGATGCCCATATTGTAATAATATAGGTTTTTTTTTCACATAATTAATAAATCTAAAAAAATATAGCTAGTGTCACTCGGGATGCTTTAAGGATTCTAACGATGCCCCATTTATCCAAATCAGTTCAGGCATTTAGATGTTATGGTGGAATAAAGAAACTCACATACCCACATACATGAACCCTGAACACATATACACTCTTTTTGCTTTGGGCAGTCGTGTAATTAATAAAGAAGCAATATTTAGATACGCAAGCTCAATATCTGTACATATAAAACTCGAGATTGATTGATTGATTGTTGGCATACGCGAAGAGCCCTAATGGCTGAAGGTACAGACACCATTTTTGGAGTGTAGAAACCTTTCATAGTGTAGGTGAGCACTAAGAAAGGGTTTTAAAAATTCACCTCCTAACTTAATGGATGAAAGTTTCTTTGGGAATTTGTATATGAAAATTGAAATGTAATAGATAGAGCCCTACAAAGTAAAAAGCATTAGCACTATATTTGGAAGGTAGACCTTTTATGGTATAGGTGAGCACTAAGAAAGGGTTTTTACAAATTCACCCCCTAAAGGGATGAAAGTTTGTTTGGGAATTTGAATAGGAAAATTGAAATGTGTGAAAGAGCCCTACCGGCTGAATGTAAAAACACAATATTTGGAGGGTAGATACATTTCATGGTAGGTAAGCACTAAGAAAGGGTTTCGGAAAATTCCCGTTATACAGGGTGCTACAGGGTTTATCAGTTTGTAACGACTGAAGGTAGAGTCACCATTTTTGGAGGTAAGGGAAAGGGAAACTAATATCTGTAGACCCAATTCTAAACAGGGACGGGAAAGCATTTTAAGAATACTAAACATTTTCTAAAATGTCCACGCGATCCAAGTCGCGGGCAAAAGCTAGTCTAGGATATTTCCCACCTGCATTTGAATTTTTTTTATGAGAAAACATATTTATAAAGGTTTATTTTTCTTCTCTTTCGTTCAATGATCTAGAAAGTAAGACAGGAAGTAACCAGCTTACGCGCAATGCATGTAAGCTCGTATGACGCACACGCACGTGACGTGTCGCACGCATGCGCTGGTAACCGGAGCAGTAATGTCAAGGTTACAGCATTAATCAGTGCAACTGAAGCTGTGAAATGAGGAAAATTCAATTACGGTTTATTGGCGGTTTTTCGGTAGGTTTATTTCATACTCGACGACCGCTTGGCGCAGTGGCAGCGATCTTGGGTCCATAATAGGAAAACATGGTTTGCGGGGGTCATATTTTTCTATAGAAAACGTAAAGTTGTAGCCACAAAAAAAAAACATACGACCAGCTAAAGAGATTCTCAGTAGCTACTAGTATTAAATTGCGTATAAAGGCCTGGGCACACCGGCTGCGTAGACACGCGCGTAATGACGCGCAGCAAAGATACGTGCGTGTTCGGTGTGACGTCCAATAGTGAATGCCATTGAGTACAACGCCACGAGCTGCAATGCGTAGGGTTACGCGTAGGTCTACGCGTTACGCGTAGGTCTACGCGTTACGCAAGCGGTTTGCCATGTCTCATAAAGTTTCAGATATTACAACGTCATGGTACGTCTACGTGCACGCTTACGCATCCGGTGTGTTTTGCACTTTAACCTCACAGATGATTGTAAAAAAAAGCGCTTGAGTCGGGTCATATTTTTGGCGTAAATAATAGCGGAAACATATTGAATTCTACATCAAAATACACTGTAACGTACTGTGCAGTAGCTCCAATAACTTTCATTCGATGAGGATAATTGTCCTAAAGATAATGGTGAAAAAACATTGAAAAACATCTGAAAAGTCCGAAGTGAGGTTATTTTCCATACTCTTTACACGTAAAGAAAAGACAGAGAAATGTTTCCGCATAACCGAGCCTTAAACAAAGGTCCAGGGTTTGAATCCCTGGTATCGACATGTTTGAGTGATGAAAGATGAGTGCCATTCTCTCTGCGGGATGCCACACTACTATTTTTTTTTTAGTTTATTAAGAAAGTTATTTACTCTAACAATTACCTATCCGATATGTTAATAGGCAAAAATTTCAATACCTACCCATTTTATGAAAACTTTTGTCAATTATTGTGATGGAAAATGATCAAACTTTAAATGCTGAGGTCATTTTTAGGGTTCCGTACCCAAAGGGTAAAACGGGACCCTATTACTAAGTCTCCGCTGTCCGTCTGTCTGTCTGTCTGTCTGTCTGTCTGTCTGTCTGTCCGTCTGTCTGTCTGTCTGTCACCAGGCTGTATCTCATGAACCGTGATAGCTAGAAAGTTGAAATTTTGACAGATGACGTATTTCTGTTGCCGCTATAACAACAAATACTAAAAACAGAAGAAAAAAAAATTAAGGGGGCTCCCATACAACAAACGTGATTTTTTTGCCGTTTTTTGCTCGATATTAATAACGACTGCATGTAGACAGTTAAAATTTTCACAGATGATGTATTTCTATTGCTGCTATAACTATAAATACTAAAAACAGAAAAAAAATATATTTAAGGGGGGCTCCCATACAACAAACGTGATTTTTTGCTGTTTCTGGTAGGGAACCCTTCGTGCGCGAGTCCGACTCGCACTTGGCCGGTTTTTTTTCCATTTTGACGACTCTTTATGAAATATACAGTGAGAAAAAAAGCAGCCCTTGACGAGTTCCTTGCCGGTTCTTCTCGTTACAAAGTCTCCCGCTTAGGGTTTTCGAACCGATGGCGTAGCTTCTATGACATTCACAAGTGCTTGTAACAGCCTAGACTTAATAAATTATTTTGATTTTTTTTTTTCATTTGCCCCAAACAAGAATCAAACCTTTCAATTTGGCAGTCAATGTCACTTAACTTGTCGAACCCAACCAACAAGTAAGTCCGGTTTTGTTAATTTTCAATATCATTGCTCAAGTTACGTGTATGTACCATATATGACGTATGCGCATATGGCAGTCTGCACCTACACGGCAAAAGTCAAGGTTCCAAGTTACTGCACTTATTATAGGTGTCCGCAAAAATGTGTACTATACACGGTAAATTTCTAAAAATGAAATGGGGATTTCAGACCACGTAAATGAACAACTTTTACTATGGGGCCAACCTCGAAATCGCGAAAAAAAATTCAGCTGTTCCATACATTAGTTGAGTCGATGTTGTACTTTTCTATGGAACAGCTGATTTTTTTTTCGCGATATCGTGGTTGGCCCCATAGTAAAAGTTGTTCATTTACGTGGTCTGAAATCCCCATTTAATTTTTAGATATACTAAAAAATTTACTGTGTATTTACTTGACATTTCATATGTGGTTAGCCAAAACTAGTTGTAGCTATGTAGTGCGACAAAAAAGAGAAAAAAAAAGATTTATTACTGCTTAAGTAATTACTAAAACTAGTGGCTCCATCTATGAGCTGTAGTGAGGTATTTCATCGATTGATACCATGAGTGATTTATACCACGGTATGAAGCTTTTGTAGACCTCGAGTTAGTGTCCTTTTTGAACATTTTTCGAAATGACTGAAATATGATTATTCCCATATCTCTGAATGAGCTATGTCGTGTCGGAGCTCGGGCTTGTCGGAGAAGTGTCTTGTCGAAACAGAGTTTTACACTCGTAATTAGTATGGGAAACTAATAAAAAAGTCGTTTTTCTACCTCTTTCTACCCATGTTTTTTTGGCAATAATTTTTAGTTTCATTGGTAATACTCCCGTTAGTTTTTTTTTTTTTTATACACAACGGGGTAGTGCTTGGCCTTCATCTCACCTGATGTTGAATGACGATAAGGCCGAAGGTGGAAGCGCACTACACCCGGAATACTGGCTATCTTACCTCTAACTGCCGGAACACAACAATTTTTAAATTGTTGTTATGGCCTCAGACTTAGGTAAGATGGTGGTAGCTAGCCAGGCGGACTTTAAATAAGCCCTACCACCAACCAAACCGAGTACAAATTGTACCCCCCCTGGGAATCGAACCCGGGACCTCTGCGTCTTACACGGGTGGGCGAACCACTAGACCACAGAGGCGGTTAAGTTAGTTAAAACGACTGCAAAATAACGGTGTAGAATGCTTGACCTACCTGGACAAAATCATGAAAACAGTTGCATTATGATTTCGTCTACATGCACTAATGTTAAGCAATAAGACAGAGCATTAGCTTAAAGCTAGTTAAGCCATTTGCGCCTGCGCCGCCCCCGTTCTATCGCTCCGTGTATCGTTACCCGACGATTCCGTCATTACAACACAGACTTTAGGTTAGTTGCTTTAATTTAGGGTTTGCACTGTGCTTGCGAATTATCACTGTGAGTAAGGCTGCGTTCAGACGATAATACACGACCCGAGCTCAACCCGAACTCAACTCAAACTCAACTCAACCGCATCCCATTCCTTGAAATGCATCGCTTACAATTTTGAGTCTTATGACCCATTAATAAGGCGCGGGCTGCGTTCTAATTCAAACTCAATTTCAACCCGAAATCACCTCAAACTCAACTCAAACACTCTTTAATAGCTAACGATGGTTTGGCTACTCACTCATTACGAAAACAGTGTCACGAATCAAGCAATCTGCGACAAAGTTGCATCGTTTAGGCTGCGTTCAGACGATAACACACGACTAGTGTTACCAGATGACAGGAATTTTCCTGAAATGTCAGGAATTGAAGGCATCTGTTAGGAAAACAGGGAAAAACTGTAATTGTCAGGGATTTTTGATATCTCAGAAAGTGTAAGTACTTGATAAAAACACGTAATTTGTTAATCATTTTGGTGATAATAAAATATCAAACGTTAACTAAATGAAGAATGTAGTTGTAGGTGTACAAAATATCTGGAAATTTCCTGAAAAGTTAGGGAAAAAGTCAGGAAATCTCATTATTAGATCTGGTAACCCTACACACGACCTGAGCTCAACCCGAACTCAACTCAACCACAGCCCACTCCTTGAAATGCATCGCTTACAATGTTGAGTCTCACTCGAACTCGACGAGTTGAGTTAGAGTTGAGTTCGGGTTGAGCACGGGACGAGTGCAGTTGCATCGACAAAATATTTACAGAGTTTATTAATGTGTCATTCATATCATAAGACTCATAATTGAAAGCGATGCATTTCAAGGAGTGGGCTGCGGTTGAGTTTGAGTTCGGGTTGAGCTCAGCTAGTGTGTTATCATCTGAGAGCAGCCTAAACGATGCGATTTTGTCACAGATTGCTTGATTCGTGACATTGTTTTTGTAATGCGTGAGTTAGCCAAGCCATCGGTAGCTAATAAAGAGGTAATCTTAATGTATATAATGTTCTAATTGTTGCATACGTTTAATTCAATGGCATAAACGAATGGCGCAAATGGCATGTGGCAGGCATAAATAAAATAACTAATAAAAATTACATAATCTCTTTTCATAAATTTCGTGATCCTAACACATCCCTTGCAAGCATTCGCCTCTCACATCTTTCGCACATTTTTTATGTAGACCTTTTTACCAGCAGCGCTGAGCTTTTACCAGCGAAAAATTTTCTATGTCTATGAAGACATAGAAAATTTTTCGCTGCGCTCAAGAAGACCAACAAAGCGTGGAAAAGAGAAATTAACATCATACGGACACGGTCTATGTAAAAAAAAACAAAGGATCAAGTGACATGTGCCAACATTTTTTACAGTAAGAGCCCCTAGCGTCCCGCCTAGCAAATGAGCAATCACAGTTTGTTTAAAATATTTTTTGATCTTAATTAGAATTTAAAATAAAGGTATCGTGGAGCTATGGTGTCTTCTGCTCTAAGTAATTGTGATGTGACAAAAAGAAACAATCCAAGTAATCACACTTTTCACAGGTAAATAAGATATTACCACACATTTCTCTAAAACCAAATTTCGCTACATTTATACGTTTATCGACAAAGAAAACAGTATGGAACATAGTTTATTATCTTCCTTTGCCATAATATAGTCATATTTTATGAATCTAAGTCATATTTTACGTATCTCATATAAAATGTATGGATTCGTTTTCGGATCACCTGTTTATTGACTTTGTTGTTCTTTGACATTCTATTTCTATGGCTGAGCTGAAGCTAAAAATGTGAAGTGTTGCTATATTGTACGTACCTATTTCTTCGCCCACCGTATCGTTCGCAACATATCAGGGGCCCTATTTTTGAATCGCTCGGCTGGCGTCGAGCGCTCGCAAAAATAGGGCCCCTGTAATAGAAAAGCAGCCCTATTGTTGTTCCGCCATGTTGGATTTAGAATAACGTCACACAGATAACCATCCAAAATGTGTATGCAAAATTTCAGCTCAATCAGCAGATGTCTGCTTCACAATTGAGTATTCCAACCGAAAATACATAATACAATGCAAGTTAAATAAAAGCTTGTCAAAAGATATGTCGCCACCTTTTTAGAGCATTACTTTTTACAGCCCTGCGCTGTATATGAACTATTGTAGCTTCAAGGTTGCACTGTGTCCGAGCCGCGCCCAGTTCGCGTAATCTGTGCTATACAGCCATAACTGTACCTACTTACAATAGCTTAAGTGTTACTTCTGGCTATGTGCTGATTGCTGAACTAGGAACAAAATACTTAATAACAGCTGTATTTTAATCGAGTTCGATCCATAGGCAATTTTACAGTTATAAAAGAAAATTAATAGGTACTTTAGCATACCAAAAAATTTTGTTCTCCAAAATTAGTAAATGCTAACCAAATCCTAAACCGCCCAAGAAGATTTGGTGAGCATTTACTAATTATTCTGGGTTAGGTTAGTATGGTGTTCACTAGAACATATAAGCCGTTATAAAATGCTGTTCTAAGCTAGAAATAATGTTTGTCATCAGAAAATGAAATGTTTAAGTGTTAATAATTATCTAGCTAGATGCAAAAATTATTGCTCTGTAAGTATAGACAACATAAATAAATAAAAAAAACCGGCCAAGTTCGTGTCGGGCGGGTCACGCGCCGTAGGGTTCCGTAGTTACCTTATACCATACCGTATTTAATACTACCTATCATTTTTCGTCTGCAAAAATAACTTTGTTTTTCACAGTGTTGGTATGAATGACAAAGTTATATTTGCGGTTTTGGAAAATGTGCTATATCTCGAAAACTAATTACTATATCTCGTTCAAACCAATTTTCGTTGAAAGTGTTTATTAGGATCTACTGCATATATTTTCTTTAGATTTTTCACTCTCTTATTTCAAAAGTTAAAGGGGGGGCACACATTTTACCACTTTGGCGGTGTATATCTTTCAAGCGGTTGACTTTGAGAAAAAGTTGTCTTAAGAACCTCTGTGTCATTTTTAAAGACCTATCTATAGACACCCAACACGTGTTGGTTTGAAGAAAAAAATTTTTTTCAGTTTCAGTTCCATGTATGGGGAGCCCCCCTTAATCTTTAATTTTTCTTATTTTTGTATTAAATTCGTTAAGCGGTTAACAGAATACATCTACCTACCAAGTTTCAACTGTGTAGTCTTAATACTTTCGGAATAAAGTGGCTGTGACATAAGGACAGACAGACAGACATGACGAATCTATAAGGGTTCCGTTTTTTGTCATTTAGGCTACGGAACCCTAATAAAAAAACATTGCACATGGATCAGACGTTTTTCAAGAATCACCGAGGACAGGAATTAAGTTGAAATATCACTGATTTTCGGCGTTTTCGTGTCGCGTACAGTACATAAATCTTAGAAATGACGTTGACATTTATTTCATTGCAATAAAGTTGAAATTGTAAATGACTTTTAGGGTCAAACTACTTTTTGTTAATCGTCTTTGTTATTTAATAACTAGCGGCCGCCCGCGGTTTCACCCGCGTGGTTCCCGTTCCCGTAAGAATATCGGGATAAAAAGTATTCTATGTTTTAATCTAGGCTATCTTTTATCTGTGTGCCAAATTTCAACCAAATCCGTTCAGTAGTTTTTGTGTGATTGAGGAACAAACATCCAAACATCTAAACCCACAAACTTTCACATTTATAATATTAGTAGGATTATGTAGACGATTGTTTTCGATGTTTTCCGATGCCCATTCTTTATCTTGAAGAACTCAGTAACATTTACGACGAAAACGGTACACCAATAATGCAATCCCCAACTTTCTCAAAACTTATCAAAAATTACCATAAAACTGTTATAATAACGTTTGAATCATCTCAATTGGTTCATCCGTCTTCAAAAAATATTGACGAAATGATTATGTTCATACAAAAGACATCAACGCGCCGTTGAAGTCTTTTGTATGAAATTTGAAAACTATTAATACGAGCCTCAACAATTATTTCAGCCATTTCGAAAACTGTTTTCTCACAATGCCACTAGTACACTCGCGAGCAAAAGTATGGAATCACAGGCCTATTTTCATACAAACGAGGTAACTTTGAAGCCTTGGTTCTCCGCTAAGGATTGACCTAGCTGTGATCTGATGATGGTTATTTAGGGATTGAATGGAGGAGATACAGATCGCTATACACACCCAACTGATGTGATCAGCGTGCTGTGAGATATTAGGATATGTTTAATAAAGCCGCGAAATTAGCATAAAAATGTATGAAAATCCTGAAACTGAGAACTCTGATCCTTATATCTCTTAGAATGCTGATCAGATCAGTTGGGTGTGTATAGTGATCTGAATCTCCTCCATTCACTCCCTGGATGGCCATCATCAGATCACAGCTAGGTCAATCCCTGGCGGAGAATCAAGGCTTCAAAGTTACCTTGTTTGTATGAAAATAGGCCAGTGATTCCATACTTTTGCTCGCGAGTGTATTTTATTTGGCAGAGCATTTTGGCGCGTGTTTAATTTTAAAGAACAAATAGGAAATACAGAAATAGTAATGCGTGATTTAGACAAAAACAAGTTAATACGAATAAGGAATTTAGTTCCGATAATAACTAATTGTACAACTTTGTACATATTACGTGTTTAGAGTTGTTTGAGAACGAGTCGGTTGAAGGAAGAGGAAATGGTGACGTATTTGGGAAATAATAAAATGATATGCGGATGTTTTTTTTAATTGATTTACGTAAACATAAGTTTAAAATTTAAGAAAATTATTTTAATTTTAAAAGGAAGTTGTATATTTTTTATGCACAACGGGATATCTTCCTTGTGCCTGCATCTCACCTGATGTTAAGTGACGATAAGGCCGAAGGTGAAAGCGCACTACTCCCGGGATCCTCATCACTGAGGAACTGGCTATCTTACCTCTATATGCCGGAACACAACAATTTTTAAATTGTTGTAATGGCGTTAGACTTAGGTAAGATGGTGGTAGCTAGCCAGGCGGACTTGAAATAAGCCCTACCACCAACCAAACCGAGTACAAATTGAACACCCCCTGGGTTTTTCTCGTTGCGTATACAGCGAACTTAAGGTTTGAAGTTATTTAAAAAACAGTTACTATTGCACCCCAATTAGCACGCATATTTGTGCGTCTGTCCGTCACTGACCTCGCGTTCAAGAACAATGTGTATAACAACTAATACTAATGTCTGTCTGACCGTGTGATGAATGCGGGCAATTTTACATTTCGTAACGGTAAACAAATATTTGTAATTTTGTTTGATTGTCTGCATTGTCTGCTGACGGTTAAGTTTCGTCACTTTTTAATTGGTACATGAATTTATGATTCATGTCGTCATCATAGTTATATTATATCGGGACATTTTGAACTCACCATCCAAATTTTAAGGATGTGTCCAGTCCATGAAACTAAACAACTTTCTCTAAGAAACATGTGTCAAATTTCGCCAAAAAATTTTGGTCATCCCATACTAAATTGATCACGTGATCTCTTTGATTTGTATGGAAAGTCGATTTTTATTTTACATATTTGACCATGTGTTCCTTAGAGAATGTTGTTCAGTTTCATGGACTGAACACATCCTCAAAATTTGGATGGTGGATACAAAATGACCTTGTATTGTGTATAAACTACACGACCCCCACTGGGTATAAAAAATAAAAAACCAGTCAAGAGCGAGTCGGACTCGCGCACCGAGGGTTCCGTACCATCATAATTAGCAGCATAATTAGCAGTTTTAGGTCAGCGCCATCTTTTGAGCGATAGTGGAACTAAAATTAACTTTTTTAGAAATTTTATAATTTCTAAAAAATTGTGCTATATTGAGACATCGTTTTATTTTTCCTGTAATCTTTATATAAACTGCTATCACATAGAATTATTTCAGATTTTTATCTTTCCAAACTTCGGAGATAAGGGGGGGAACGGTATTTTTTTTTTCATTTTTCATCATAAGTCGAAAACTATGTGGCCTAAAACAAAAAGAAAAAATAATTAAAAACGCGCAAACGGCGCTCTTACATATGATACCCCACATGCCCTAGTAGCCCCACTTCAAATTTTTAAGACCCCTTTTCAGTCCCTGTTGTAAATAAGTTTTTTATTTTTTTATTTATTTCTTATTTGCAAAATAGTTGGGCAAATGTCATCTTAAACTATTCCAAATTTCAAGTTGATACCATTAATAGTTCTCGAGATATCCAGCTGTGACAGACAGACAGACTGAGTCACACCATAAGGGTTCCTTTTTTACCATTTTGGTACGGAACCCTAAAAAACGATCGGTCCTGCTTAACTCGCGTCCAGCGGCTTCCCGTGACATTCACCCTCACGTCGGTCCACCTTGTCGGGGGCCTACCCACGGAGCGTCGTCCGGTGCGCGGTCGCCATTCAAGAACCTTTCCGCCCCAACGGTCATCAGTTGTTCTTGCAAATCTTGCAATGTGTCCCGCCCTATGCCACTATAGCCAACCTACAACCGATGTCATACCCGCCCTATGTCACTTTAGCTAACCTACGTGCAATGTTATACCCGCCCTTTGCCACTTTAGCTAACCTACAGGTGATGTTATACCCGCCCTATGCCACTTTAGTTAACCTACAGGTTATGTTATACCCGCCCTATGCGACTATAGCTAACCCACAGCCGATGTCATACCCGCCCTATTATGCCACTTTGTCTAGTCTACAGGCGATGTTATACCCGCTCTATGCCACTTTAGCTAACCTAATAGCGATGTTATACCCACCCTGTGCCACTTTAGCTAACCTAAGAGCGATGTTATACCCACCCTATGCCATTTTAACTAATAAATTAAACAGTGAATTTGGTATTTTTAAAACGTCGTACGTTTTAAAAAAAACACATTCATGCAAGATAAAATTTCGGTGTCAATGACCCCAACGTTAAGAATCAACGTCATAATTAAAAACTCATTTTAATAAAAAAAATCAAAAGTTGAAACCACAAAAGCTAATATACGTCATAAACAAAGAATATGATATCAAATTAGTTCCCCCAATAAAATGATTTGTTCACACATAACATTGTGTTTGTACTTGAATCGCAAGGCTGGTAATAGCATTACGGTTGTAACTGCTCGCTTATTATGCATGTCAGGAGTAGTGATGTCATGTAGTCGATAAAAGTTATCGATATAGCGTCTCCTTTTTTGTTTATACACGGTAAATTTTTAAGTATATCTAAAAATGAAATGGGGTTTTCAGACCACGTAAATGAACAACTTTTACTATGGGGCCAACCATCAAATCGCGAAAAAAAAATCAGCTGTTCCATACATTATGTTGTACTTTTCTATGGAAAAGTGGAATTCAAATTGTGGCAAAAGTTGTTCATTTATGTGGTCTGAAATCCCCATTTCCTTTTTAGATATAGTTAAAAATTAACCCAGTATGTACAGATTCTGGCAAACATCTTGACGCTCTTTCGACGGAGTGGGGATGAGTTCGCGCATGTGCACTTGCGAGCGACCCTCTCCCGCCGCCCGCGTAACTTACCGCTACGCATACACAAAATGCGTGTTCTGCGCAATCCCCACCCGATTTCAAGATGTTTGTCGGCTACTGACAGAAAGCAACAGAAGTTGTCTTAACATTTTATTACTTTGTCATAGCTTGTTTTTTGATTAATGTTTCAAATCGAACTGTGAGAGATTCTGTCAAAATAGTTGCTCTAAAGTATTATATTATCTGTGCTTTAACAAAGTTCTAAAGTGTTAAGTGACTTTTGTTGCTGACAGAATAGAGTAGAATAGAATATCATTTATTTGCATTTGATTAGGGTACACTGGAGATCTTATAATATTTAAATGATCTGCCTATTCAACCATTAACAATAGCATGCAAATATTATCTTAAATTAAAATTAACAAGTAAGTCTACTTTTTACCGACTTCAAAAGGAGGGAGGTACTCAATTCGACCCGTTTTTTTTTTTGTATGTACACCGATTACTCGAAGTCGGCTGAACCGATTGAAATGATTCAAACGTTATTACATTAGGTAAAAATTCAAGTTGGTCCCATTTTTTAAAATTTTGAAATCTGTTCAGTACTTTTCAAGTAATCTTGAAAAAAGTACGAAAATAGTATGATTTTGTGTGAACTACCTCGATGATCAGTCGTATAACTTCTTTGTTTATGAACTGAATAAGATAATTATTTTTTTGTTGGAAAAGGGATATCTTAAGTGTAGTTCTTTAACCGACTTAAAAAAGGAGGTTCTCAGTTTGACCCGCATGTATGTATGTTTCCGTGATTTACTCACGTTTGGCTGAGCCTATTTTTCTACCTAAATAATATACCTACACTACCTAATACAAAAGGTACCTACACTAAAAATAAAAAAATAAAAATTGTTTAAAAAAACAAAAAACCGACTTCAAAAAACCTACCTCTAAAAAGCAAGAAATAATATTCGTAATAATAAAAACACGTCTATTGAAGTCGGGTGGGGCTTTTAGAATAAAAAAAAAGGAATTTGCACTCCAGCCGAATTACGAATATTATTTCTTGCTTTTTAGAGGTAGGTTTTTTGAAGTCGGTTTTTTTTAACATTTCACATTGAGGATGTCGAGTATTGTTTTACAATTTATAACTCATAATAGCAGTCAGATTTTTTTTTAAGTGAAAACTTCTTTAGCGGCGTTGTACGCTTTTTTGTATGGGGAAAAAATGCTAAACTCGCGTCAGTAGAATCACGTGGCTGATCGAAAATGCGTAAGACGGATGTGACGGATGGAGAGTAGACAGCTGGTGGCGGAAGTATCCCCCTCTCTTTCTACGGGGCGCGTTGAAAATGGCGGCGCGTCATTTTAAGACGTAAACACTTGTTTCACCAGCAACGCGCTAATTTTGAAAATGGAACTAATAGCAGCGATCTCTTCGGTGAAATCATAGACTTACTTATTTATACTCTGTGACTATAAGTTTAAATCGTAGAATGCGTGCATGTAGAAATTAAAAAGGCGCGAATTCTTTAGAATTTTTCTCTAATTACAAACTGATTGAATTGTGTGACTGTATAGTAATAGGAAAGAAATAATTTTAATCCTTTGACGCTAATTTCAAAATATCAAAAATGCACAAGGTTAATATTCAAGTTTTCACTTCTGCCGGCACTCCCGGAGTGCCAACCGATTTTTTTATTTGTTTAAAACAATAAACGCTATTTACATACAATAAAAAGTTTGCTAGAGGTTACATATTAAAGCGCTATCATACTTACAGGTTGCCATGGCATGCACTAAAAAACCGGCCAAGTGCGAGTCGGACTCGCGCACGAAGGGTTTCGTACCAAAAAATGGCAAAAAAAATTACGTTTGTTGTATGGGAACCCCCTTAAATATTAATTTTATTCTGTTTTTAGTATTTGTTGTTATAGCGGCAATAAAAATACATCATCTGTGAAAATTTCAACTTTCTAGCTATCACGGTTCATGAGATACAGCCTGGTGACAGACAGACAGACAGACGGACAGCGGAGTCTTAGTAATAGGGTCCCGTTTTTACCCTTTTGAGTACGGAACCCTAAAAATTAAGCTATTAGTAAGCGAAAACTAACTAATTACTAACTAATTTAAGATTATTAATCAATGTCACAACAATTAAAATACAAATGAAATAAATGTCAATAAGAATGAGAATAATAATAAATAATAATTAAAATAATAACATGGCAATACGAACATACACAACAAAAGTAGACATTAACTATTATAAATGAACATTATGCCTTAACTTGATCGGTTGATTGGTACTTATTAGTGACATTAGCCATATTATGTGCAATAAAAGTTGGATTAATGACAAAAATTTTTGAACTGTATAAAAATACCTTTATTTTAGATTAGATAAAAAAATAAACATCATATACAAAAATATATATTACGGACACCTCTTACTTACTCCCATATTTACTTACTCCCAAACTAAACAAAACTTGTACCGTTACCGTAGTACTGTTGTTACGTCTTGGGGCAGTAATGAATAAAACGTCAGGCTCAAGCGTAGCGTAAGTTATATTTAGACAATATAAATAAACCCGTCTTAAACAATATTTTATAAAAGATTGAAGTATTACAGAAAAAATCCAAGTCTGACAAAAAAAATTTAAGTGAAGGGTGTCACTGACAAGATTGGAAACATTCTGAAGCGAGCGTCAATCAAAACTTACTTCAAGCCGCCGAAGAAGATCAACCAATTCTTACGACCTGTCAAGTGTAATATCCCCCTTCAAGCCGCAGGCGTCTACAAACTAGATTGTGACTGTGGGCTCTCCTACATCGGGCAAACAAAGAGAAGCATAGGGACCCGCGTCAAAGAGCATATAGCTGACATGAAACATAAGCGCGATAACAAGTCTGCAGTGAGTGAACACGCCTTTGAGGGGCCCAACCATTATATTAGATTTGACAAACCCCAAATCCTTGCTAGGGAACGTAGATTTATTCCTAGAATGCTCCGCGAGGCTATCGAAATAAATAAATACCCTAATTTCAATAGAGATGATGGTTGGAAAATTCCACCAGCTTGGGACCCCATCATTCACAAGCTTAAGCCCCTCACACACACTGTAAGATCTAATGATACAGTTAGTTCCTTTTGCAAATAAATAAATTAAAATTAAAGACGGAGGTCGGTTTTCCTCTCCAGGTTTTCTTTCGCCATTTCTTTCTTGGAGGGGCCTCCCAATTTTATGAAATGGTGGTAGCTTCAGTAGATTCTCTCTCTTTTTAGCACTAAATAATTCATAAAATTAAATTATAAATCAACATAAAACAATTAAAAATTTTGTTAAAATTTTAATTTCTGAACGTCTAAAAAAATTCATCGCTTGAGGGTAGACTCACAGGTAGCTTCAGTCCCCCGTGACTACGGCAGCTGCAAAGGTGCCGAAACGTCGGGAAAACCAAAAATCAAACCAAATACCAACTAATTACCAAAGTGCTTTCAATAAAACGTATCCGTTAAAAATTGCTTTATTTCAAGTCAATTTGAAGTCTGTCTTTTTCCGAACAAAAAAAAAATAATATGACATAGTTTCGAATTCAAGATTGAGAAATAGGTTTTTACTCTGGGGAAGGAGGTTGCACGGCCACGTTACAGTACCTATTCATCATTTAAAAAGTTGCTTTTAAAATTGTGATTATTTACCTTGCAATAAGCAATGTAATTTATCAAATGTTTTTAAGGTATTGATATCTACTGGAACTCGAGACCGACCATCCTTACTAATATTATAAATGCGAAAGTCCGTTTGTTTGTTTGTTACGCCTTCACGTCTTAACTACTGAACCGATCATCATGAAATTTTGCATACACGTTCTTAGGGGTACACAGAAGGACATACGGTATCTTTCATTCCGAAAAAATGTATTGTTCCCGAGGGGTAGCAAAAATCTTTACACGCAGACGAAGTCGCGGGCGTACAATACCAAATTGTACGTAGACATACAATACCAAAACTGTAAAACTGTCATAGTCGACACGCAATAAGTGACTTAACAATGTTACAATTCTTTGGCCGGGTGATTTATCGATAGTTCGTATAATGTCACAACACAACACTAGTCCGTGTGTTTAACATTGTTCACGGCTTATAAATTTTAATTGCTGTAAATTGTTTAATGTCTGTGAATTTTTATTGTATATCAGTTTATTAGTAGTGTTTATTTTTTTTTTCTAAAATGAATATAGATAATATAAATTGACTTAAAATGAATATAGATATTATAATTTATATTGTATGCGATAGTATATTGATAAATAATAATTACTATAAAAACGTCACTGTGTAGCGTCTGTGTAATAGCACAGAATAGATAATAGTACTAGCGTACAGCAGTTGCACTCCGCAAAATCGTTTAAATAAATTGCGACTCTTGCTCCGACACAATAAAGTGCAATTCAGGTCGCACAGCGCTCCCTTCGCTCCAAAACATTCAGTTGCCTCTCTTTCTATCGCATAAGTGTTATCTTTTCTGACGTATGAAATTTGTCCTCTCAGAGGATGCCGAGTGCTTCATACCCGCGCGCGGAGTGACAGAGCCCTTGTAATAGGTAGTTGAAATGTGGCGCTTGTATGGAGTGCCCGGTCTGTGCTTTTACCAAAAGTACCATTTTTACTGTTACTAGAGAGGCTCATGAAATTATGTGAAAATCGCTTGTTTCAGATGATGCGAGCACGGGCAAACGACAGAGGCCTAAAGACGTGGCGATAGCGGAGCCACCGCACACGATGGAGATCGCACAGATCCTCATTTCGCTGCTCCACGCGTGGGGTTTGGACCCAGACCTGGATAGGGTCTGCGAGGCGAAGCTGGGCTTGTTAAGGCCTATGGTGAGGAAAGAAATAATAATTTCATTAAAATATATTTTGATTGAGTAGCTCGGTGGCGCAGTGGTTTAGCGCCTGGCCCAGCGATTGCGGAGGTTAAGCAACTTTCGCAAGGGTCGGTCATGGGATGGGTGACCAAAAATTTATTATCTCGAGCTCCTCCGTGCTTCGGAAGGCACGTTAAGCGGTTGGTCCCAGCTGCATTTGCAGTCGTTAACACCCATCAATCCGCATTGGGCCCGCGTGGGGTGGTTCCACTCATGATTACAAGCAACTTTTACTACAACTCTGATATCGCGAAAAAAAATCAGCTGTTCCATATCAGAGTTGGCCCCATAGTAAAAGTTGCTTGTAATCATGAGTGGAACCACCCCACTGCGGGAACCAAATTATCAAAATTTCACGATGTATAAGATATTTGTGTTACAGGTATGAAAATAAGTGGTTGGATTTTTCCCCAGGTCCCCGTCTGCTTCGGCGTGGTTTCCCGTCACGGTCACATGGCAGTCCAACTGCCCACGAGGCTGGGCGGTTGGGCGGAGGCATGCGACGCCGCCCCTGATGACCCACTCCTCATTACCAGCGAGCTACCACCGGAACTGCTACGCCAGGAGAAGCTTACCAGGTAAGATTGCATAGCACTAAGACTGAATTTCCATTAGAGATGTGCGTAGCGAGGGCAGTGCCGGATTAAGACTACTTGGTGCCCTAAGCCCCTAAGCAATCCACGTCTGTGGGCCCCCTATAGAATTACCATCTACGTAAGGGAAAATGCCTGTCTAGGATATGCAAAAAAATACATTTTTTTTTTCAGAAAAAGGGGCAGGTACATACTTCTGATGTTATACCTTGCTTAATATTTCTGCGAGTTTACCCTCTAACCCGGGTTTTTATTTCCGGCTTTTTAATAAATCCGGATTTTTTTTTTAGATGAAAATAGTGATAAATTTTATGTTAGTGACAATTTTTGTGACTTACGCCACAGTATAATAAATTACTTACCGTAAACCGACTCCTTTGTTGATAAACACATGCCGTAACTGCGTAGGTATACGCACAGAAAAACTGTCAAGGGTCAGGGTTGTCACAACAAAAACTACTCAAATATTTTACATAAAAGTTTTGATTTGTAATAACGAATGAATATAAATAGTAAATATAGCCTTTTCAAGAATAACATCGTCAATCAACACAGAAACAGCAAACATGAAACCACTGATTGTTGTTTCGCGATTTCAAAGTTTGTCCCATAGTAAGAGTTGTTCAGTTTGATGGTCCAAATCAAACCTTGACGTTGATTTACAATCAAAAACGGAACAAATCCTGTAAACCATTATGACGTTTTGAAATTTCGTTACGGTTCTTAAAACGTACACCCCTTCAAGTTAGAGAGCGCAAACTAGAGGAGATTGCGCTCGCCGACTCTGCCGCTCACTTCCCCGCGTACCCCCCATCGTTGCCCCGCGCAAGTACATGAGTCGGACAACTGTTAGTAGTATTAAAACTGTGCTTACGCCCTTACTTATAAACGTTGTATATCAAGTGATTAGTTAATGTTTTGTCTCTTTCTTATTAATGCCAAAGGACATCAGGCACATAAGACCCAAAAGTGTATAAACATAATTCTGTTATCTATAAACACTTTATGTTACTAGAATCATAAAACAGTAGCAACATTATTTTTTAACTTCTTCATTTAGCGTTAATTAATTATTGAAAAAAACAAAAGCATATCAATGAAACGGACATCTTTGTTAGCGATTTCACAAGTCTCCCCTGAGTATATTTGTTCTGTGGCACAAGTGATTGCGCATTAAAAAAAAAGTCTGCCGGATGTCAGTCAACTCAACTGTCAAAAGCGTTTTGTTACGTGCGCCATATGCACAGATTTTCCGTTTGATCGGTTCCATTCCAATTCGTACATTGTGGTGCTAATCTGGATCACTAACGCAGCTAACGAAACGTGTTGTCGGGAAACTGGTGTTGCTATTTAGTGTCGGGGTTACCAAAAAATAAAACTTTCAAACGTAAATAACTCTTAAAACGTAAATCTTCGTAAAAATCTAAATATTTTCTATGACTTACTAATTACATGCCTACATTTAAAAAAAAACAGAAACGTTATACATTCTTTAATTTTTTTTCTATGGGACTCTGCCTGATGTCCTTTAAAGTTTGACAGACAATATACATCCGCTATACAATCCTTCTTAATAAGGGCGTTAAAGTCCTGATTGTTTTGATATGTCAGACTCTTCATCTTAGTTGTATAAATTATTATTTGTTCACGTCCAGGTTGTTCACATCGAAGCTTCATTGGGAGCTGTCCACGACTCTGACGACCAACCACTTGCTGTCCATAGTGGCGCTCGCTAACACGCTCATGTCTATGAGCAACGCAAGCTTCGTGCCCGAGCAGGAGGTGGCTAGGAGATTGCACAGGTAAGAAACAAGTTACATTAAGTGACTTCAGAGGTAAGTAACAAATTATATTAGGAGTCTTCACAGGTAAATAACAAATTACATTAGTAGACTTCCCAGGTAAGTAACAAATTACATTAGGAAACTTCGCAGGTAAGTAACAAATTACACCCAAGATTCATTGGAAGCTGTTCCTGACTCTGACGACCAACCACCTGCTGTCCATAGTTGCGCTCGCAAACACGCTCATGTCTATGAGCAACGCAAGCTTCGTGCCAGAGCAGGAGGTGGCTAGGAGATTGCACAGGTAAGTAACAAGTTACATAAGAGACTTCGCAGGTAAGTAACTTATTACATCCAAGATTCATTGGAAGCTGTTCCTGACTCTGACGACCAACCACCTGCTGTCCATAGTTGCGCTCGCAAACACGCTCATGTCTATGAGCAACGCAAGCTTCGTGCCAGAGCAGGAGGTGGCTAGGAGATTGCACAGGTAAGTAACAAGTTACATTAAGAGACTTCGCAGGTAAGTAACTTATTACATCCAAGATTCATTGGAAGCTGTTCCTGACTCTGACGACCAACCACCTGCTGTCCATAGTTGCGCTCGCAAACACGCTCATGTCTATGAGCAACGCAAGCTTCGTGCCAGAGCAGGAGGTGGCTAGGAGATTGCACAGGTAAGTAACAAGTTACATTAAGAGACTTCGCAGGTAAGTAACTTATTACATCCAAGATTCATTGGAAGCTGTTCCTGACTCTGACGACCAACCACCTGCTGTCCATAGTTGCGCTCGCAAACACGCTCATGTCTATGAGCAACGCAAGCTTCGTGCCAGAGCAGGAGGTGGCTAGGAGATTGCACAGGTAAGTAACAAGTTACATTAAGAGACTTCGCAGGTAAGTAACTTATTACATCCAAGATTCATTGGAAGCTGTTCCTGACTATGTCGACCAACCACTTGCTATCCATAGTGGCGCTTGCAAACACTCATGTTTATGAGCAACGCGAGCTTCGTGCCCGAGCAGGAGGTGGCTAGGAGATTGCACAGGTAAGTAACAAGTTACATTAAGAGACTTTACAGATAAGTAACAATATCACGCAAGCCTGGCAAAAGGGACGGCCTATATCCTAATCATCATAATGGTTTTCAATTATAATTAATTATTTATTTGCATAAATACTGTTCTAATGTAAACTTTGGCACAGGTCAGGATGAACGCAATTTTGAATATGAAACAAACTCGTAATTAGATTTTTTACTCTTTTTCTTCTTTCCAAAGAAGTGGAAAATCAGATATACTTCGGCTGGTGATTTATTTAATTTCTGGCGTTTATATCGTTGTAATTTTAAAATACTGATTCCGTCAAATGTTTTGCGATGCCTGAAATTTATAACTATTTTGTTCAATACTAAGAATTCGACTTTTCGACTCGAATTTTTTCTCGTATATTTTATGTATCTCTTATATTTGTATTGTGTAAAAATATGATTGGGAATGCTCAAATCTCAAATTCAAACCCTTCGTCGCATAATGAACAATACGCAAATGTACACCTGTTGCAAAATGTACAATACGCAAAACATACATACGCGAAATGTACAATACGCATTTACATACTCAAAATGTACATACGCGAAAGCACAACTTTGTTCCTTCGCACGCAGTATACTCATATAAATCTACATTCACCTCCTCAGACCCTCAACCAGAAGCTCATCATCCTGGGCCGGTGATGAAGAGCGAGAGGAGCAGTTAGCCGCCCAACAAGCCCACATCAAGCAGGGCTGGTCTTTACTTGCCACACTGCATTGTGTACTGTTACCTGACAAGGTGGTCGCGGCAGGTAAATTCATTTAATTATTGCCTTGAATATTTATTAGGCCTTATACTTGTAGGTTGTATAAATAAGACCTTTTCTCAAACATGCTTGAAAATTCGAACATTTTTTTGACAACTTTCTTCGTGCTAAATTGGAGTAGCTGGACAGCCCAAAACGCTCCAGCAATTTTGTATGAGAGAAGTGTGACCAAAATGTTACTATTAAAACTCATTATGCACGTGTTATTCAGATGTGGAATGAACTTTTCAATGAAACACGACAGCCACGGAGATCTGTGATAATCATCAATATTTAAAATTGTAACTTCCAAATGGAAAGTTCCGAATACTTTCAATTACTCTAATTTTAAAATGTTAAAAAGGTTACTGCTTGGTTTAAATTTCCGCGCATTATTTGAGAAAAGTACTATACAACTAGGCCGCAACTAGGCATTGATGGACTCACTGTGTGCCTCGGCTTCGCCTCTGCCCACATTTTCACGTTCGTCCTTCGATGCCTGTGTTGCCTGCCGCTGCAGTAATGTACTATAATTACTGACTTGAATATTTATTAGGCCTTATATTTGTAGATTGTATAAAATAAGGCTTTTAAAATTTGATAATGATATAACTATTACATCTTAATCGATTGTCTGGCATCTGTAAAGATGTTGCATTCGAATGTCGAAGGTAATTCTTCACATTGATGAAATAACGCTGGCTTGTAGCGAATAAGCAAAAAGTACTGGAAAATTTCGCCGGTCCCACTGGCGACTCGGTAGCATAATTGGTCAGTGCATTGGGCCGGAATCCCAAGGGTGCGGGTTCGAGTTCCGTCTGAGGTGCTACGAGTATGTCGTTTTTTTCTAATATATTAATTATCTAAATAAAACCTTTCTCTACAGGAGCAAAACACTTCAAACGTCCTCAAGTTGAGATGCTGGCCCGCAGGTGGCAGCACCACTGCTTAGAAGTCAGGGAGGCTGCGCAGGCGCTGCTGTTGGCTGAACTTGGCAGGTCAGTCACGTGGTCTTATATAATACTAGCTACTAGTCGACTTTTAGTGTAGAAAAGGAAGGTATTGGACCCCTACAGTAAATCCTCAGTAGACGAAACTTTACAGTATGATAAAGTATCATAAATGGAACATATTTTTTAAATTTGAGATTTTTGCATTCACAATGCTATTTTTTATATTGGGATAAGGGTAGGACTTGGATGAATTAACCACTGGATACGTAACGTAAGAAAAATGTATGAAATCACGTTCAACCAATTTTTGCGGGGCGAGGGCGGATTACACTTGTCAAATGATGACAATAGTGCGTAGAGAAGTCGATATTTTTTTATCGACACTGTAAAGAGTGAATGAATGAATGAACCTAATGAGTTTATTGAATTCATGTGTTTGATTAATATTGAAACGGACTTAATTTGCAATATTTCTTACTACTTTATATTTGAAATATTTGTTTTTGTTTGTTTATTAATTAACTACCATTAAAGATGATTACACTGCATCGAAATTGTTCTTTCATAATTTTTATAGGATATTAGTAAATTATTTCATGACTTTTGCTCTGTGGAATTCTTAAATGAAAATCTCTTAAAAATGCACTCACAAATTCATAGAAACTATAATAAATGGTTTACAATAGGTGTTTCGTTGTTGCGATAATCACGAGTATGTGTTGATTACCGTTTTGCAAAGCAATAATTGTAAGTTATATGAATTCTGGGGTAGGTATGTCTGTTTGGTGCCTACGCATACTCTTAAAGTGAATAAAAAAACTTGCGCTAATTTCTTAGTCATTTAATCGAGTATTTTTTTTTAATACAGTACACTTGTACTATTGTGTATTTTGTGACATTCATTACCTATAATTTACAGCAATATGTGAATCAAAGTCATTACAGTTTAATAAATTAAAATATTATATGAAAATAACATGAGTTTCTAATTCTGGCATAAAAAGTGAAATCAAATAAGGTATTAATAAAAAACTATTATTTTTAATCAATAAAAAATACACCGGAAATTACAGATTTTGGTCATAATTATATTTAAAAAAGGCAGGTTTTTTTGAAGTCGGTTTTTTTTACAATATCTTCATCATACCATGCCTACATTTAATAACTTTTTGGCTTTTAGGCATTCACAATGCTATTATATTAGGTCTTTACCTATGAAATTGCCGATATTTTGTCACATACAGAGAAAATAATAACTTCTATAATTTAAAATTTAAACAAAATCGTGAATATTACATCGAATTATGATCATGATAGTTAACTATCAGTAAAAATAAAGTCCATATTTTAGCTTTCGTGACATTAAAAAAAAAGATCTTGAAAGTGACTCTTTTTTGTGAGCAAAAAAAGGTGACCGAAGGGGTTGTAACTTAACCAAAACTTATTTTTTCGCTTATCTTAAATGGAAATAAGTTAGCGTAGTGTTCAAACATTAGTACATAAAAGTTTTGTTACATGAGTGTTCATGGTTGTTAAATGAACAAAGAAAATGCTATTATGAAAAATGCAACTACTTGAAAAATCTCCATACAAATCGGCAATTTCATAGGTAAAGACCTATTATTATTATTATCTACTAGGATAAATAATATACTAGAAAAAATCAACTCACCCGTAGCATTTCAGATGCTTGGGATTCTAACCCAATGAGTTAGCAGAAATTTTCTAGTATTTTTTTACGTTTTCTACGTGTGCTTGGTTTATTGTCTGGGGGCCTACTCAAGTGGCCATTCTACTAACAATAACGCTAGTAGAATAGAATGACAATGTATGGGATTGACATATGTCACGTGATCAAGCGTAACGAATTTGTTAATTCGTACCCAAGTGTACAATGTTTCTATTTGATGAAATAAAACTGTGATCTTACCTTATATGAAACAAATAGTCGTCCATCGGATGCCTGTGACTGTTTAACAAACATAACATTGCATTATTGTTAATTTAAAACCCTAACTAATCCAAAATCAAGTCAAATCAAATTGCACAAAAACGTTTCTAAGCGTTTCTCTATACAAAACTCGACGCTTCAACGTTTTCGACACGAATTTCGTACCCAAGTGTACATTAGCATAGCAAACGCTTGTTCTATTCTACAACCACAGAATACATAAAACTAAAACACGGACAGTCTCGTCTCGTAAATTCGGGTGCATTCTGACAGACTAGCCGCTGAGTCATCGGTCATTTAAATTCGTCCTAGTTATCGTAGTGATTATTTCCTCTGTGCTAGTTATTTTCAGCCCCTGATTTTTTCAGCACGCACTAATGTGGTTCGAGTAATAGCACATTACAGCCGAGAATATAAGGGAGGATGCCTGTCTAGGATGCACAAAACAACAGATAAAAAAAAAATCTATAGTAAAAAAACGGCCATGCAGCGCGATTTTTAGTCAGTTTCATCCACTAATCTTGTCTGTCTATAGTAAAAAATATGGCCGCGCAGCGCCACTTTTAGTCACTATCATCCACCAATCTTGTCTTGTCTACAATAAAAAATACGACCGCGCAATGGCATTTTTAGTCAGTTGCATCTACGTACTCTTGCTTGTCTATAGTAAAAACCGGCCAAGTGCGAGTCGGACTCGCGCACGAAGGGTTCCGTAACAAAAAACGTCAAAAAAATTACGTTTGTGGTATGGGAGCCCCCTTAAATATTTATTTTACTGTGTTTTTAATATTTGTTGTTATAGTGGCAATAGAAATACATCATCTCTGAAAATTTCAACTGTCTAGCTAGCTGTTGTCGTTATTAATATCGAGCAAAAACGGCAAAAAAATCACGTTTGTTGTATAGGAGCCCCTTTAAATATTTATTTTATTCTGTTTTTACTATTTGTTGTTATAGCGGCAACAGAAATACATCATCTGTGAAAATTTCAACTGTCTACCTGTTGTCTTTATTTATATCGAGCAAAAAACGGCAAAAAATCACATTCGTTGCATGGGAGCCCCCTTAAATGTTTATTTTATTATGTTTTTAATATTTTTGGTTATAGCGGCAACAGAAATACATCATCTGTGAAAAATTCAACTGTCTACTTGTTGTCGTTATTTATATCGAGCAAAAAACGGCAAAAAAATCACATTTGTTGTATGGGAGCCCCCCTTAAATATTTATTTTATTGTGTTTTTAATATTTATTGTTATAGCGGCAATAGAAATACATCATCTGTGAAAATTTCAACTGTCTAGCTGTCACGGTTCATTAGATGCAGCCTTGTGTTGTGACAGATAGACAGACAGACAGACAGCGGAGTCTTAGTAATAGTGTCCCGTTTTTACCCTTTGGATACGGAACCCTAAAAAAGGGCCGCGCAGCGCGATTTATTGTCAGTTTCATCCACTAATCTTGTCTGTTTACAGTAAAAAAGGGGGTCGCGCTACTCGCGCTGCGCCGTTTTTATTTATTCACTAATCTTATAATACGCGGTTTCATCCGGGCGGACGGGTAGCTTGCGCAGCAAGGCTTGCGTGATTGGAGCATGTATGCGAGATTTCACAGCGAGACCCGCTAAATTAAAAAATGCCTGTCACAGCTTAGCGCCAGCCGCACGCCTAGAAACCTTGCTTGTCAAATGCGTCAAATGTCTGTCAGATAGAAACCCAACTCGGGCCACGTTTTATTATTAAAAAAAAATTTAGAGACACTGACACCACCTACCATAGACGTAGCACATCCCTTCGGTATAAACCAGATGAGCTCTTCGCCCCAAAACGAGCCGACAGAGAGGTCAAGTAGATGTGTGTGTCCTTTTCTTCATTAGGGTGACCAAACTGTATGGTTGGTCGAAGACATACTTATTACTTTAAACTGTTTAATATAAACTTAGGTACTTGGGTAGTTCTATATTTACAATTAATACTTTTGCCAAGTTTTTAAAAGGTTGCTTGCTCGTTTGTTTGTGTTTTCGTTTGTTTGTTTGAGCACAAATTTTGCAAACGATTTTATACTAACTTCCCGATGAACTAGAGACTTGAAACTTTGAACACAGAACTAGAAGGTAATGTATAGTATCATTGAGCTGATCTGACGATGGAGCCGGAAGAACGCCACAGGAACACTATGATGAAACCATACAACCCCATCGTGTTTGGGTTCGTTAGAATCGGCTCGGCAAGTACTCTGTTGGGGAATAATATCCAAGGGGCTGATGAAGGAGCCGGAAGAAGGCCATTGGAACTTTGTAATAAAATCATGCAACCCCATCGAGTTTGGGTTTGTTTGAATCGTATTGACGAGTACTCTGATAGGAAATAGTTTCCAGGGTCTAATGATGAAGCCGAAAGAAGGCCACTGGAATTCTGTAATAAAACCATGCAACCCCATTGAGTTTGAGCTCGTTTGATTCCTCTTGACGAGAGCTCTGATAGGAGGTGGTATATTTTCAGTTTAGCTCGTTAACTAAAAAGCAGAAACTATTTTTTTTTTAAACAAGTTATTTATCGCGTTTTTATTAAATTTTTTGTTTTGATTTATAAATATAGTAAATATGGTAATATGCAACGTAAACAATGTCAAAAGGTCAAAATAGCTACTAATTTTGTTTTCGGGTTGATTTTGATATTACTGGGTTGAAAAAAAAAGAACAAGAAAAACATTTGGCCGCCACCTTGAAATTTTTTATATTTTTAACATTGTGTTGCTGTTTTCTTGTCAAAATAGTACCAAAACCCGAGTTTCATCGAAATCGGCGCCCACAAACAAAAAAGTTGCCAACCATCTTAGATTTTTTAATATTTTCAACATTGCGTTGTTGTTTTCATGTGGAAATAGTGCCAAAAACCGAGTTTCATCGAAATCGGCCCATAAACAAAAAAGTTGGCCGACATCTTGAATTTTTTAATATTTAAAAAATGCGTTGTTATTTTCTTATCAAAATAGTGCCAAAAACAGAGTTTCATCGAAATCGGCCCACAAACAAAAAAGTTGGCCGCCATTTTGAATTTTATATACTTAAAAACTTACTTTGTAATTTTCTTGTCTAAATAGTACCAAAAACCGAATTTCATCAAAATCGGCCTACATACGTAAAAGTTGGCCGCCATCTTGGATTTTTTAATATTTTCAACACTGCGTTATTATTTTCTTGTCGAAATAGTACCATAAACCGAGTTTCATCGAAATCGGCGCATAAACATGAATTTGATTATTAATATTAACTTTACTCCTCGCCTGCGACTTCCAGTTATTTCAATTGATAGAACAATTTCGTTTTTATGAAATCTGAAATGGTGTAGTATTTATGGTCACCCTAGTTTTGTAAAAGAATATTTCCTGAATATTGAAATTCTAAAATTGAAATTCGGCGCCAAAGTCAAAATCGGATCGGAGTTGCCAGGATTGACAATTGAATTTATACAACTATAATAATGCTGATTAGCATTATTGTAGAAATCTAATTAAATCAAAAGAGTAAGTTCAGTTTTATTTTATAATTACTATGTGTTATTCTAAATTAATATTTTTCTAAATTAATATTTAAGTAATATATTTTCAATATTCCACTCCGAATCCTTAACTTTGATACACTACGTGATTGGTAACGTACATTTTTTTCCTACTATCGTGGTATTATTGTTTAGTAATGGCAATTGTGCGAACGAGACACCGACCTCCACATAGTGTTGTTTCATTCACACAGTAGAGTCTTCAGTCAATGTCATCGATAGAATTTCAACTCTATGACAAAGGCAATAAAGTTGAATTTTTTTTAAACGAATAGTGAGAATTTTTGTATAGTACTCACTCCCTATATAAACCTCCTTGCCACCTACATAAAAAATTGAAACAATAAGAATAAATATTTTTTTTTACTGTCATTTTCAATGACAAAATTGCAAAGGTACACCCCCCTGGATCCGCCAATAATTCCAGTACAAGGCTTGTATAATACTTTTCTGCTAAAATGCGAGAACATACAATTTTCTGAGTAAAAATAAGATTTTTTTAAATTGGTTCATGCGGCCATGTAAGGCCGGTTCCATAGCACATATTTTGCTCTACACAATCAACAAAAACATCTACACAAAACATTGTTTCGCGAAACATTTTTGTGTAGAGAAACAATGTTTTTGTTTTGGAAAACACGTACACAAACAAAACATTTTGCGCGGGTCGAGGGGCAGGGTATTGTCGTAGTCTGTGGCAGGGTTGCCAGATGTCTTAATCAGTAAATCGCAGAAAATCAGCCCGCGAATCCATTTCTGATTGAAGTAGCCCAAAATATATAAATATTAAATATAAATATTGTATTAAAATTAAATCGAAAATTAAAAGTGTTCTGTTATAGGTTTTATGCTTAAACTAGGTTTTTAAAACAGCCAAATATTATAAATACTGTGATGACTGATGATGCTACGTGTATATGTTTTATTTAAATGTTAATGGAAGTTAACTGAATTTAAATTTCAATAATGTTTTTTTAAGTGAGCTATTTTAGTATTAAGAGAAATAGTGCGTCTGTACACATATCGTTTGTATTTTAAATTGCTATCTGTAATTCATAGTCAAAATTATCAAACAATCGTATGATTGTATACTTAAGTGTATACTTAAGTAGGTACCGTAAACTGGGGTGATTAGCAACTTGGGTGGTGAATAATATACAGCTAGGTACATTTTCAATATGAAAAATTGAAAATGAGCTTATTCGGCCTGTTCTTAAAACACTTTTCTATAAAATTCATGTCATTTTGATCTTATTTACCTATTTTTTTTTCTATCAAAAATGTCAACGATGTTAGTCACCACACCACGCATGTTGCTAGTCACCCAATTTACCGGTATGTCAAATCATTTTTCATAATTCCGAAAAAAATATTGATTTATTATTTTATTTTTTACTAGCGGCCGCCCGTGACTTTGTTTTTCATTATTTCCAAGCATCTCCAATACTTATTACGGAATAGTATATTTTCAATATTATTATTAATTAGGCATTAACATAAAACTGTATCATTATATTCATAATATTTGGCAATTATTTAAATAAAGCTAATAAATGTTGCATTTTGTTTTACTCTAATAATTAAACTAACTAAACTACTACTAATAATTAATTTAAACTAACGGCCAAAAAAAATTACCACAACAATCCAATTGAACACGATTTAATTGGTTTTTAGGGTTCCGTACCCAAAGGGTAAAAGCAGGACCTATTACTAAGACTACGCTATCCGTCTGTCTGTCTGTCTGTCTGTGTGTTACCAGGCTGTATCTCATGAACCGTGATAGCTATAAAGTTGAAATTTTCACAGATGATGTATTTCTGTTGCCGCTGTAACAACAAATACTAAAAACGGAATAAAATTAATATTTAAGGGGGGCTCCCATACAACAAACGTAATTTTTTGCCATTTTTTGGTACGGAACCCTTCGTGCGTGAGTCCGACTCGCACTTGGCCGGTTTTGTTCAAGTCACTAGTAGACATGAGGTGGCAACATAATTTTACTGACAGTTTGAGCTGTTAAATCATTGCACCGAATTAGGGGTCGGAGTATAGTGATTTCAATATTATTTATTGCTTTTTAGAGGTAGAATGGGGTTTTAAAGTCCGTTTTTTTGTTTTTCAAGACAATTTTTTATTTTTTTTATTTTTAGTGTAATTACCTTCTGCATTAGATATAAATATTATCTTGGTAGATAGAAAAATCGGTTTAGCCAAACGTGAGAAAATCGCGGACAACCATGCATACGGGTCAAACTGAGAAGAGAACCTCCTTTTTTGAAGTCGGTTAAAATACCAAAATATTGTCCTAAGTGTAACAAATACTTTTCTGAAAACCGTATCAAAATCGGTTCAGCAAAAAGCGAGATAATCGCGGATACACATACCTACATATTACGAGTCAAACTAAGAACCTTCTTTTTTTGAAGTTGGTTAAAATACTAAAACCTTCTAAGTGTAACAAATACTTTTCTGAAAACCGCATCAAAATCGGTTCAGCCAAACACGAAATGATCGCGGACAAACAGACATACATACATACAAACATACATACATACAGGTCAAATTAAGAACATCATTTTTTGTTTTTTTGAATACGGTTAAAAATAGATTGACACACCCATTTTTATCTACGCCATCCACCGAACTTACAGTTTTTTGTCATTTTAAAAGCTCTCATTACTTTCCATGGTTAGAGTTTGGTGACCACTCTACGGTGATCGATGACTCAGCGATTAGTCTATTGGAATGCACACAATGTAATAAAAAATCACTACGTTTTGTCTTTGTCTGTCGTGTCGTTGAGAGTTGAGCGTCGGCGACTTAATAATTATAACCAATTTTCTATAAAACAAATCCTTGCTCAGTGCCCATGTGCTTTTTAAATAATATTAATACGTAGGTAATACGTACAAAGGCACTTAGGTACCTATATACTTACTGGGTAAGTAACTACTTATTACATCAAATCAAAACACCGCAATGGTTTTCAATAAGACTTATCTTATGAACTTATCAATAAATTACTTACCTATATTTTATTTCAGATATACAAAACCTATAAATAAATAAGTAATGGCATTGCGGAATATAATTGGCAAGAAATGTTGAACAAACAAAAGGCAGAGACTAGAGGTGTTTACAATTGGTTTACAAGTGATCATGTAGGTAAATAATACTAAATACTTAGTGGTTTTATTTAAACATTGTGGTACCTATTAAGTACATTACATAATAATAAGATCAAAATACTGCAATGGTTTTCAATAGTCTATTATTTACCTAAACTGTTATTAACCCAATCTTGTAACCCAAATTGTACTTTTTAATAATTTATCTATTATTTATTCCAGATACATACAATTCAATATAGGTTTAATGACTTCGCAGAATATAATAAACTAGTACCTCTTATATTGGCAAGAAAAGATGCCGGGAAGCTAGTACCGAAGAAAACCATAGTAACGAATATTTTACTCCAAGCGACAAGCAAGACTATGAAACTTTAGGTACTGTAATAATAATATAAAGGAGCATGCTGGAAAAATGACTGCTGGCTGTTGTGTACTTCGTACTTTAAAAATCATGTATTGTATTGGTTTAGATCTAATTATAAAATAAATATTGATTATTATGCTAACCTTTCTTCATTTTGTCTACTATCATATCTACCAAACAAAACTTAAGTAAATCTAGGCCCATGGCCAGGAAAACTCATTTTGAATGTAGTAGGTAGATTCAACATTTTTAGAACACTTAGAAATTTGTCCGGACTATGTTCGGCTTTGTAATTTGTCCGGCTATTGAGCGGTGTAATACTTGTTATAAAACATACATACAGTAGTGTTCGAAAGAAATGTCCCAAAATGTATGGAATCTGGCCCACTATTTACTTACCTATTTTATGGTATACTATACCAAAAAATAGGTAAAGACACGATAAACAGTTTCTAATCATACAATTTATCTAAAATAACTTTGTGTTTTGGAAGGAACATTTTATGTTGTGCTTTAAAACGTAAGCACACAACAAAAATAGGTAATTACATTACGCTGGAATACATCATTTTCAGTTAGTTGTTTTTGAAAAAAAAAATGTCCGGACTTTTATTGAAATGTCCGGATTTTTGACAGGACTTTCAAAATTTTGAAATAGGTAATAATCCTTACTAATATTATAAATGCGAAAGTCCGTTTGTTTGTATGGTTGTTACGCCTTTGCGCCTTAACTTCTGAACCGATCATCATGAAATTTTGCATACACGTTGTCAGGGGTACAGAGAAAGACAGGGTACCTTTCATCCCGAAAAAAAGTTATATTCCCGAGGGATAGCAAAAAAACTTTTCACGCAGACGAAGTCGCGGGCGGAAGCTAGTAATAAATAAATCAAAATGGTAAATGGTAGGTAGCCATGAACATATTTTATTAACGGTGTGAAAACGTGATGAAAACAACGAATAATACCTAATAATTAGTTTTCAAAATTAGAAAATGAGGCGCGTGTGTGCGCTAGCGTACGACTACATTCTGTATCTACAGGGTCTCGGCGTTCGCTCCGCTACACAAGAATCGAATAGCTCAGTCGACAATCGCAGACGCTAAAACAGCCACTTGGGTACCATTTGATTACGCAACGTTATCGTTAACCACAGATCACACAGTAGGTACACACAGAACAACGCAAACGATCGAAAAAAAGTAGCGTCATTTCTGTATCTTAACCATTAACTTTTATTTATAATATTTATTTTTGTTTTATTTTATTATTTTTTCATTTATTTGCTATAAATAAAGAATATTGCAAAAAAGTAAAAAGAAATATAGTGTAATACTTAAGAAACCAAAAACAATATATCATGTCCTCTTTTATTAACCTATATTACTTTACTCTTTGAAATCGAGAGAATGAGCGGAGCGTTCATCGATAACGCCAGAGCGTTGAATGTTGTAGAAAGAAAAACGCTTGGAAACATAGAAATAGAATGTCAAAGAACAACAATGTCAATAAACAGGTGATCCGAAAACGAATCCATACATTTTATATGAGATACGTAAAATATGACTTAGATTCATAAAATATGACTATATACGGCAAAGGAAATTAATAAACTATGTTCCATACTGTTTTCTTCGTCGATAAACGAATAAATGTAGAGAAATTTGGTTTTAAAGAAATGTGTGGCAATATCTTATTTACCTGTGAAAAGTGTGATTACTTGGATTATTTCTTTTTGTCGCATCACAATTACTTAGAGCACAAGACACCATGGCTCCACGATACCTTTATTTTATATTATAATTAAGATTAACAAATATTTTAAACAAACTGTGATTGCTCATTTGCTAGGCGGGACGCTAGGGGCTCTTACTGTAAAAAATGTTGGCACATGTCACTTGATCCTTTGTCTCTTTTTTACATAGACCGTGTCCGTATGATGTTAACTTCTCTTTTCCACGCTTTGTTGGTCTTCTTGAGCGCAGCGAAAATTTTTCTATGTCTATGCTTGGAAACGTTTGCCACTTGAGTAGGCCCCCTGTTCCTTTTGTTTGTGCCATTTCCATACCATCATCGGATAACATATTATTGTCGTCACGTTTCATTTCATGTGACTGAAAACATAAACTTGTGAATTGAAATCAAATGAAAAACTTTTCATGGTTTTGGTACTAGTGATAGAAGTTACATATACTTTAATACAGAGTCTTCTTTAAAATATCAAGATAATAATTTAACATTTTAGCAAGTCCAAAATAATAATAAAACTTTTTACTATATCTGTTTATCATTCCTTTCGTAATTATGTGTTTAATGAATTAAGGCTTTTAACTGATATTGAAACGGCAAGGTTAGTATATTTTAGTTATTTTCATAGTGTAATGTCCTATGGACTGCTTTTGTGGGGCTCAGCTGCCAGTATTGAAAATATTTTTGCACTCCAAAAAAGAGCTGTTCGCGCCATATACAATCTTCGGCGAAGAGATAGCTTGAGAGAATTGTTTAAAGAAATAAATATCTTAACTTTGGCAGGCCAATACATATATGAAAATTTAGTTTATGTAAGGAAACACTATGATTCATTTGCTAAAAACAGAAATATTCACCAGTTTAATACAAGAAATAAAGATAAACTTGCCGTTCCAAGATTTAGGCTTGCAAAAACCAGAGGTTCATTTATGGGGAAAAGCATAGCCTTTATTAATAAAGTTCCGCAACAAGTGATTGATCTTCCTTTGCATGAATTTAAAAACCATGTTAAAAAAACGCTCATGAGTAAAGGTTATTATAAAGTAGATGATTATCTTAAAGATCAAAATGCGTGGAAATGATGTAACACATAACTTGCTACTATAAGTACTTTGTTGAAGTAATACAATGTAATAAGTCTATGTTGTTGCCAATAATCCTGTCACCCTGTTGTAATTATTTGGTAACGATATATTCAAGTTTGTAAATATCGTTACTTATGGCTGTTACAGCTGATAAGTTTCTTGCGCCCGTTCTTCTTGTCAGCTAAAAAAGTCTGGAACGGGTGGTAGGAAAATATAGACGATTCAAAAGTACTTAATTATTAAGTTTATTTGAATAAAGCTTATTTGACTTTGTTTTTGACTTTGAATGATTTAAAAATTGTTATTATTTTGATATCTACACCAGCCAATGTTTAATGTCCCCACTGCTGGAGCACACGCCTTACTTATGGGTGGATGGGACATATCCATAGCCCATCATGCAGACCCAATGGGAATTGTGCCTTCCGAAGCACGGAGGAACTCGAGGGTACAGAGAAGGACATAGGGTACCTTTCATTCCGAATAAAATACTCTTAGTAAATAATAACACTAATTTCATTAGCAAAGATTTTTAAGATAAATGTTTGGTTAAATTAACAATATTTTGGTGAACTTAGTTAACTTTTAGTATGAAGTAGCTGAAACGTTTTGTTGGTGTGTGTTGTGTACTTACAAATTTAGGCAAATTCAATGTCGGGACAGAATCTTTATTCAATTTTTTTTGTTTTAACGAATTAACATTGTAGCATTCTGTTTGAAAATGTATGCTGCATATACGGTGGTGTTTGGTAGGTATCCATGTAGTCTCCCTGCAAACTGCTTCTACCCATTTTCTTTTTCGTACTGGATCAACTGGGAATCTGCAAAATTATTTGCAAATTTTGCAATCCATACCCATTTCTATTAAAATTAAAGATGCTTATTATTTTTTTATAAAACTTAAATTCATTCACTTTACAAACACATCGATACTATTTATCGATATTTGTAACAGCCCTTTAATAATATAAAATGACAAGTAAATGAATGAGTGAATGATATAATCCAACCAAATTAAATGCACCATTTATAAAGCATTTACTTTACCAAAGGGTACTTTTTTAAAATGACGTGTTATACTTTGTTTACACACCAAAATTTATTTATTTTACGAAGAAATAGCTACTATAATAGGTTAAAAATGTACTTACGCGTGAAAAGAAACATTTCTTGATATTCCACTAGTATTTTTGCAGTACAATACGGAGCATTTGCCCATTTTTTCTATCAATGTTTCGCCTCGAGCTCTCGCGTCACACTGACAACGCAAAATCGTTTACTGAGGCTATCGGTCACAGTAAGTGGCAGAGGGGTAAAGGCGAATATGGCTGTCATTTCGCATCCAGTGGTTAATTCATCCAAGGGGTAGGAGGATGATGAATGCTATTTTTAAACAATACTAAATCATATACTAGAAAAAATACGACTCGCACCAGGATCAATACTCAGACGGGAATTGAACCCGCCCTTCCTGATCACACTGCCTAAAAATCAAATTGTCTACGAAGCAAAATGCCTAAATGTCATGTCTAAAAAGCATAATGTCTACTAAGCAAATTGTCTAAAACGCAGAATGTCTAAACAGTAGTTTGCCTAAGGATTAAAAAGGTCTAAGTTGCAAAACGTCCATGTCGCAAATTGTCCTACCTGTGCGTACACAGTATATATGTTACCGGCAATGTATGATACCTCGAAGGGGCTCGAGGGGGCTTGTGAGGGCTCGAGGGGGGTTTGAGGGGGCCCGGGCTCCGAGGTTGCTCGAGGGGGGTTTGAGGGGAGCTCGAGGGGGCTCAAGGGGGGGCTTATTTTACACATTACCGGTGGACCATCAGGCATTGTGTAACAATGCCTAGGCAAAGGCAAAGAAGGCATTTTAGACATTTTGCGTTTTAGTCATTCTGCATTTTAGACATTTTGCGGTTTAGTCATTCTGTAAGTTAGTCATTCTGCGTTTTGGTTATTTTGCCCTCTTAGTCTATTTGCTTTTTAGGCAGTGTGATCAGGAAGGGAACCCGCGACCTTTGGATACCCGGTCCAATGCTCTGGTGAAATAACGCTGGCTTGCAGCGTAAGAGTAGGATATACTAGAAGAAATTCGACGATGTCACTAGTGACTCGGTAGCTCAGCGCTCAGAGCATTGGACCGGATATCCAAAGATCGCGGGTTCGATCCCCGTCCGAGAACTGATCTGGCACGAATCGTATTTTTTCTAGTATATTATATAGTATTAAAACATATTTTTTGAATTATCCAAACCGTTTTATTTTGGTTTCGGATATTTGTACATAGGTTTTGTTCAAGAAGCTTATACCCCCAATGGAGATTGCACGGCCAGTGTCATAGTGAAGATTGAAAAAAGGTCCTTAAGAGGGTGCAGTCTGCACACTAGCGCCGCCATTGGAAATAAAATCATAGTGTTTAAATAAAAAAGAAATTATGAATTATCTCTCTGGAGTGCACTGCGAACAAGCTTTGCGGTACTTTTTATACCTTAAACAATATTTTCTAGCCTGTCGTTTTGTTATATGGACTTTTTTATTGCGAAAAGTGGCCACTTTTAACAATAAAAGTCCATTAAACTAAACGACAGGCTAGAAAATATTGCTTAAGTGATAAAAAGTACCACAAAGCGTGTTCGGAGTGCACTCCAGAGAGATAATTTACTAATTTGTCTTTATATAAGCACTATGTTTTTTTTTTCTAATGGCGGCGCTAGTGTGCAGACTGCGCAGCCTTAAGTGACGTGACGGCTTATTGCTACCTCTTTCTTTAGTGTTACAATACGTGTTCGTTGTTCGTCGTTCGTTCGTGAGAAACGAAAACGCATTGTAACACTAAAGAAAGAGGTAGCAATAAGCCGTCACGTCACTTAAGGACCTTTTTTCAATCTTCACTATGACACTGGCCGTGCAATCTCCATTGGAGGTATAAGCTTCTTGGTTTTGGTTCATACTATAATTACATCCCTGCAAAGTTTCAGCGACTGAGAATTTAATGTTGTGGTCTCCATACAAAAGATCGCTTCATTTCCTACACTATTTTTTCTAGTTGGAGTATTGAGATGAAAAAATAAATAAATTTAAAATATATTATAAACACGACTGCCCTGCCAAAAACGAACTAAAAAGTTAAATAACAAGTGTCATTGCAGTCGGGGGACCCTTTTGTGGACCAATTTTTGATCGAAGAGGTCCCCCGGCTGCAATGACACTTGTTTTTAACTTTCTAGTTCGTTTTTGGCAGAGCAGTCGTGTTTTTAATATTTTTTAAATTTATTTATTTTATTTCACACATTTTAGTGACAAGTCATATAGTTTTGAAATGTGCTCATTAAGGCCTTTCATTTGATGCCCATATTGTAATAATTGAAGAAAAAAATAATTTTTGCACATTTAAAAATGGCGTCGTACAGTCGCTATATTGATTTTTTCAAAAAAAAATATAGCCAGTAGCACTTGGAAAGATGTAATAATTCTAACGATATACAACACATCCAAATCTGTTGAGCCATTAAGAAGTTATGGTGGAATAAAGAAACTCACATACCCACAAACATACATGAACCCTGAACACATATACACTCCTTTTTGGGCAGTCGTGTAAAAAATGCACCAGTCTCAGAAATACAACTGTGTAGACCGCATCTAATTTCATGTTTCAGTTTTTGCATGATACTAGTACAAACATACAGACAGACAAAAATTAAAAAATAATTGTTTTGGCTTCTATTACTCTTAGAACTCATACGCATGCGGTTTTACATGCTGTTACCCGCAAAACGCATAGATAGGAGCACTTATATGCACCCCTATTTAATTTTTTCTTAAATATCTTCAATGTTTAGACATTGCGTTAGACATTCACCACAATTTAGAGCCGTCGATTTTTTTTCCCATAATCCCTATACCATACACTGTGCCATTGATATAACGACAAGGAAACGTTAAAAACGTATTTGCTTCCGGTGAAACTAAACTACTCATGTGAAAAAAATTATAACTTTGTTACTTTTCACAGATTTAAAGACAGGTACGTACGTAACCTACAATTAACTAGTATCATATTTGACTCGGTTAAGATAAAATTAATTTTAAATTTAAGATTTTTGGAATTTACAATAATGCTATTTTTATATAGTAAAATAATAATTTCAGGAATAATTTCGATAGCCATGCGTGTGTCAACAACCATTTATTTTCTCTGACGTTACATAAACAAATTAGGTACAGTTTTTCTCATAAAACCAAAGACAAATCATATATATTACTGAATAATATACTAGAAAAAATTCGACTTGTCACCAGAATATTTTCTCAGGCGGGAAGCGAACCCGCGAACGTTGGAAATCCGGTATAATGTTCTTCCAACTAACCTACCGGGTCATTAGTGACGTCGTCGAAATTTTTCTATTTAGTATAATATAAAAATAGCATTGTGAATGCTAAAATCATTCATCTTAATCGATTGTCAAACATCTGGGGCCAAACCGGCTAACTCACATGGCTATCGTAGTTGCTTTCATTTGACAGATAGATGTGACACATTGCTACTTCTTTTTGGCACAAATAAAACCTTACTAAAGAAAAGTAGCAATGTATCACATCCATCTGTCAAATGAAAACGATTACGATAGCCATGTAAGTTAGCTGGAAGAGCCCCTGGAAAGATGTTTAAATTAGATGTTGAGGCTAATTCCTCACATTAATGATATAACGCGCCCGTGGACGCACAGCGTGCCAACTACCAAACATGTGTGACAGGTAAAACAAACGAACCAATCACAAAGCTCTATTTCAACGGGTATGTATTACAATGCCGAAGTGGAAAAGACCGAATTTTACAAAACCAATGGGCGAAAGACTGAAAATTAAAAGGTCGAATGGTTGTTTGGCCGTACGTTTAAAATCACGAAAATACATTTTACCTAAAAGACTAAATCCCGAAATACACCTACGTTCTGTACCCCCGACCTTCTTAATACTGAATTAACGAATTAGTAAAAAACAAGCTGTAATTATACTATGAAGCTTATAGTACCTAATAAATTATGCCACAGTCTATTAGGTGCGACGATGAGCAGCGAGGAGGAGGTTAGGTGCCATTGCGACCAATAACGAACCGACCTACTGAATGTATGTGTGGGTAAATTAAGTATTGACATTTTACCTTTCGGGATTCCGAACTATCGTCATCTATCATTTGATAAATCGATTTTTCAAGTTTCGGTCTATCGGATATCGACATTTAGCATTTTCGGTATTTTGAAAGGTGTTTTATGCGTCGATATATCGGCAGGCGCGGTCCGAGGGGACACGTCACATAGAAAAAGCTTCTAAAAATTTACAGAAAAGCAATTATTATTATTAGTGACCCCCCCCCCCCCCCCCCCCCCAAATTTCCGGCTGCGACCGCGCCTGTATATCGGTCGTATGTGTTATGATTATAAATTTTCGGCATTATAATACATACCCATTTCAACGCAGTGTGTTCGCATAGGCAAGGCTCGTTTAAGTATTGTTGTCGAGTGTGTGTGACCACGGTCGGTAATGATCAAGTTAATGTGTTCCCAGACTGGGCCCTAAGGGGCGTAAGGCCCTAGTAGACAACTGGGCGCAGTATCTACCTCTGTACACACACACGGAGAGCATCAACCCGCACGCCGCTACGAAGGAGCCTGTCGAAAAGGTATCCATAATATTAGGAAGAAGTAAATGTACAGACGACGGCACATCAGATCAGACATCAGTTCATTTTACAACTGTCGTTACTTTAATTAGGGACAAGTATGTTCTGGAACAGGGATCTTTTTCACAAGTCGACATATTTGTAGATTTGTCAGTAATTCTTGACATTAGATTGGAAAGTCAAGTTTGCGTGACAAATTGTCGACTTGTGAAACCCTTATCCCTGTTTCTTAACATAATTTTAGAAACTGTAAAAAACGCTGACATATTATGTCACTGACAAATGTCAATTTCGTGAAATAGGGGCCCAGACTGACTTTATGCCCCTACGTAATAAAAGCTCTTTCCGTATGATGTGCTGTCGTGTGTACCAAGTTTTTTCCTTCATAATAGTTTATATTTAGGATCCCGTGCTGCTTAAAAATCGGAAAAGGGGCCCTTAAGACGAGAAGAAAAACCGAGTGTATATTTCTCTCGCCGGTTCTTTCATTATCGTTAACCGATATGGCATAACTTCTATGACGTTCACATGTGCTACAAACACATTGCCTACTAAATAAAAACATGACACCATACCTAACCTTACCAAAAAAGTATGTTTTGGCAAAACGCAGTCAAATAATCTGAAAATCTAAAACTTGTATTATTAATCCAATTTATGTAACAATTTTGTACTGAACAGTCAGTGTGCAAGTTAATCTTGCATCTTGAAATAACGTAGTTGCATGTTAATTTAAAACTCACATCTAACTGTAAATTTTCCTTCTAAAATGCAAGCAGCAGGAAGAAGAATTTGAAGAGGAAGAAGAAGAGATAGTCCGCAAACCGTCATCTTTGGCGGAATTGAAGCGGAAACAGACCACCGCCGTGGTCCTGCTGGGCGTTATAGGAGCGGAGTTCGGGCAGGACATTACTAGTGAAGGTAAGGAGATTACTAGTGAAGGTAAGGAGATTACTAGTGAAGGTAAGGAGATTACTAGTGAAGGTAAGGAGATTATTAGTGAAGGTAATGACATTAGTAGTGAAAGTAAGGAGATTACTAGTGAAGGTTTGGGCATTACTAGTAAAGATAAGGACATTACTAGTGAAGGTAAGAACATTACTAGTGAAAGTAAGGAGGGTTCAAAGGTAGAAGAAGAGATAGTCCGCAAGCCTTCCTCATTGGGCGAGCTGAAGCGCAAACAGAGCACTACCGTGGTCCGGCTTGGCATTATAGGCGCGGAGTTCGGGCAGGACATTACTAGTAAAAGTAATGGCATTACTAGTGAAGGATAGGGCATTACTAGTGAAGGTAAGGTTAGAAGGAAGAAGAGGAGATAGTCTGCCAATCATCCAGTCCAGCTGAAGCGCAAACAGACCACTGCCGCACACCGGTTGGGGTTGTCATTACGCATTTCATCATCAATCCCTAGGAAATTTTAAACAGGGTAAAAATTACTATGTTTTAATACAGTTTTAAACTGTTTGTGTGCCAAATTTCAGCCGTTATTGAGTAACAAACATCCAAACTCTCACATTTATAATATTAGTAGGATTCATTGTAATGTTGTTACGACTTTTTTGCTACTTATTCCACAGAATACATAATAGTACAAGTACAGAAGATGCACTTCGCAAAATCATTTAAATAAATGCCGACTTGCTCCGACACAATAAAGTGCAATTTAACACCGCTCCCTTTTCTACAATTATATTCACCTAGAAGTCGTCTCTTTTTCTATCGCGTAGCTTTTATCACAGATAATATAATACTATAGCTTTTATCTTTTCTGACGTATATAATATTGTTCCGTCCGGACCTCCGGACGGACCCACCGGCTATTTGTAGCTTCATACCTAAAGTGCGGGGTGCGCCTGGCTTTCTTATTCTTAAATTGACTTGTATGTATCGTAGGATAATTGTACAGACAGGATTTTTACAAAAATCCATACCATCATTTGCGCGCGCTGATTGGCTGACGTCATCGTTATAGACTGACGGATGCTCTGATTGGCTATTTGTTAGTGTTGTGATTATTGTCAAATATTTCTCTAGTGTTTTGTAAGAATTTTAGGTTTTTTATTTTAAAAAAAATCTGAGTGCTCACATCAATTAAGAGACATTGAAGTACGATGGGTGAAGTTAGTGAATTGGATGTTATCAAGTGCCGGGCTCAATCAGTGCAGACAAATTAGAAGTTATATCTTAAAAATAACTTTTCTACACAGAGCTAAGAAAGTTCTACAGCACTTGTCAATATGGTTGTGCAAAACCTAAATGGACTTTCGAGCTAATTAATGTACTTAAAACTTCAATTGAATAATTAAACTCGGCAAAATAACCCCAAAACCCATCAGCAATATGTTCTGACCAATCAGACTGAAGTTGTTATAAATCGTCTCTTAGATTATCCAATCAGCATTCAAGTTTACGATTTTCCGAAACATACTAGTATTTTTACAACGATCCTAAAAATTGCTCGGACGATTGTGATTTATCTTAGATTTCAATTATCCGGTTCTTTACAATCGACCTAGGATTTTTGTAAAGATCCGGTTTATACGATTATCCTACGACATATGTACTGGAATTTTTGATTCACCCACCTTGTATCAAAACAATATAAAGACTAACCATTGATATTGTCGCCCGTAAGCTTCGTTTTTGCTTATTCGGTTATAATTTGCGGCAGGAGCAGCGGGCAACAAGCGGCGCAAGGACGGCGACAGCAGGAAGAGTTCCGTTGTCGAAGGTTGTATCGTTATTTTGTTTTTGCACATTTTGTAGCGGTCTCACTTCACCTTTGTAGTTTGATGTTAGATGTTTATTTTATCTGAATTGTAAATGTATTCTTGTTGTGACATCTTAAGGGTGCATGATAGGAAAACATGGTTTGCGCGGGCCATATTTTCATACGGAAAACGTAAAGTTGTAGCCACAAAAAAAACATATGACAAGCTAAAAGATTATCTAGTAGCTACAAGCATTAAATTGCGTATAAACCTCACAGATGATTATTTAAAAAATCAGATATCATCAAAAGCGCTTGTCGCGGGTCATATTTTTGGCGTAAATAATAGCGGAAACGTATTGAATTCTTCATCAAAATACACTTTAACGTACTGGTGTAGTTGCTCCAATAACTTTTTTCCAAGAAAGATAATTGTGCTAAAGATAATGATGAAAAAACAACGAAGAACATCGCAAAAGTGCAGAAGTGAGGTTATTTTCCATACTCTTTACACGTAAAGAAAAAGAGAGAGATAAGTGATTCCGCATAACGGACTCTGAACGCCGGTAGTACATCTCCGCCGCGAAACTATTACCAATGAAACCGCAGTAGGTTCCGGCATAAATTGTAAGTTGAACGACAAGCGAAACAGATGCGAAACAGCCTGTTCTAACTTATGATTTAATTATAATGCTTTCTCTTTCACGCACAATTCGCTTGATCGACTCGGACCGTTGGCACACTTTCAACCGCGAAAATAATGACGCGAAACCGCTACGTAGATGTGATCGTCATATACCGTTGTCGATAGAAGACAACTTATAGCGGAACTACTGCGGTTGCGTTGGCATTGTTTCGCGGCGGAGATGTGCTACATGCGTTATTGTTGTGTTTACATGTATTTTTTAGTAATGTGAATATATTCTGAGATTCAGGCTATTTAAAAACGATCACCATTAAATCCACAATTTACTTCAAAAGTTTTACACTAAAAATTACTTGAAAAATGGGACATGTTTAAGGAAGAGATGTAAAAACTGTGTTTTTGATACTAAATAATATGTAGTTCCTACATATTTTTCATACTTTGAAATCTTAGCTGCTACGTAGCGGTGCTGTATATTCTATTCGGCATCCATTTATATGCCGAAAGCCGTCCTGGCTGCATTTGCAGTTGTTAACACCAATCCGCATTGGGCCCGCGTGGTGGGTTATGGCCCATCCACCTAAAAGGAAGGCCTGTGCCCCAGCAGTGGGGACATTAAAAATGGCTGATGTCGACGTTTTACGTGCCAACCAGTTATCAGGGGGTCAAGACTGCTAATGTTTTCGTCAAAATCGTAGTTCAATGGTGTCCTAATAGTAATGCTTTTTGACACAGTTCTTGTTTCTTAAACCCAAAATCAAAACACAATATGTTTCCGTTTTGGGTTTAAGAAACACAATGTGTTTCAGTTTTAAGTTTAAGAAACAACAAATGTGTTAAAAAGCATTACCATTCAAACACCATTGAACTACAATTTTGACGAAAACATTAACAGACTTGACCCCTTGGCCATGGTTATCTCTGAGGAACAAGGGGGAAGTTTTCAGTGTAAAGCTTAGTAGTAGGTATGAACCTCTATACAAAAAAAAGTTGGGAGTTACAAGTCGTGATAAAGTTTGGCCACATGGTGGAAACTGATCTGTAGGCTGTTTCTAACTAATATTGAGCTGGGCCAAGCTATCCTTACATACAGTTCCATACGGCGGCGGGTTGAATAGCGCACTTTTCCCGGCTCCATTCTAAAAACTATAACAATTCAGGTTTAGCTAATAGGTCAAATGTGGTATCATTTTCGGATAAATCAATAACGTGGGACTTATTTCTGATATAAAAAAATCAGTTTATTAAGCAGTTTCTGAAAAATTACACAATAACCAACATTTTTAAACTTCATTTTTTTTAGTTTAGGTGTTGGCACTTGTTTCAGTATTTAAAAAAAAACTACTTTAAAGAAGCGTTTTTCAGGTTAATTTGTTGTATGCTTTTGTTATGCTAACTATATTTTATACAATTTGAGCCTAACCCAAGTAGTTTAAGTCCATTGTTTGCGGACATACAGCTAGTCAAAAATATGCATTTTTTCACGAAATAAAAAAGGTTTCCGTTTCGTTCAGAAGCATTTCTCAGTTTTTTTGTTTATATTTCTGTAAAGTTAATTAAATTTTCTACAATTTGAGCTTAATTTGAGTAGTCTAGGTCTTAGTAGGTATAAACCTCTATACTAAAAAAAGTTGGGAGTTACAAGTCGTGATAAAGTTTGGCCACATGATAGAAACTGATCTGTAGGCTGATGCTGTTAGTTCCATACGGCGGCGGGTTGAATAGCGCACTTTTCCCGGCTTCATTCTAAAAACTATAACAATTCAGGTTTAGCTAATAGGTCAAATGTGGTATCATTTTCGGATAAATCAATAACGTAGAACTTGTTTCTGATATAAAAAAAATCAATTTATTAAGCAGTTTCTGAAAAATTACACAATAACCAACATTTTTAAACTTCATTTTTTTAGTTTAGGTATTGGCACTTGTTTCAGTATTTTCAAAAAAACTACTTAAAAGAAGCGTTTTTCAGGTTAATTTGTTATATGCTTTTGTTATGATAACTATATTTTATACAATTTGAGCTTAACCCAAGTAGTTAAAGTTCATTGTTTGCGGACATACAGCTAGTCAAAAATTTGCATTTTTTCACGAAATAAAAAAGGTTTCCGTTTCTTTCAGAAACATTTTTCAGGTTTTTTGTTTATATTTCTGTAAAGTTAATTAAATTTTCTACAATTTGAAGTTAATTTGAGTAGTCTAGGTCTATTGGTTGCAGAGACATAGCTGGTTAAAAATGGGCTTTTTATTGAAATTAATTGAAAAAATCTTATTTTTGACTAGCTGTGTCTTTGCAACTAGTAAACCTAGACTACTCAAATCAGGCTCAAATTGTAGAAAATGTAATTAACTTTACAGAAATATAAACAAAAAAACTGAGAAATGCTTCCGAAGGAAACGGAAACCCCTTTTATTTCGTGAAAAAATGCATATTTTTGACTAGCTGTGTTTCCGCAAACAATGGACCTCAACTACTTGGGTTAGGCGCAAATTGTATAAAATATAGTTAACATAACAAAAGCATAAAACAAATTAACCTAAAAAACGCTTCTTTAAAGTAGTTTTTTTGAAAATACTGAAACAAGTGCCAATACCTAAACTAAAAAAAATTAAGTTTAAATATGTTGGTTATTGTGTATTTTTTCAGAGACTGCGTAATAAATTGCATTTTTTTATACCAGAAATAAATTCTACGTTATTGATTTATCCGAAAATGATACCACATTTGACCTATTAGTTAAACCTGAATTGTTATAGTTTTTAGAATGGAGCCGGGAAAAGTGCGCTATTCAACCCGCCGCCGTATGGAACTGTATGTAAGGATAGTTTGGCCCAGCTCAATATTAGTTAGAAACAGCCTACAGATCAGTTTCTATCATGTGGCCAAACTTTATCACGACTTGTAACTCCCAACTTTTTTTTGTATAGAGGTTCATACCTACTATCTATTGGTTGCAGAGACATAGCTGGTTAAAAGTGGGCTTTTTATTGAAATTAATTGAAAAAATCTTATCTTTGACTAGCTGTGTCTTTGCAACTAGTAAACCTAGACTACTCAAGTTAAGTTCAAATTGTAGAAAAATTAATTAACTTTACAGAAAAATAAAAAAAAACTGAGAAATGCTTCCGAACGAAACGGAAACCCCTTTTATTTCATGAAAAAATGCATATTTTTGACTAGCTGTGTCTCCGCAAACAATGGGCCTCAACTACTTGGGTTAGGCGCAAATTGTATAAAATATAGTTAACATAACAAAAGCATAAAACAAATTAACCTGAAAAACACTTCTTTAAAGTAGTTTTTTTGAAAATACTGAAACAAGTGCCAATACCTAAACTAAAAAAATGAAGTTTAAAAATGTTTGTTATTGTGTAATTTTTCAGAAACTGATTAATAAATTGATTTTTTTAATATCGGAAAAAAGTCCCACGTTATTGATTTATCCGAAAATGATACCGCATTTGACCTATTAGCTAAACATGAATTGTTATTGTTTTTAGAATGAAGCCGGGAAAAGTGCGCTATTCAACCCGCCGCCGTATGGAACTGTATGTAATAGCTTGGCCCAGCTCAATATTAGTTAGAAACAGCCTACAGATCAGTTTCTATCATGTGGCCAAACTTTATTACGACTTGTAACTCCCAACTTTTTTTAGTATAGAGGTTCATACCTACTATAGTGTGGAATGTTTTTTTTTAATGGAATAAAGAAAATGTTTATTTTTATGTACAGGCTTTACCCTAAGCGCTTCAAACAACCTGGCCCGCCTAACTGCATTGGCCCTCACACACCTACTGCTATCTCCACCATGCGCGCGATTGCCCGCGCACACGCCGCTGCGAAGAGCTGCTGTGGATCTACTGGGGCGCGGGTTCACTGTGTGGGAGCCATACCTTGATGTTAGCCACGTACTGTTAGGTGAGTGTCTTATAATGCCGCATTAATGTAACTGTATTAACTACACAAGATGTTTTCCGGCTACTGTACAATCATCTACTTACTGCTAACTCCGCGGCTGCCCGCTCACACGCCCTTACGACGAGCGGCAGTGAATCTACTGGGGCGCGGGTTCACTGTGTGGGAGCCATACCTTGATGTTAGCCACGTACTGTTAGGTGAGTGTCTTATAATGCCGCATTAATGTAACTGTATTAACTACACAAGATGTTTTCCGGCTACTGTACAATCATCTACTTACTGCTAACTCTGCGGCTGCCCGCTCACACGCCCTTACGACGAGCGGCAGTGAATCTACTGGGGCGCGGGTTCACTGTGTGGGAGCCATACCTTGATGTTAGCCACGTACTGTTAGGTGAGTGTCTTATAATGCCGCATTAATGTAACTGTATTAACTACACAAGATGTTTTCCGGCTACTGTACAATCATCTACTTACTGCTAACTCCGCGGCTGCCCGCTCACACGCCCTTACGACGAGCGGCAGTGAATCTACTGGGGCGCGGGTTCACTGTGTGGGAGCCATACCTTGATGTTAGCCACGTACTGTTAGGTGAGTGTCTTATAATGCCGCATTAATGTAACTGTATTAACTACACAAGATGTTTTCCGGCTACTGTACAATCATCTACTTACTGCTAACTCCGCGGCTGCCCGCTCACACGCCCTTACGACGAGCGGCAGTGAATCTACTGGGGCGCGGGTTCACTGTGTGGGAGCCATACCTTGATGTTAGCCACGTACTGTTAGGTGAGTGTCTTATAATGCCGCATTAATGTAACTGTATTAACTACACAAGATGTTTTCCGGCTACTGTACAATCATCTACTTACTGCTAACTCTGCGGCTGCCCGCTCACACGCCCTTACGACGAGCGGCAGTGAATCTACTGGGGCGCGGGTTCACTGTGTGGGAGCCATACCTTGATGTTAGCCACGTACTGTTAGGTGAGTGTCTTATAATGCCGCATTAATGTAACTGTATTAACTACACAAGATGTTTTCCGGCTACTGTACAATCATCTACTTACTGCTAACTCTGCGGCTGCCCGCTCACACGCCCTTACGACGAGCGGCAGTGAATCTACTGGGGCGCGGGTTCACTGTGTGGGAGCCATACCTTGATGTTAGCCACGTACTGTTAGGTGAGTGTCTTATAATGCCGCATTAATGTAACTGTATTAACTACACAAGATGTTTTCCGGCTACTGTACAATCATCTACTTACTGCTAACTCCGCGGCTGCCCGCTCACACGCCCTTACGACGAGCGGCAGTGAATCTACTGGGGCGCGGGTTCACTGTGTGGGAGCCATACCTTGATGTTAGCCACCGTACTGTTAGGTGAGTGTCTTATAATGCCGCATTAATGTAACTGTATTAACTACACAAGATGTTTTCCGGCTACTGTACAATCATCTACTTACTGCTAACTCCGCGGCTGCCCGCTCACACGCCCTTACGACGAGCGGCAGTGAATCTACTGGGGCGCGGGTTCACTGTGTGGGAGCCATACCTTGATGTTAGCCACGTACTGTTAGGTGAGTGTCTTATAATGCCGCATTAATGTAACTGTATTAACTACACAAGATGTTTTCCGGCTACTGTACAATCATCTACTTACTGCTAACTCTGCGGCTGCCCGCTCACACGCCCTTACGACGAGCGGCAGTGAATCTACTGGGGCGCGGGTTCACTGTGTGGGAGCCATACCTTGATGTTAGCCACGTACTGTTAGGTGAGTGTCTTATAATGCCGCATTAATGTAACTGTATTAACTACACAAGATGTTTTCCGGCTACTGTACAATCATCTACTTACTGCTAACTCCGCGGCTGCCCGCTCACACGCCCTTACGACGAGCGGCAGTGAATCTACTGGGGCGCGGGTTCACTGTGTGGGAGCCATACCTTGATGTTAGCCACGTACTGTTAGGTGAGTGTCTTATAATGCCGCATTAATGTAACTGTATTAACTACACAAGATGTTTTCCGGCTACTGTACAATCATCTACTTACTGCTAACTCCGCGGCTGCCCGCTCACACGCCCTTACGACGAGCGGCAGTGAATCTACTGGGGCGCGGGTTCACTGTGTGGGAGCCATACCTTGATGTTAGCCACGTACTGTTAGGTGAGTGTCTTATAATGCCGCATTAATGTAACTGTATTAACTACACAAGATGTTTTCCGGCTACTGTACAATCATCTACTTACTGCTAACTCCGCGGCTGCCCGCTCACACGCCCTTACGACGAGCGGCAGTGAATCTACTGGGGCGCGGGTTCACTGTGTGGGAGCCATACCTTGATGTTAGCCACGTACTGTTAGGTGAGTGTCTTATAATGCCGCATTAATGTAACTGTATTAACTACACAAGATGTTTTCCGGCTACTGTACAATCATCTACTTACTGCTAACTCCGCGGCTGCCCGCTCACACGCCCTTACGACGAGCGGCAGTGAATCTACTGGGGCGCGGGTTCACTGTGTGGGAGCCATACCTTGATGTTAGCCACCGTACTGTTAGGTGAGTGTCTTATAATGCCGCATTAATGTAACTGTATTAACTACACAAGATGTTTTCCGGCTACTGTACAATCATCTACTTACTGCTAACTCCGCGGCTGCCCGCTCACACGCCCTTACGACGAGCGGCAGTGAATCTACTGGGGCGCGGGTTCACTGTGTGGGAGCCATACCTTGATGTTAGCCACGTACTGTTAGGTGAGTGTCTTATAATGCCGCATTAATGTAACTGTATTAACTACACAAGATGTTTTCCGGCTACTGTACAATCATCTACTTACTGCTAACTCCGCGGCTGCCCGCTCACACGCCCTTACGACGAGCGGCAGTGAATCTACTGGGGCGCGGGTTCACTGTGTGGGAGCCATACCTTGATGTTAGCCACGTACTGTTAGGTGAGTGTCTTATAATGCCGCATTAATGTAACTGTATTAACTACACAAGATGTTTTCCGGCTACTGTACAATCATCTACTTACTGCTAACTCCGCGGCTGCCCGCTCACACGCCCTTACGACGAGCGGCAGTGAATCTACTGGGGCGCGGGTTCACTGTGTGGGAGCCATACCTTGATGTTAGCCACGTACTGTTAGGTGAGTGTCTTATAATGCCGCATTAATGTAACTGTATTAACTACACAAGATGTTTTCCGGCTACTGTACAATCATCTACTTACTGCTAACTCCGCGGCTGCCCGCTCACACGCCCTTACGACGAGCGGCAGTGAATCTACTGGGGCGCGGGTTCACTGTGTGGGAGCCATACCTTGATGTTAGCCACGTACTGTTAGGTGAGTGTCTTATAATGCCGCATTAATGTAACTGTATTAACTACACAAGATGTTTTCCGGCTACTGTACAATCATCTACTTACTGCTAACTCCGCGGCTGCCCGCTCACACGCCCTTACGACGAGCGGCAGTGAATCTACTGGGGCGCGGGTTCACTGTGTGGGAGCCATACCTTGATGTTAGCCACCGTACTGTTAGGTGAGTGTCTTATAATGCCGCATTAATGTAACTGTATTAACTACACAAGATGTTTTCCGGCTACTGTACAATCATCTACTTACTGCTAACTCCGCGGCTGCCCGCTCACACGCCCTTACGACGAGCGGCAGTGAATCTACTGGGGCGCGGGTTCACTGTGTGGGAGCCATACCTTGATGTTAGCCACGTACTGTTAGGTGAGTGTCTTATAATGCCGCATTAATGTAACTGTATTAACTACACAAGATGTTTTCCGGCTACTGTACAATCATCTACTTACTGCTAACTCCGCGGCTGCCCGCTCACACGCCCTTACGACGAGCGGCAGTGAATCTACTGGGGCGCGGGTTCACTGTGTGGGAGCCATACCTTGATGTTAGCCACGTACTGTTAGGTGAGTGTCTTATAATGCCGCATTAATGTAACTGTATTAACTACACAAGATGTTTTCCGGCTACTGTACAATCATCTACTTACTGCTAACTCCGCGGCTGCCCGCTCACACGCCCTTACGACGAGCGGCAGTGAATCTACTGGGGCGCGGGTTCACTGTGTGGGAGCCATACCTTGATGTTAGCCACCGTACTGTTAGGTGAGTGTCTTATAATGCCGCATTAATGTAACTGTATTAACTACACAAGATGTTTTCCGGCTACTGTACAATCATCTACTTACTGCTAACTCCGCGGCTGCCCGCTCACACGCCCTTACGACGAGCGGCAGTGAATCTACTGGGGCGCGGGTTCACTGTGTGGGAGCCATACCTTGATGTTAGCCACGTACTGTTAGGTGAGTGTCTTATAATGCCGCATTAATGTAACTGTATTAACTACACAAGATGTTTTCCGGCTACTGTACAATCATCTACTTACTGCTAACTCCGCGGCTGCCCGCTCACACGCCCTTACGACGAGCGGCAGTGAATCTACTGGGGCGCGGGTTCACTGTGTGGGAGCCATACCTTGATGTTAGCCACGTACTGTTAGGTGAGTGTCTTATAATGCCGCATTAATGTAACTGTATTAACTACACAAGATGTTTTCCGGCTACTGTACAATCATCTACTTACTGCTAACTCCGCGGCTGCCCGCTCACACGCCCTTACGACGAGCGGCAGTGAATCTACTGGGGCGCGGGTTCACTGTGTGGGAGCCATACCTTGATGTTAGCCACGTACTGTTAGGTGAGTGTCTTATAATGCCGCATTAATGTAACTGTATTAACTACACAAGATGTTTTCCGGCTACTGTACAATCATCTACTTACTGCTAACTCCGCGGCTGCCCGCTCACACGCCCTTACGACGAGCGGCAGTGAATCTACTGGGGCGCGGGTTCACTGTGTGGGAGCCATACCTTGATGTTAGCCACGTACTGTTAGGTGAGTGTCTTATAATGCCGCATTAATGTAACTGTATTAACTACACAAGATGTTTTCCGGCTACTGTACAATCATCTACTTACTGCTAACTCCGCGGCTGCCCGCTCACACGCCCTTACGACGAGCGGCAGTGAATCTACTGGGGCGCGGGTTCACTGTGTGGGAGCCATACCTTGATGTTAGCCACGTACTGTTAGGTGAGTGTCTTATAATGCCGCATTAATGTAACTGTATTAACTACACAAGATGTTTTCCGGCTACTGTACAATCATCTACTTACTGCTAACTCCGCGGCTGCCCGCTCACACGCCCTTACGACGAGCGGCAGTGAATCTACTGGGGCGCGGGTTCACTGTGTGGGAGCCATACCTTGATGTTAGCCACGTACTGTTAGGTGAGTGTCTTATAATGCCGCATTAATGTAACTGTATTAACTACACAAGATGTTTTCCGGCTACTGTACAATCATCTACTTACTGCTAACTCCGCGGCTGCCCGCTCACACGCCCTTACGACGAGCGGCAGTGAATCTACTGGGGCGCGGGTTCACTGTGTGGGAGCCATACCTTGATGTTAGCCACCGTACTGTTAGGTGAGTGTCTTATAATGCCGCATTAATGTAACTGTATTAACTACACAAGATGTTTTCCGGCTACTGTACAATCATCTACTTACTGCTAACTCCGCGGCTGCCCGCTCACACGCCCTTACGACGAGCGGCAGTGAATCTACTGGGGCGCGGGTTCACTGTGTGGGAGCCATACCTTGATGTTAGCCACGTACTGTTAGGTGAGTGTCTTATAATGCCGCATTAATGTAACTGTATTAACTACACAAGATGTTTTCCGGCTACTGTACAATCATCTACTTACTGCTAACTCCGCGGCTGCCCGCTCACACGCCCTTACGACGAGCGGCAGTGAATCTACTGGGGCGCGGGTTCACTGTGTGGGAGCCATACCTTGATGTTAGCCACGTACTGTTAGGTGAGTGTCTTATAATGCCGCATTAATGTAACTGTATTAACTACACAAGATGTTTTCCGGCTACTGTACAATCATCTACTTACTGCTAACTCCGCGGCTGCCCGCTCACACGCCCTTACGACGAGCGGCAGTGAATCTACTGGGGCGCGGGTTCACTGTGTGGGAGCCATACCTTGATGTTAGCCACCGTACTGTTAGGTGAGTGTCTTATAATGCCGCATTAATGTAACTGTATTAACTACACAAGATGTTTTCCGGCTACTGTACAATCATCTACTTACTGCTAACTCCGCGGCTGCCCGCTCACACGCCCTTACGACGAGCGGCAGTGAATCTACTGGGGCGCGGGTTCACTGTGTGGGAGCCATACCTTGATGTTAGCCACGTACTGTTAGGTGAGTGTCTTATAATGCCGCATTAATGTAACTGTATTAACTACACAAGATGTTTTCCGGCTACTGTACAATCATCTACTTACTGCTAACTCCGCGGCTGCCCGCTCACACGCCCTTACGACGAGCGGCAGTGAATCTACTGGGGCGCGGGTTCACTGTGTGGGAGCCATACCTTGATGTTAGCCACGTACTGTTAGGTGAGTGTCTTATAATGCCGCATTAATGTAACTGTATTAACTACACAAGATGTTTTCCGGCTACTGTACAATCATCTACTTACTGCTAACTCCGCGGCTGCCCGCTCACACGCCCTTACGACGAGCGGCAGTGAATCTACTGGGGCGCGGGTTCACTGTGTGGGAGCCATACCTTGATGTTAGCCACGTACTGTTAGGTGAGTGTCTTATAATGCCGCATTAATGTAACTGTATTAACTACACAAGATGTTTTCCGGCTACTGTACAATCATCTACTTACTGCTAACTCCGCGGCTGCCCGCTCACACGCCCTTACGACGAGCGGCAGTGAATCTACTGGGGCGCGGGTTCACTGTGTGGGAGCCATACCTTGATGTTAGCCACCGTACTGTTAGGTGAGTGTCTTATAATGCCGCATTAATGTAACTGTATTAACTACACAAGATGTTTTCCGGCTACTGTACAATCATCTACTTACTGCTAACTCCGCGGCTGCCCGCTCACACGCCCTTACGACGAGCGGCAGTGAATCTACTGGGGCGCGGGTTCACTGTGTGGGAGCCATACCTTGATGTTAGCCACGTACTGTTAGGTGAGTGTCTTATAATGCCGCATTAATGTAACTGTATTAACTACACAAGATGTTTTCCGGCTACTGTACAATCATCTACTTACTGCTAACTCCGCGGCTGCCCGCTCACACGCCCTTACGACGAGCGGCAGTGAATCTACTGGGGCGCGGGTTCACTGTGTGGGAGCCATACCTTGATGTTAGCCACGTACTGTTAGGTGAGTGTCTTATAATGCCGCATTAATGTAACTGTATTAACTACACAAGATGTTTTCCGGCTACTGTACAATCATCTACTTACTGCTAACTCCGCGGCTGCCCGCTCACACGCCCTTACGACGAGCGGCAGTGAATCTACTGGGGCGCGGGTTCACTGTGTGGGAGCCATACCTTGATGTTAGCCACCGTACTGTTAGGTGAGTGTCTTATAATGCCGCATTAATGTAACTGTATTAACTACACAAGATGTTTTCCGGCTACTGTACAATCATCTACTTACTGCTAACTCCGCGGCTGCCCGCTCACACGCCCTTACGACGAGCGGCAGTGAATCTACTGGGGCGCGGGTTCACTGTGTGGGAGCCATACCTTGATGTTAGCCACGTACTGTTAGGTGAGTGTCTTATAATGCCGCATTAATGTAACTGTATTAACTACACAAGATGTTTTCCGGCTACTGTACAATCATCTACTTACTGCTAACTCCGCGGCTGCCCGCTCACACGCCCTTACGACGAGCGGCAGTGAATCTACTGGGGCGCGGGTTCACTGTGTGGGAGCCATACCTTGATGTTAGCCACGTACTGTTAGGTGAGTGTCTTATAATGCCGCATTAATGTAACTGTATTAACTACACAAGATGTTTTCCGGCTACTGTACAATCATCTACTTACTGCTAACTCCGCGGCTGCCCGCTCACACGCCCTTACGACGAGCGGCAGTGAATCTACTGGGGCGCGGGTTCACTGTGTGGGAGCCATACCTTGATGTTAGCCACGTACTGTTAGGTGAGTGTCTTATAATGCCGCATTAATGTAACTGTATTAACTACACAAGATGTTTTCCGGCTACTGTACAATCATCTACTTACTGCTAACTCCGCGGCTGCCCGCTCACACGCCCTTACGACGAGCGGCAGTGAATCTACTGGGGCGCGGGTTCACTGTGTGGGAGCCATACCTTGATGTTAGCCACCGTACTGTTAGGTGAGTGTCTTATAATGCCGCATTAATGTAACTGTATTAACTACACAAGATGTTTTCCGGCTACTGTACAATCATCTACTTACTGCTAACTCCGCGGCTGCCCGCTCACACGCCCTTACGACGAGCGGCAGTGAATCTACTGGGGCGCGGGTTCACTGTGTGGGAGCCATACCTTGATGTTAGCCACGTACTGTTAGGTGAGTGTCTTATAATGCCGCATTAATGTAACTGTATTAACTACACAAGATGTTTTCCGGCTACTGTACAATCATCTACTTACTGCTAACTCCGCGGCTGCCCGCTCACACGCCCTTACGACGAGCGGCAGTGAATCTACTGGGGCGCGGGTTCACTGTGTGGGAGCCATACCTTGATGTTAGCCACGTACTGTTAGGTGAGTGTCTTATAATGCCGCATTAATGTAACTGTATTAACTACACAAGATGTTTTCCGGCTACTGTACAATCATCTACTTACTGCTAACTCCGCGGCTGCCCGCTCACACGCCCTTACGACGAGCGGCAGTGAATCTACTGGGGCGCGGGTTCACTGTGTGGGAGCCATACCTTGATGTTAGCCACCGTACTGTTAGGTGAGTGTCTTATAATGCCGCATTAATGTAACTGTATTAACTACACAAGATGTTTTCCGGCTACTGTACAATCATCTACTTACTGCTAACTCCGCGGCTGCCCGCTCACACGCCCTTACGACGAGCGGCAGTGAATCTACTGGGGCGCGGGTTCACTGTGTGGGAGCCATACCTTGATGTTAGCCACGTACTGTTAGGTGAGTGTCTTATAATGCCGCATTAATGTAACTGTATTAACTACACAAGATGTTTTCCGGCTACTGTACAATCATCTACTTACTGCTAACTCCGCGGCTGCCCGCTCACACGCCCTTACGACGAGCGGCAGTGAATCTACTGGGGCGCGGGTTCACTGTGTGGGAGCCATACCTTGATGTTAGCCACCGTACTGTTAGGTGAGTGTCTTATAATGCCGCATTAATGTAACTGTATTAACTACACAAGATGTTTTCCGGCTACTGTACAATCATCTACTTACTGCTAACTCCGCGGCTGCCCGCTCACACGCCCTTACGACGAGCGGCAGTGAATCTACTGGGGCGCGGGTTCACTGTGCGGGAGCCTTACCTTGATGTCAGCCACGTCCTGTTAGGTGAATGTTTTTGAAGATAATGCCACGTTGATGTAACAGTCTTATCTACATACATACAATCATCCATCTGCTAACTCCGTGACTGCGCGCTCAGACGCCCTTACGACGAGCGGTCGTGAATCTACTGGGACAAGGCTTCAAAGTTACCTCGTTTGTATGAAAATAGGCCTGTGATTCCATACTTTTGCTCGCGAGTGTATAATCTACTTTCTACATTATTGTTTTGGAACCGATAAATCAAGAAATACTGTGTAAAATCTTTGTTCAAAGATGTGTATTTGGCGTTATACGGCTCTCGTCATCTTACCTTTATTCAATCTAACTTTAATTGTATGAACATTGTAATTGTGGAGAAAATAAAGCATATTTTTATTTATTTATTTATCTTAAAATGCAATAGCTGAATGCATTAATTAGGTTCCCATGTTCACTTCATGCTTCTATCCACAGGTTTGCTAGAGATGTGCTCGGACGCGGACAAACTAGTGCCGTCTATGACGTACGGCCTGCCGCTCACGCCGCAGGCCGACTCGTGCCGCACCGCGAGGCACGCGCTCACACTTATCGCTACTGCTAGGTGAGGCATAGTCTATATTGTTTTTGAGCCTTTAAAGGCACCTAGGGACATATTTAATGGGTATAATTTTAACAATCAAAAAATAAATGGACATTCTATGACCAAATTAATAAGACTTGTCGCCATAATAATAGATCTGTCATCTGTTAATTAAATAGCGTACAAGCTAGTGTGCCACAATTAAACAGTCTATTCAATGTGAGTAAAAGATAAAAAATTATAATAGTTTTCAGTAGCGAAAACAGTTTGCATCGACTCATGGTAGGGCCACTGTTCTCCTCTACAGGACGCATATTTCTCAACCGATTCTCGTGAAATTTTGTGAGCCGGTTCGAAAATTATATGGATTCTATTAGGCGAATCAGTTATTCGAAATTTTACGAAAAAAAAACATATTTCAACCATTTTATAAATTGGTCAAACATATCACAAACGCGAGGTCTGCAGCTCACAGAGCCACCAGTTTTAAATTTAATAGTTATTAGAACATTTTGACAGCCAAATACCCAATGTTATCGTTTGTACACCAGACCAGCAGCGTTCATAACGACAATGGCGCGCGAAGTCGCCCGCTGCGCCGCCGCGGCGCAAGGCGGCGCGCCCACCGCCGCACACCACGCGCTACAGCGCGGTAGAGCGGAGGTGCTCAGGGGGATCGAGCTGCTGATCGATAGAATGCACAATGAAGTGGCGGAGTTGCTTGTGGAGGTCAGATTACCAACTTACCTATATCTATATTTAGTTTAGATTACCTATTTACCTATACCTATATTTAGTTTAAATTACCTACTTACCTATACCGACATTTAATTGAGTTTTTAATTTAGTTCTTACTTCTAATACACTAATCTAATACACATGGCCACGCCTTTCTTCCACAATGGTAGACATCAGTGGCGAAGGATCCATACAAACCCATACCCATCGACTTACCTTTTAGAAATCCCACCCCACCGATCAACTATGCAGAACACATATTTTTGTTTTAAATTTCCATGGTTATTAACATTATTTAAATATACTGTATCGGGATTTTCAGTCTCAAAAAAAAAAAAAAAAAAAAAAGGTACATGGTGAAAATCCCGATACAGTATATTTAAATAACACAATATTTTTGTAGAAAATGGCGCGTTTCTGTCTGTACGCATGCACAAGCTTCCTACTTATAAATTATTGGAATCATTATCAGGAATTTATAATTTGTTCTTAGTATTAGTAATTTTATTAAATATTTTTCATAAATATTTCATAACTGTAACTTGTAAGAATCCTTGGGACAGGAATGGGCATTCTCATTTGGTCAAGGGTGTGTTGGTGTGACCACGGGTCGTTCCTGATAATTTCACCCCTCGCCACACTGGTAGGCACAGCATATAGGATCACTGCTATCCGTACATTTTTCTTTTGCTTTATCTTCTCTTGTCATGAGACATGCTATTCATTTAGATTTTTATACACAACACAAGCGACCTCTAGTTAATACTAACCACGATGCAATAAAACTAAAATTAACTATCAACGTAACACCACGCGCTACAGTGCGGTAGTGCGGAGGTACTCAAGAGAATAGACCTGCTGATCGATAAAATGCACAATGAAGTGGCGGAGTTATTAGTTTAGATTACCTACTTACCTATAACTACATTAAGTTAAGATTACCTACTTACCTTTACCCACATTTAGTTTAGATTACCTACTTACCTATACCTACATTTAGTTTAAATTACCTACTTACCTGAAACTAAAAAATCTGATCCTTACATCTTTTAGAATGTTGATCATCTCCTCCATTCACTCCCTGGATAGCCATCATCAGATCACAGCACAGCTAGCTCAATCCCTGGCGGAGAACCAAGGCTTCAAAATTACCTCGTTTGTATGAAAATCGACTGGTGTCCTTAATTATCTAGACTTGACACCACTATCCTTTCTACAGTTTTGTTAATTCAAACACCCTACTGTCTTGGCATATCTTTATTCTATTATTCATCATCATTCCCAGGTGATGGACATAATCCTGCACTGCGTAGACCAGTCTCACTTGAAGAGTCGCGGCCTGAACGAAGTGTTCCCCGCCATCTGTCGGTACAACCAGGTGTCCCACTGCCCAGCTACGAGGAGGATCGCAGGTCAGTGATATACGAATGTAGATCTTATTTCCAAGGGTGCTAAGAACGAGTTTTGTACCTTACAATACAACCTAAAGTTAACCCAGCAGAAAAAGTCGGTGGTATACGAATGTAGTTGCCACGAGGAGAATCGCAGGTTACTGATACACGAATGTAGGTTTTATTTGTAGGGTATTAAGAATTAATTTTGTTGTAGCTTATTTTTATTGCAACCTGAAGAGTCGTCCCAGCTACTAGAAAGAACGCAGCGATGCTTTAAGAATGTAGTTCTTATTTATAGGTCGTTAGCATTAAAAGTACGCGACATTAGGCAGTTATCAATGCAACTGGGCCACTAGTTAAGAGTCTGTACGACACTAAAACAAACGCAAGTCAATGCTATAAGAATGTAGTTCTTATTTGCAATATCGGATCTATTCTTTGGAGGGCTTTACGTTTCAGTTTTGTATTTTACTTTTGATGCAGAAGACACATTGTTGGTGCTATAAGAATGTTTTTTTTTTTTGAGGGTGTCAAGTTAGTTAGTCTCCAATTTCAACAATGGAGTAAGCCAACATGTCTAGCAACGACAAAATGACAAAACAATTCATTTAAATCAAGCGCGTACCTACCTAGCTTTCAAATTACAAGTGTTTGAAAGAAATGCTAAGAAGCGCATTGAAATATTATGTGCTTTAATACGTACAACGTAAGGTTCATCGCTCGTGTTATGACGTCATACCGCTAGTCAAAATATCAGTTTTCTAGACCATATAACTTTTCTGTTTTAAGAGAATTTAAGAGATATCGCGAGAATTTCTTCCCAGTTGTTTATGTGGTATGATAAAGTCACTAAACAAATATCGATGGTGTTCTCCATTGGTTCTTAATATTGTGTGTTATCTATAATGCGATAGATCTGACAATGTACATAAAGTGTTACCAACTTCAGAGCGCTTGTGGTACAATACGATGTAATATATTCTGTGCGCACCATACATTTTCGAGTGAAGTTGCCGAAGACCGCCGTCGCTGTCAGATCATTCACATAGTTATCGTTTCTAGTGGGCAGTCACACGGGCCAGCTAGCGATGTACGAGTTGCGCGCGGGCCGCTGCCAGTCGCTGGCGGCGCACAGCGGGCCCGTGACCGCGTGCGCCTTCAGCCCCGACGGCCGCTATCTGGTGTCCTACGCCATCGCCGACAACCGCCTGTCCTTCTGGCAAAGCACCGCCGGTGAGTCATGATCCCGACCGACAGATGAAGAACGACAATCAGTCATTATCAGGAGCTGTTATTAGTGTTCTCTCTCTCTCTCTCTCTCCCTCACACACACTAAAAACTCCACAAGCTTCAGTACTATCACTGACCATTAATCATACTTAGATAAGACTTTGTAGGTCCGGTTAGTATAGTATAAGAAGGGTAGTGACTATGTACGTGTTGCGCGCGGGCCGCTGGCAATCGCTGGCGGCGCACAGTGGGCCCGTGACCGCGTGCACCTTCAGCCCCAACGGCCGGTCTCTGGTCTCTGGTGTCCTACGCCATCGCCGACAACCGCCTGTCCTTTTGGCAGAGCACCGCCGGTGAGTCATGTTCCCGACAGATGCAGTCGTCAATAATTCTCCAGAGCTGTTATTAGTCTTCTCTCTCTCTCTCTCTCGCTCTCACACACACCCCACACTCACTCTTATTCACTCAGATTTTTAGTAAAACTATCTCCCTGATTACGTAACTCTATTACTGTCAATTCTCGATTGAAATTAATTAAACTTGACAGTTTCATTTATTACCAAAATGCACTCTGTTCTGTTATCACCTAAAACTGTCAACGGTTTCAAACAATTTCAATCTATTTCAAACGAGAATTGTTAACGACAGAGTTACGTAATCAAGGGTCGGGTGTGGGGGTAAGGATTTCACCGTCACTCGTCTTTATACATTAAGCACATCTAAACTATTTACTATTGTTACAGGTATGTTCGGCTTAGGCGCGGCCCAGACGCGCTGCGTGAAGTGCTACAGCACGGCTCCTATGGCCGACGTCGCGCGCCTCAATCCCGCTCGGTTAGCGCGCCTCGTGTGGGCCAATGCGCGCACTGTTACGTTGATGCTTGCTGACGGGTCCGAGACTAGGTTTAATGTGTAAACTATCATACATACACAACACACACAATACATACATACCTATACTTACAATATAATACAACCCGGCTCGGTTAGCGCGCCTCGTTTGGGCCAATGCTCGTACTATTGCGTTAATGCTCGCTAAAGGGTAACCGAGGCTAGGTTTAATGTGTAAACTACCATACATACATTACGCATACATACACTACAATACATACAACACATACATACCTACACTATAATACAACCCGGCTCGGTTAGCGCGCCTGGTATGGGCCAATTCTCTTTACGTTGATGCTCGGTCCGAAACTAGGTTTAATGTGTAAACTATCATACATACATAACACATACATACACTACTATACATACAACACATACACAATACATACATCGCCTAACGCGTTTTGTGCAAACAAACGTATAGTTATAAAATATATAGAAAAATCTATCTATATTATGTAGTATTCTTCACTATGTTTTTACAAGCTGGAAGTTAACTGGTTTCCATAGCAACGTATATTGTAGATAATAATAATAAATCACATTATAAACACTGAATAATTAAAAATGTCTGCCTGCCTTATCTTTTCTACTGTTTATTTAAAAGCAACGATTTTCTAGGTGCCTTTGGACACTTAGTATCAACATTAAATCGGTGTTCTAGCTTAAATCAAAAATATTCTTCATATTTAAAATATGAAGAATATTTATTTAAATTGTTGTCTATTTATATATATTTCATTAATTGAATTTTAACTAAATTGTACTTTATTTAATTGCATTCCAGATTAAAATCCATTTTTCATTATGAATTGACTTAAAATCATTTACTTGCGTTTTAAGTTTTTCTAATAATATGTTCGAAATATCATAAGGTTCAAATCCTACAACACAGATTTTTTTTTTAATATTTCTTGCTATATAGAGATTTCAAGTTAAACATTCATCAAATATAGTAGGTATGAACCTCTATACTAAAAAAAGTTGGGAGTTACAAGTCGTGATAAAGTTTGGCCACATGATAGAAACTGATCTGTAGGCTGTTTCTAACTAATATTGAGCTGGGCCAAACTATCCTTACATACAGTTCCATACGGCGGCTGGTTGAATAGCGCACTTTTCCCGGCTTCATTCTAAAAACTATAACAATTCAGGTTTAGCTAATAGGTCAAATGTGGTATCATTTTCGGATAAATCAATAACGTAGAACTTATTTCTGATATAAAAAAAATCAATTTATTAAGCAGTTTCTGAAAAATTACACAATAACCAACATTTTTAAACTTCATTTTTTTAGTTTAGGTATTGGCACTTGTTTCAGTATTTTCAAAAAAACTACAAAATAAGCGTTTTTCAGGTTAATTTGTTATATGCTTTTGTTATGTAAACTATATTTTATATAATTTGAGCTTAACTCAAGTAGTTTAAGTCCATTGTTTGCGGACATACAGCTAGTCAAAAATTTGCATTTTTTCACGAAATAAAAAAGGTTTCCGTTTCGTTCAGAAACATTTTTCAGGTTTTTTGTTTATATTTCTGTAAAGTTAATTAAATTTTCTACAATTTGAAGTTAATTTGAGTAGTCTAGGTTTATTGGTTGCAGAGACATAGCTGGTTAAAAGTGGGCTTTTTATTGAAATTAATTGAAAAAATCTTATCTTTGACTAGCTGTGTCTTTGCAACTAGTAAACCTAGACTACTCAAATCAGGCTCAAATTGTAGAAAATGTAATTAACTTTACAGAAATATAAACAAAAAAACTGAGAAATGCTTCCGAAGGAAACGGAAACCCCTTTGGGTGGGTACCCACTTAGGTTCGCGAACCTCCGCGCTCCGCGAACCTCGAACAGTGATCCATAGCAAAAACAAATATTTTTACTTTGGCTACAGTGTGTACCTTTGCGAACCAAGTTCGCATACATGTTCGCTCACGTACACACCTGGGCGCCCTGTTCCAACAGAGGATAAACGATTTTTCCGGTACATGTTCGCGAAGCGCGGAGGTTCGCGAACCTAAGTGAGTACCCACCTTTTTATTTCGTGAAAAAATGCATATTTTTGACTAGCTGTGTCTCCGCAAACAATGGACCTCAACTACTTGGGTTAGGCGCAAATTGTATAAAATATAGTTAACATAACAAAATTATATGACAAATTAACCTGAAAAACGCTTCTTTAAAGTAGTTTTTTTGAAAATACTGAAACAAGTGCCAATACCTAAACTAAAAAAAAATAAGTTTAAAAATGTTGGTTATTGTGTATTTTTTCAGAAACTGCGTAATAAATTGCATTTTTTTATACCAGAAATAAATTCTACGTTATTGGTTTATCCGAAAATGATACCACATTTGACCTATTAGTTAAACCTGAATTGTTATAGTTTTTAGAATGGAGCCGGGAAAAGTGCGCTATTCAACCCGCCGCCGTATGGAACTGTATGTAAGGATAGTTTGGCCCAACTCAATATTAGTTAGAAACAGCCTACAGATCAGTTTCCATCATGTGGCCAAACTTTATCACGACTTGTAACTCCCAACTTTTTTTTGTATAGAGGTTCATACCTACTAATAGTAGGTAAATAGGTTTTGTTTAAGTATTTATAATTGTAATCAACTAATAAAATTTGTCTCAAATCCAATTAAATATTCTTTATAAGTCAATACTTATAAAGAATATTTAATTTTTGAAGCAACCTTTATAAGCAACTTGTTGAGCAAAATTATTGTTACTAATTTATTCATTGTAAAATCAATGTCATAAATGTATTTATTCGATGTTGTGAACTTCTAATTATGTTGAATGAAATTGTGATCCATGTAACCAATAAAGTATTAAAACATCTAGTTTTTTTGTTTTAAAAATAAAAAAATACAACTTAAACCGTATAGTCCGTTAATTCTCGTTTTTGACAAAATACTCGTATGTTCTCATAAATATGGCCCGGAGTAGCTAACTTGATAGGCCCTAAATAATTTAGCGACAATTGTGAGCAGAAAAATGGAATCACAGACCTATTTTCATACAAACGAGGTATCTTTGAAGCTTTGGTGCTCCGCTCAGGACTAAACAGGGTGTGATCTGATGATGGCCATTCCAAGAGTAAATGGAGGAGGCCCATATCGCGCAAGAAACCCAACGGATCAGAAGAGTCGTTTACACCAGAGACTGGAATTTTCAGTGTTACATTTTCCATACTTTTTATGTCATTTTCGCCTGTTTGCATTTAAATCTCGATCACAACCTAGTGCAGTGGGTCTAACTGGAATCGCAATTTCCCGTTCGACCCACCAGTGGGTAATGCAGTGGGTCCACGGGTCACGAGGGATTTTTTTACCCTGAGCTTAAGAAATAAATGAATTTAAACAGAAAACAGAAGGCACAGCAGTTACGAGGCCGTGCGCGCTCCAAGTACTTAGAATAAGGTTTAAAGAAAGAAAGAAAATACATTTATTTTGACAACACACAACGATACACAACATTACAAAGACAATAAACTAAACACAAGCAAAGGATAGATACTAACATTGCGCATCGTCGCGTGATGCCAAAACTGTACTCGGCTCAGTATAAGCAGCAGGCTAAGCCTGCTTGCATCGGTTTGTCATCAAGCTGGTTGTTTCAGTGGGATTATAAATGTCGTTATGGCACAACTGGTAGTGCTGAAGGTAATAGCAGTTCCCCGAGGCACTACTGGCATCGCTTGGTTGTTTCACTGGGAATATAAATGTCCCTATCGCACAACTGGTAGTGCTGAAGGTAAAAGCAGTTCCCCAAGGCACTACTAGTAGTGTCACGTGATTGTGCTACGGGTAAGAAAGGGAGATAATATTCCAGAGAATTTATAACCGAATTTATTGACAATTCCTTCAGCATACAGACCCATCTCACTGAGTCATGTCTTTAAGTTGTAATTTTCATATCTGATATTGTAGCTACTGCTAAAGCCCACCGGTAACGATCAATTGCGATTGTCAATTTTTCTGCAATTGACGCCCATTGACGGAAAAATTGATCGTTTACGCGTGCAATTGAAGCGATTGTCAATTGCTCCAACAATGGAATTGACGGAAAAATTGACAATCGCAATTGATCGTTACCGGCGGGCTTAACAATAATAACCGTCTTATATCTAAGTATCTATGCTCTGCTGCAGCCAACGACCAACTGAATTGTTTGTGCCGTGTGGACGATGAGACTTGTACAGACTTTTGTTTGTGAAACAGTTTGCACAGCGTAAGTTGGTGCCGTGTGGACCCAGCTTAAGGAAAAAATGTGTATAACTAAGAGTGTTGCTGTTTGTACACGAACAGATAACCTCCTCCATTTCAAATTTTTGAAGTCTTTTAAAAATAGGCCTGTGATTAAGTTTTTCTGCTCACAAGTGTTTATTTTTTGTTAGGTATGTGTGTGTGTGTGTGGGAAAACCATTTATCGTATATCAAAAATAAAGTATTTCAATAAAGAGTTGGGTGGATTGTTTACCAAAGTGGACAAAAATCCTTCATAAAAAAACAGGAAATCGAAAAAAAAAATTTATTACTTAGGCAACAATTTTTATAATCTAAGTGCCTGTTTCACAGTGTACTATCAGACAACAACTTCAGGGGCCGATTTTGTAACTTTGTGCTTTAGTAAGAACCAAAGTGGCAACTATCTTGTTACACTGTTTTTAACCCAAATAACAACTTACTTAAAGCAGCAATGCAATTGCGGTTTCAATCGAGAATTGTTAGCAATAGGGTTACGTAATCAGCCCCCCGGTTTATTTAAACAATTGAACAGAATTTCTATGAAATTATTTAAGTTTATAGGGTCTTAAGCCACTAGAAGTACCAGGACTACATACATAGTTACAAAGAAGGTAGACTGATGTTTTACCTAAATAGGTATATTGAAAAGGGATCTGCTATTAATCTAAATGGTTAGCAAAAAAAACAGCAGTTTAATTATTTGGCCATTAAATAAATATTTGGTTCACATTAAATTAAAAATCAGACAACAAACATAGATCTGCAAACAATCTTAAAATCGTCAGCAATTTAATAAACAGTTCAGCAAAATATCTAATTGGTCGGCAACATTTTCAAAATTGGTTAGCAGAGAAAACTGAGGCGGGAGGGGCAGGGTGGTATGGTGTATGAGTCACTCCCCCTCCCCTAAAGCGAAGCGCCAGAAACCACGATTTTTATTTTCTGCTTACCAAAATTATTATTAATTAGAGCAGTCCAGTATGACATTAACTGCTGATTGATATACATTCGGCGTCAGAAAAATCGCACCTATTCAAAAATTTCTTCAAAGTTAATTTAATCCTATCTAATTTAATAGTAAGTGTTGTTCTTCCCTTTCGGACATAGCCAACAGTCTCTAGAAACCGTTGGAATACTCGTCGAACGGAATCAATTACTGAGATTCAGTTTCCGAGCAACATTACGCTGCCTCATTTTTTTGAAATATTTGAGGAACTAACTTCATGGGCAATAGTATCCATCTTGGGTATTCCTTTCTTTAATTGAACTGTTGAAGTGTGTTTTCTCCATCATCCCGATAGCGAATTTACCCGCATTTCCTGAATTGACCCCTTTTATTTCCCTTTTACAGCGGCGCAAGCAATAACGCTTTAAGCGTTTAATTATGGTAACTATTATGTTAATTAAATCAAAAAATTATTAATTGAAAGCTCATTAAATGTGCTTTCAATAGATATCAACATTTACACAATAAAACGTTAGCTAACAATAGCAGGTGGCCAAGTCTAAACTTATTTTCGAAGAGGTGCGATTTTTCTGACGTCGAGTGTAGAAATAGTTGCTAGCCAAAGGTTGCTGACCAACTGAGACTGACCGTGTATATTTTTCTGCTCACCAAAATACGAATATTTTGCTAACCATTTAAACCACACCCTATCGAAAAGAAGTGTGCTTTCTCATTATATACAAATATTTACGTGTCCTTAGTGCTTCGATAAATGAATTAAGTCCCAGAAAAACTATAAAAATCCCGAAGTTTACAAACTTATGAGATCTATAGTGTTACTAGAGTATGATCAACGAAAGATGAGATTGAAATGGCGGCGCCACTTTCCCTGTTAAATTAACGTTTCGAGATTAAGTTATTGGAAACTGAACCTTAAAATAAGGCGAAAAATCCATTTCCAAGCGAGTCTCATGTTTCGTAGGCCAAACTCTAACGATACTAAAACTAAACTTTTTCAGTACAAAATATAGTCAGTGTTGCGCGATTTCGACGTGTTTACATACAAAGTGGCGCTCTTAATTTTGTCAACTCTTTATGATCAAGCTGTAAATCATTAAAAATACAACAACAAATACGAAACAAGTCGTAACACAAACATAAAATACTAATAAAAATAATGTATACTACAAAATATTCGACTCGTCACCAGAACTGTCAAAGGCGGGAATCGAACCAGGGACCTTTGGAAGTCCGGTCCAATGCTCTTACCACTGAGTTACCGAGTTACTAGTGGTATCGTCGAAATACTTCTAGTATATACCACTGTTACGCTGCAAGCCAGCGTTATTTCAACAATGGGTTCGATTCCCGCCTGAGACAGTTCTGGTGACCATCTAGTCCCACTAGGTCATGTCCTCATTAGATCATGTCCTCACTAGGTCATGTTGTCATTTTGTTAGAATGAATCAAAAGAAAACCAAGAAGAAATTAAAAACATAAAATAAAGAACAACTTCTTATTACATCGAGTGGATTTTTTTTTTGTTCAACTAGTATATTATTTAGTATTGTATAAAAATAGCATTGTGAATGCTAAAATCTCAAATCACAAAAAATAGAAACTAATGAGAGGTTTTATTTGCACACTAGCGCCGCCATTCGAAAAAAAATCCTAGTGCTTAAATAAAGACGAAATTGTGAATTATCTCTAAGCTTTGTGGTACTTTTTATCGTTCTTATACAATATTTTCTAGCCTATCGTTTAGTTTCATGGAGTTTTTGTGCTCTAACTTTTCGCAAAAAAACTTCCGATCACAACTCTGCGCGATGAATCTAGCGATTCATCACAACTCTGCGCGATGAATCTAGCGATTCATCACAACTCTGCGCGATGAATCGCTAGGCTGCGTTCAGAGGTTCAGAGTGCGGTTGTCCGGTTGCTTTTTAACTCACTCTAAGGTTCGGAACGACCGCAGAACTTTAGATGGCATTAGTAATACAAAGTCTTCGTTTTCCATTTGGAATACGGATAATTTAAACTTCTTTATTGGGAGGGTGCGAAGGTATAATAATCGATCGCAGCGCTCATGGTGGCAAAAAGTAGAAATAAAGAAGGCTCTGTAATCTGCTTGAAAACGATATTTAATTTATTACTAGCGATACAGGAATAATTATTTATGTTTATTATCACTTAGTAAAATTATTAAAGTAGCTTTATCCTCTTGTTTTACAAAATCTACAACTAAAAAAGAAGTAAACAAACCCTGATATAACCAAAATAAAACACTCTTTTTGAATAGATTTTACTTGCCATATTTAATTTAAATGACCAAAAATGATTTCACAACATTTTGTCTACCTAAATCATAGTAATTTTGAAATTTACATTAACAACACAATATGTATAGTATTTTTTAACATTTTGTCACAATGCCGCCATTACATATCAAAACGTCAAAACGGTCAGGTCAGAGCCAACAAAGTTGCAACACGCTAGGTGGCGCTAAAAGCGTGCACGGAGCCAATACACTAAATCAAATAAAATCAGTTTTTTTGAAGAGCATCCATGAACTTTTTGAAACTTAAACACAAAAACATCAAAATGCAAAATAATGTCAAATTACATTGTAATTTTTTTGTATAGATAAATGTCAGATCGTTTTTCAACGACCGATTTCGATGGCTAAAACGCACTGACGTCTATTATACAAAGTACGCTGGACAGGCTAATGTCATGAAATGACAGCAATTTTTTGTGCAGATTTGAAAATCGCCATATTGGCGCTGAGAGCAGTAGATTAGTTCCGAGTACACTCACTACTGTTATAGTACTCTCAGCGCCAATATGGCAATTTTCAAATCGGAACAGGTGACGTTCGCCTGTCCAACGTACTTGTATAATGGACGTCAGTGTTAAAACGTGTTAACGCTCTGACGTTTGGAACGGGAAAGTTGTGTCAACCGAACGTCACGCACGCACTATGTTTGGAACGCCGCCCGTTAGAGCGAAGTTGCACTCGAAGCGTTGGTTTTGAATGCGCCCTTGTTCGTTTGTCTGGCTCTCAAAAACGGCTTAACTGATTGGATTATTTTTTTGTTTTGTTCGTTAAAGTCTGCTGGGGTGGTTTAGAAACAAAAAAAAATCGCAAAACCCAAAAAAAGACAGCTAAATAATCGAAAATTCAACATTGGCAATTTTGTATGGTAATCGCCATTTCGGATGACTTTTGACAGCTAAGTTTTGATAAAGAGGTTGTCAAATAGAGGTTTCCGATAAAAAGTACGGTCGGTGAAATAAAGCATACGTTGGTATTGTTACTAACTCATCCTGTTTTGGGGTGTTGCCTTTCGTTTTAGTATTCAGCTGCATTGCTATATTTTAAAATTCTCAATGTAAAATTGATCCTTAATAATATTATAAATGCGAATGTCAGTTCGTTGTTTGTTACACCTTCACGTCTTAAAATACTCAACTGACACGTTCTCTGTGGTACAGAGAAGGACATAGGATATCTTTTATCCCGGAAAAAAGTACAGTTCCCTCCCGAGGAATAGAGAAATAACTGACCCCGCAGACGAAGTCGCGGGCGGTCGCTAGTAATATTATAAATGCGAAAGTCAGTTTGTTCGTTACTTCGTGCCTTCGCGTCATAAAAACGAATTAACAACCGATCATCATGAAATTTTGTCCTTCTCTGTACCCCTGACATGTTCTCAGGGGTACAGAGAGGACGTAGGGTACTTTTCACCCAGAAAAAAGTACGGTTCCCGAGGGATAGAAAAAACTATGCACGCAAACGAAGTCGCGGGCGATCGTTAGTAAACTATATTTCGTTGCGCTCAAATCTTCCGAAAATCCGTTCAGCCGTTTTTGCGCGATTGATTTTAAAAACATCAATAGTAGGATAGGATACAATGCAATAAATTGTATTTCACAGACATGTACCATTGCAGTCTGCGAGTCTGCCGTACGACGCCCACTGCTGATAATGGCCTATAAGGGATAAGGGCCTATTTCCATTGTGTCCCAATTTTAACCCCCACTGGGGGTTATAAACTTTTTTCCAACGGGAATAGGCCGGATAAGCCTCCCCCAAGGAACTCCACAACAATCGATCCTGCGTTACTCGCATCCAGCCAGAGGCGTCTCTAGCTCATGTAGCGCCCGGGTGCAATCATTACCGCAAATACTGACCGGCCACGGAGGGTTCTGTGCATACCTGCACAGATTCAAATGCAGGGACAGCCCTTCCTGTATTTGTGACCCGGTCGCGATCGAGGACATTTTCCACATCATACTCGACTGTCCAGTACACAATGTCGATAGGCACACTCTGCAACAGCAAATTGACACGAAACTGAGTAAAGACACCCTAAAGGAAATCATGAATAATAAGAAAGAGAGAAGCCTATTTATGAAGTATGCTAAAAAAGCAGCTGAAATTGTAATAAAAAGAAACAAAGACTGACAAGATACAAGACCCAATTACGCAAATGACAGGCATCTGATATGTAAAAGCCATTTATTAAAAAGTAACATAAAAATACAAAGGAATTCATATATATATATAAGCAACAGAATGTATAAAATTAATAGATAATAATATAATAAGGAATTGTAATAAGTATAATATGCGCATAATGTAAGGATATGTTAAAAAAAATGTAATGTAATAAACAATAGATAAGTATCAATAATTATACAATAAATTAAGCATATTACACACAGTGTAAACATAATGTTAACAAATAAGAATAAAGTAAAAATGTATTATAATTAAGAATGAAACTGTATTAGCAACTAAGAGAATTGTAACATTGAGAAAAGAAAAAAGAATAGAAACAATAAAAAAGAATATGACAAAAGCTATAAAGCTGAGAAAAAAAAAAGAAAACACAAGAATAAAATACGAATAGCAAAAAAGGTCCTGCCAAAAAGCGGGGAGCAGCCGCAATAAAAAAAAAAAATTATTACCCTAGCGCCCTCTAGTGCGTGCTGAGCAGCGCCGCCGGCTCAAGAAAACTTAGCGCCCTAGACTAAAGACTGGAACGCCCTATAACTACGACTGCCTACGCTGAGCTTGTCAGAAAGAAAAGATTTCTTTTGAGAGCCAAATTTAATTCTAACTCTTCCCCGCGCTTAGTTTTTGAAGTTTCTTGAAAGATGTTTTTATATTTAAACTCATTGCTTACATAGAAGGCTTAGTAGCAAAAGGACCTATTCGCAAAATGCCCTGCAGTCGCATATTGCCTTATTCGCGATATGCCTCATTCTCAAAATGCCTTATTCGTGGAATGCCCTATTCTCCTTTGGACACATTCGCAGAAAGACTTATTCTCAGAATGACCTATTCTCAAAATGCCTCATTATTCTCTAAGTGTTTGTTAGTGAAACTATGCCTGTATACAATGTGTCCCTCGATAAAGTGCAATCCTGAAAGGGGGTTAAAGTAGACTAGACACACTGTATTGTTTATAAAACCAGAAATTGAGTATTTCAGAAAGGTAAAATAATTCATATACATATAAATAAATAAAAAACTTATTAATCGTCATTTATTATCTTTTTAATAAAAATCAACAATAGTAAGCCAGATTACTATACTTAAGGAAAGGTATGTAATAAAAATGTATTTTTACTCATCAATACATGATAATTACCAATCATTTGCTGTTAACGTTAAAGCGGGCAGGTATTCAAAAAAATGTGTCCTTTTGAGAATAGGTCATTACGCGAATAAGGCATTATGCGAATGTGTCTTTTCGAGAATGAGGTATTATGCGAATAGGTCCTTTCGAGAACAAGTCATTCCGAGAACGTGTCCTTTTTTGGCAGTGTGGCATTTTGCGAATAGGTCCTTTTGCTACTAAGCCACATAGAAGTCTAGTCGCGGCGTGCGAAGCGCGCCGCGACTAGACTGCAAAGTACTGCAAAGTAACCAAAGTCCTAAGGCCGTGCAATTGACTTGCTTTTCCGATAAATCCCGCATCTCAAAACTTGAATAAATCTACTAGGTGCTCTTGACTGTACCATGGGCAACAGCGTCGCTTAACCACTGCTAAGGTTGAAATAGCTTGCACGCCGCGCCCGCTGTCACATACATTTAGTTCGCGCAGTGGCGATACGCGCGCACACGAATTTTGTTGCAAACTGGTTAAGCGACGCTGTTGCCCATAGTACCTACAATTATTTTTTTCTCATCCTCCTTAATATTAACTTACCTCCCCCCCTGGGCCAAGGGCTGGCGACGCCCTTGACTGTTATGATATGATGATTATGATGTCGTTAATGATGAACGACAGCTCGTTGTTGATTAGTGATTCCGGTGTTTGTCCGCGAATCACTTAAAAACCACTGAACGGATTTTGATGGGATTTTCACAGTTTGGTAGCTTGGGGTTCAACTTAAAATCTAAGCTATGTTTCATCTAATTCGGGTGGGTAGAACCTGGAAAACAGTTTGAACTCTCCGTAGTACTAGCTTTCATACACTAAGGAGGTCATTTAAACTGGTCGCGTTATTGTCAAATCGCAGGCAAGATACCTACCTGGGGATTTTTCTATTGTTCACACGAATGAACGAATGGGGAATGAATTCACGGGCGGAGGCTAGTTACTACATAATTATAAAAAAAAGTCCTTCGCCGCCTCTGTCTGTCTATCCTCCTGTCTGTGTGTTCGCGATAAACTCAAAAACTACTGAACGATTTTCATGCGGTTTTCAGCTAATGATAGTGGTTCCTAAAGAATGTTTATGTGTACAATAAGTTGAGGTTTCGCAGCGAAGCGAAGTGCATTGTTCGATGCAAAGAAAAATTCAGCCTTATTATCAATTAAATAATGCTCAAATTTCATCGGCGACAAAAGAAATTCGCGCGAATTTAAATAAATTCAAGCTCATTTCACACCGAGCGATGACTCGAACGAGAATGGGACACGCGCACACACACAACGGGACACTCGAGATATGAGAGGGTTTCAAGAAACCAAGAAAAATAGAGATCTACTAAACGCGAAAAACATGATGATACCACAAAATAGATATAAGTACTACAGAAAGGATACTCTCCGCCACGCCCTAGTCAAATGTCAACTTATTTTGATATTCAAAGCAATGCGTCCTTTGCGTCGTAACTTTTTTTACCAAAAAGTTCGCATTATAAATTGAACTCCTCTTATACAGTACTGCACGGTAGCCCTAGACTTACACACACGTGTACAAAAACGTCATGTGACGTCACCTGTTTATAATAGCGCGGTTGTATGGAGTGTCCGGGATGTGAGGATATGACGAATTTTTCAGAATGTAAATGTAATAGCATAGTACACATAAACAGCATGGACTAAAGTGGTCCAGAATTTATTGACTTACAAATTCTATAAATAATTCGCCATCGTATGTGAGAAGTACAAAGCTATTAAATTAACAATAGTCAGTGATCTGCGGCAACTTCAGAGCGCTTGCGGAGCAAAACGACATATTTTAATCTACTTATAAAAGGAAATCAGGCACATGAGACTCAAAAGTGTATAAACAAAACGTAATTCTGTTATCTATAAACACTTTATGTTACTAGAATCATAAAACAGTAGCAACATTATTTTTTAACTCCTTCATTTGGCTTTAATAATTATTGAAACAAACAAAAGCATATCAATGAAACGGACATCTTTGTTAGCGATTTCACAAGTCTCCCCTGAGTATATTTGTTCTGTGGCACAAGTGATTGCGCATTAAAAAAAAGTCTGCCGGATGTCAGTCAACTCAACTGTCAAAAGCGTTTTGTTACGTGCGACATATGCACAGATTTTCCGTTTGATCTGGTTCCAACTCCTACATTGTGGTGCTAATCTGTATCACTAACGCAGCTAACGAAACGTATTGTCGTGAAATTGGTGTTGCTATTTAGTGTCGGGGTTACCAAAAAAAAAACTTTCAAACGTAAATAACTCTTAAAACATAAATCTTCGTAAAAATCTGAATATTTCTATGACTTACATGCCTACATTTTGGAAAAAACAGAAACGTTATACATTCTTTGGTTTTTTTCTATGGGACTCTGCCTGATGTCCTTTTCTCTTTGCCATACATTTTTGATTTCGAGTGAAGTTGTAGCAGATCACTATCTATTGACAATTTAATCCAATTGTATAGCTTTTGAGTAGAGGAATAAAATGTACAATACTTTTGCCTGTAGCCCACGAGTCGCAAGCCTCAATTGGATCGAAATATTTAATCATAGAATAGAAACTACACACTAATAAAGATTTAAAACATTTGTACAGTTGGTCACAACAATAATCTTAGAAACTATCAATAAATTCTAAAAGAGATACTAAGACTATAATAGTACAGATTGTTCACGTTTATAGATGTGAAGGCCGTTGTTATCTTAGTCAGCCAGCCGGTTACCAGCCGCTGTTTTTGCTGACTACGGTGATCACCCATAAACAGCGGCTGTCTACGATTGAAAACAAGTCATTATGTTTTATTCAATCCGTTTGATGTCCTAAGTGATAATTTTTGTTTATCTACATACTACCTACTTACTTTATACGTTACTTCAGCTTTAATTATTCAGGTAAGCGCTCTTTCCTATTTCTTAGTTGCGTCGATGTTATTTTGAAATACTTAACTTTTAAATGAAATGTTTCATCTTACTCGGGCTGATCACATAATTCCAAAAACACGAAACACAAAACGGACGTTGTAGGTACACATGTGAAACATTGCGAAACGCCAAGCTTTGCGAGCTTACCTTCTTATTACGATTGTACAATAATAGTAATAATAAAAGTGGCGAAGCGGAGTTTCATACCTACAGATTAAATAGGTACTAATTATGTACCGTATAAATAAGTAGGTAGGTAGGTACATTAGCTTATTATGTCTTATTGAGGGACATTGCAAAATACCTAATTCATAATATTTAATATTTTATGTTTTAAACTATGACCAAGTAGATAATTAATTTAGTAAAAATACCTATTTGCATATAACGGCTTGTTTATTTTAACAATTTCGACTTAGGAACTATAAAAATTGTAAGACGTTTTAGTATTGAGTCGGATAAGCAGCCGGTTGCCAGCCGCTGTCTATACGTTATTACCGGCGGCTTTGGATAACTACCCGATAACAACCGCTGTTTTACAACTATATTCACGTTTAAGTTCTTACAAAACTGTCAAAATTTTACCAACTATCAAGTTGTAAATAATTAAAAAGATATATTGGTTTAGTAAGAATAAAATGTGTAAGTAGTATGTATTTTTAAAAAATGTTTTGGTCGGATTAATAAGAAACTTTGTTCTTAAAATGTAGTACAGTCACGAGCAATAAGATGTACACACTATAGAACTTTGTCACATTACGTTTTGTATAACCTAGGTATAACATTATCACACTGAGATATATTGATTGAATGTGACATAATTCTAAAGTGTGTACATCTTATTGCTCGTGACTGTACAACTTTTAAATCTTAACAGTTGAATGTAAGTTTTAATTTTATTAAAGAAATTATGCATGTGGTAATTAAAACTAAGATACCTACTGTACAACAGTATTAACTTTTCAAAAAATATCTAAAAATAAGACTATACTCCGTTCCACGAATCGAACTCCTAGGGAACAAAATACTCGAAGCTGATTGGTTAATTAGCGCGGTTAAAGCTACGCTATAGGCTAGTATTGAAGGTCACGTGCATTAATCTATAGGCGCATGCGGACTGATTTTCTTTGGGAGCTCGTTTCGTGGAATGGACTTTAAATTAATACTTAAAATCACAGTCTTCAAAATTGCTGGTTAATGCATTTAAAACTTAATCAGAATCTCTTTTATATTCGTAGTTAATATCATCTAATAGATCGTCATCACTTTCAGAATCCCTATCTCTATTTTGGATGTTTTTAACAACATCAGCTATATGGTTCACCGCCTCTTCTTCCTCAGAAGACGAAGTGTCTATACTGTCCACATCGTACACGATCCATTTCCTTATACTGCCATCTCTCGTTAACGTTAACCAGTTTTTCTTGATAATTTTACACAACTTCACAAGTATGTATTGCCCTTTGTTGCTATGAGTAGAAAGTTTAGTTTCCACAATCCCATATAGCTCGAAATCGAATCCATAATTCGTGTCGTTTAAATTCGTTTCGAACTTCAACGATTTCTCGTTGATTTCCAAATTGTAATCATCGGCACCGATTAATTGTATTTTAATCCAAACAGACGATTTGTTCTGCCTCCAAACAAGTTTGGGTTTCCTAAATTCGTCCGTTTCTTTCATTGCAGGGTTATTTGCCATGTCTTTCACTTTTGCTGATAGTTGTGAACCTTCAGCTGATGATAGGTCATCTGAATCTAATGTAGTGGATAGACTTTTAATGACTTCTGAAGTTTTAGAAGTATCTAAGCCAGTATGAGCTTTGCTTGGTACAGATTCTTTAGGCGACGTTTTAGTAACATAATTAGTAGTGTTAAAGTTTTTAGGTGGAGTTTTGACTGCAGTAGGTGCCGGCCTATCAGCTGGTGCTGTTTTAGTTTGCGACATCTTAGGAATCAAGGTAGTCATTAGATCTTTACCGTTTACTATATCCCATTTGTCTAACTCGTCAGTTTCATTATCAGAACCGACTAACGGAACTGATCTGATGGGTTTCTTTAGAAAAACATTATCTAGAGAGACATTGGGGTTATCTTGTTGAGTGTTAACTGGTACAAGAGATGTTGACACGTTTTCGGAAACGTCTTCATCAGTTTTAAAATCCTCTTTTTTAACTTCTAAGTCTGTATCGGATGAGCTTTCTTCAGAAATGGGTTTCTTTACGTTCAACTCGTTGAAGAAATGTGCTTCGTCTTCTTTAGCTTGAGCTAAATTGAGATCAATCATTAACTGATTTATCAGAACGTCTTGTTCTGCAGTCGTATCAATCAAAACGACACCGTATTTATGACCATTGGTATGATCAGCTTTCCCTTTACTGAAATATTTGACGGAAAGTTGTTTTATGACGCCATCCTTAGTTTCAGAGCAAGCGTATGTGAACCAATTTGTTCCAAACTCAGTCCAGTCTTCTCCGGCCGGATTAATGCCTACCAAACTACACTCGATAGCTTGGAACGGCATTAGTGATATTAATTTAACGGGTATTTGTAGTAGGTCTTTTATCAAAACCACACTCCAGTCCCCATTATCAACAAAGAAGCAATTCACTTTATCACCATCGAGAATCTCATCGACTCTGGCGCGTTCGAAGGTATTGTCTTCAGGAGATTTGGCGAGAACTATATCGCCTTTTTCAACATTAATCACAGGTGTGGGATGGCCTTCAACATATTTATCTATTTCTTTTAACAGCGACTTCATGCAAGGCTCGAATTTTGTGAGACGGACAAAGAAGGTCCCAGGATTTTCAGCAGATGAAAAGAAAACTTGCGAAAAATCATCTTTCTCTAGATGCGCCCACTGGTGTTTGAGTTGACGTTTTTTCTGTGTTGTGGTTTCGTTCATAGCTATTGTTTTACTGATGCAGTCAATATCTTTGCAAAGACTTTCTATTTTCACCATGTGATCAGGATTAGGTAAAGCATGCGTGCCCAGCAGTTCTTTCTTGTAATTATATCTCACGACGGTTTCATTCAAAGAGGTCAGTTCTTGGCACGCATCTAAAGTGTCAACGAAAATACAGTTACCAACGGTCATTGCTACTTGACCTCTCAAGTACAAATCTTCATCTTTGTTAGTGATTTTCTTGAGCTGGTTCTTAGCAAGATCAGAGAAAGTGACATCATTATCTTTGGGGCGAATGTTAGCAAGTCTTACTTGCACAATATGCGTTTCGATTTCCCTCAAATCATTGGGTAAATAGTATAAATAAATGTCTCTAGAGCGTTCTAGCTTTTCTTCGTCAAGTAACTTTATTAAGACCGAATTTGGAGTGCCGTTAGTGTAAAAGGTAAGGATTTTCAACACTTGGCATCGCGCAAAGAAGTTCTGTTTAATCGAAACGGCGCAAACATCACCAACTTTTGGTATTCCATGCAGTTTTCTGTTGTTTTCTTTACTGAAATACATTCCCATTTTCAGAGATAGCATACTGTAGGTTTGGGGATATTTTCTTAAGTTCCCTTTCGTCGAGTTCGAGAGTAGTCGAGCCGAGTAATGTATGGCCGTGTGATAATGAAGTATTTTAAATGTCACAATACCACTCTTCGGCATCCAGTCTTTAGGTTGGTCGTACTCTTTAAAGACACCATGTCTTTCTAGGCAATTCCAGAAATCAGGGCACTCGCCTAATGCTAACAGGCTGTCGCATATCGGCACATGGTTCTTACCCTTAATGATATCTTTCTCTTGCAATATCTTGTCGCTAAGCTGCCCTAAGAACTCCGGTACATTATCAGTGCATCGTTTGATGAAATTTAGGATTTTAGGCAACTGTTCCACATTGCTTTCTTCTAAAAATATTTTGATTTTAACGTTATGCCTCTCCTCTTTGAAAATCGAAGAATAGTTATCGTTGAGGACTGAAAATCTTTTACAGAACATTGAGAATAAGTGAGGCAATGAGTAATGAATCAAGTAGTTCGCATCAGTGGCATTCAAATGTGTTAAATTTCCGTCGCAACAAATCAAAATCGGACCAAGCAAAGGCTCCTGATATTCTACCCACGATTTGCTCAAATTGTACAATTCTTCTACTGTCATTTTGCTATTGCAAATAAACACGACGTATTTGTGCTTAGATAAAATTTTACCTAATTCTTCAACCTCATCGTCATTGCGGCAAACAATAACAGTTTTTTTTGTTTTATCGATGTCTTTCAAAAAGTCTAAAACATATTTAATTTTATTGTCTTTCTTAACGAAATCTACCACGGTATTAGTTTTTGAGTATAAAACGCATTCTTGGAATGCTCCAATGCAAATCACGGAATTAGGCGCCTTTTTAGCTAATGGTTCCATAAAATCACACCATATCCTGGACGCTGCGACAAATTGCACTTTATGTTCTTTATTCACGCGGTTTTTATATGTCTCTTTAATTTTAGACAGGAAATATTTAATTTCATGAGCGTAGACCTCTGACAATCTTTCGCAATCGTCTAGGACGAATGTCGAAAGACGACGCAAATCAACGCCGAAATCCGTGAGTTGCAACAATCGGACTAAGACAGGAGGCGTGCAGATAAATAAATCACAGCCGTTCAGAAGAGAAGTGGTCATATGAAGCTCGTCCATACCAACAAAGCAAGCGAGAACTTTCTCATCAACTCCCAAAAACATTCGAGACAATTTCTCGATCTCTGCAACACCCTGAGCTGTCGCACATACAATAATACAAGTGGGACCTACACTACTCGTCTTATCACTATTAAAATCCGTCACTAAGCGGCAAACAGCAGGTAAGTACCCCATAGTCTTCCCACTTCCTAGAGGGCTAACCAGAAACAAGCTATAACCACGCAACACCACCGGCCACGATATCATTTGCAACATCATAGGGCGCTCAATCGACAAATTTTTAAGTACAACATGAATATGAGTGTTAAAACTTACATCCCTTAAATTAGAGCAGGGCTCTATACGTTTATCCATCTTTGAATGCACCATTAAAACTGGTGCAACCAACTTATCGACAAAAACAGACATGCTATCGTCAACATTTTTAAAAGGGTTAACATTATTTTTATAGTCTTTAGCAGCTTTGATAATGTCTTTAGGCTCTTTAGGCACTTCTGTAATAGGTTTCACACTTGTAACACCATATTTTTCATTAATTTTCTGCACTATCTCAGCAACATCGTCATCAGAATCTAAATAACTGATAGAATCTGATTTGTTTCTTTCTCTCTTAGATTTGACATCATCACTGGAAGAATCTTTATTGGTTGTATCAGAATGTGAGGTTGCAGAGCATTCAGATTTTTTTGAAGAAATCTCTTTATGTAATTTCATTTTCTTTTGGAGGACTGCAAACCGCGAGGTCACCTTATTTTCCTCCTTCTTATCTTCTTTCACGGAACAATTAAGATCAACATTACAGTTATCTTCTGCTTGACTGTCTTTGTAAGTATTGTCGATTACAGCTATATTTTCTTTTTCAGAGCTAAAACTTTGTTTTAGTATGTCTCTATTGGTAATTTCAAAGTTTACATTAGAATCGACATCAGCAAAAGGTTCTTTGTCTGTTACAATAACCTCCTCTCTATGTTCAACACCACTTACCAAGTTGCCTTCTTTTATTTCTCTGGGGACAATCTTCAGAGAAAGATGTGATGTATTTATTCCCGGGGGTCCATAAGCTACAAGTCTTTCAGTTGCGATGTCGTACTCAGGAATCTTGCGTTTGGGCGACTTTTTCACTGCAAAAAAAATATTATGTATTAAACTGTATGATAATGAGGGTAATGAAGTTACTTTGTCACTGTGATGGTGTTAGTAGCAACTGTTCAATCATTGAGGTGGGTGTAATATTTTATGAATAGCATTAGCTATTCATAAAATAATGGACGTTAATATAATGGAAGTTAGCCTTTGAGTTATCCCCTCTAAAGATAGATCAAGCACTAAATAATGACGCGCGAAGCACTTGATTGAACGAGCGCGAAGCGTCAGCGAAACTTTACTTCAGCTTGGGCAAAATTGCTTTCGTATGTTACTCTGACCGACTCGCGTAAAATTGTTGCAAAAAAAAAAACATGGCATGGTAACATTAGGTAATTACCATGTAAAGTAATGAATTCTTATCTTGTAAAATTTACTGTACTTTTAACAAACATAAATAATTAAGCCTATCTACCTTTTTTCATATTTTTTCCAGAATGTTTTAATATTTCTGAATTATTTGGGCTGGCAAAAAGGTTTTCATTGTGTGACTTGTTTGTATTATCATGAGTGTCAGTTTTTATTGCGTTTTCATCTGTATTTTCTCTACAATTATTAATTTCATCATTAGTCAATTTATTTACGGAGTTAAAATTTTCTGATCCCATATTCTCTGATTCTTCAATATTCTTTGCATTTTTCTCTAGGAATTTTTTAGTTGCTAAAAGAACTTTCATTGGATTATGATCTTTTTTCTGTTCTTTAAAAACCATTTTGCTTTGTTGTAGTTTCAAGAATTCCATTTTCTTCTTAAGCAATAGTGACGGTTTGTTCTCTTCAGGAGTCGATTTCAAACTAATACCTCTTCCTACAGACTCCTCTTCAACTTCTTTACATCTGTCAAAGTCTTTCATTTTCTTCTGTACTAAGTTCTCAACTGCCGTAACACTCAGTTGACGGTTATGTCTTTCTAAGTTTTTTGTCGTGAGAACCGTCTCAAAGTTTAGTGCCGCTTGAAATACAGCCGTTTGTTTCTTCACCTTACGCTCTCTTTCCTTGCCATCTTTTTCAAGGTATTTAATTACTTCACGAACTTTAGTGTTGCTCAGTTTCGTTTTTATGTTACCGAGACTAAGTTCTTTATGGAACAGGCATACATCATACAAAGCAAAACCGGACTCGACCAAAATGTCACTAAATTCTAATTGGGCACCGTCAACTGTTTTTATAATAAGTTCTCCATATTTATGAATGTTGTCATCAAAAATTGATGATCTGTAACAATGAAAAGAAAGTTAAAATCAAGAAGAATAGACAAAATAAGGTGTACAGACATAAGGAACAAAACTGGACTAACACATGCTCTGGAAGAGGCCCTTAAACTCAAATGGAAATGGGTGGGCCACATATCAAGGTATAGTGACAAAAGGTGGACCTCATGTCCAAGGACGTCGCCAGGGGTGGGCCGGCCCCCCCTAGAGGTTAAAAAATGTAGCCAACTGCAAATAACCAAAGTCCTAAGGCCGTGTAATTGACTTGCTTTTCCGATAAATCCTGCCCCATCTCAAAACTTGAATAAATTCACTAGGTGCTCTTGACTGTACCTAAAATTCATATTTTTCTCATCCTCTTTATTATTAACTTGCCCCCCGGAGAGCATAAAGTTATCAGAGTGCCTAGTGCAAATTGATGGAAACTGCTTTCGGTCGGACTATCGAAAACTATTGTTTATTCTTTTTCACTCATATTGATTTTAAACAATAAATCTGATAGTTCTTGATAGTGAAAACAGTCTGCATCAACTCTCACTACGCTGTCAGCTACAAAAACTGGTGATATGTGAATTCATGTACGGTACAGGGCATATTTGTTGAAATTTTTTTGGACAGAGATAAGTTTGCTCATGTGAACTTGCGAGCGACCAATAGCACTCGCCCCTCTTTTGCCTCCCGCGTACCTCACCGCTACGAGGCCAACATACGCGTTCCGCGCAATCCCCACCCCATTTCAAGATACTTGCCTCGTACTGTAGCTATTGGCTTAAAAATTTTGCTACCCTGCATCGACATGATCAAAATCTGCTTTGACAAAGTAACTTAGACAGAGTTTACTTGGATACCTGTTGACAGGCTCAAAATCTGTTTTGACAGAAAGTTTTGAACAAAGTTTATTTTGATACAAGTTCACTATACTTGAATCAGTTTGTTTATTTATGGCACTCTTGAACATGACTCCATGTTCAACGCCGCATATGGCTCTAAGTCCACTTTGATGGAACGCCGACGTCAAAGTATTCTTTGTCTTTGATTGCTCATTTACACAGAAAGTAGTCATCAATACTACTATGTCAAAGCAGACTTTGTGTCAACAGGGCTTTAAGTAGATGTGTTTAGCAGAGCCACAGAAGCCCATCTGGGCAAGGACAATCGAATAATAAGCTACTCTCGCTGCACGGCAATAAAGTACAATTTCAAATTACAGTGTTGCGTGCCCATTATTATAAGCGCCTCCGAAGTGCTTCTCTTTCTGTATAGCTCTGTCTCAACCGACAGATGACATCCCTAGTGTCTCAACTGAGTTAGCCACGAGCAAAATTATTATTATGATTATTAGTATTAATTGACAGGCAAGCGGATGCGACAACTGATAAGAGTCTGTATTCAGTAATATCATGGGTTGAGTTTATCTTTCAAACATTTTTAAATATTTGTCCGATCTATTAGCATAAGGGCTAGACTTATATTTTTTAGCATAAGGGCCAGACTAACTCCTCCATGAAGTCCCAAGGGCCAAGATCTAGCTAAATCCGTACCAACATACTGTAAATTACAATATTGTTGGTAAGAGCCGGCCTACTTTCGCGGGCTGGACTGTTGGTGCTTGCAGTGCTTGCAGGCCGGAGCTGGCCTGCGGGCCACAGTTTGAAGAGCTCTGCTTTAACTGATTCGTATTCTATGCAGATATCACTTCTTCTGGCAACTTGTTTCAAGCTTCAACTACTCTATTATTAAGTGCGAAGTGAGACCCTCTGGCAGAGCAGGAATAAACATGTTTAAGTGCAAATCAATGTTGTTAGGGATGAGGCTGTTTTTGTATTGATAGTCCAAGAGAACCGAGTGCTTACCTTCTGTCTATGTAAGTTGGCTGAAAGAAGACTTCTACGGCGTCGCGCAGAGTTTTTTTCATCGCAACAGTGGTTGCCTGCACCCAGTCAGGACATCGCTGGCACTCCAGACCGCCTCCATCACGGGCGATCGTGGTCTCATAAGGCAAGAGACCGTAAATGCCGATTTGTTCAAAAACAAATTCTTCATCCCTCTTCGGATCTACCACTTCCACCCAAATCAAGTGAGGGTTGAGGTAGTGAAGGATCTGCACTTTATAGCAATCAAGTTCCATGGTAGATTAATTTGATAATTCGGCACTCATAACAGTTAATAATTGTTTGAGAAATTGCTGATTTAACGGAATGATAGTAAAAACCACGCTCCCGCTTGTTCGGAACTTCGGAAAACAACACAGATTAGTAGATAGATAAGATTAAATAAAACAAAAGAATAGGAACAGAGCAGTGATCTGTCAACTGTCAATGGTGCATTCCAGCAGGCTAATCGCTGAAACATCGATCTCCATAGAATACATTTTAACCCGGAAAAAGAAATAGGGAGTGTGGACCAAGAAGCTTATACCTCCAATGGAGATTGCACGGCCAGTGTCATAGTGAAGATTGAAAAAAGGTCCTTAAGTGACGTGACGGCTTATTACTACCTCTTTCTTTAGTGTTACAATACGTTTTCGTTTCTCACGAACGAACGAACGACAAACAACGAACACGTATTGTAACACTAAAGAAAGAGGTAGCAATAAGCCGTCACGTCACTTAAGGACCTTTTTTCAATCTTCACTATGACACTGGCCGTGCAATCTCCATAGGGGGTATAAGCTTCTTGGAGTGGACGATATAAATCGTATATAGTTTTTAAAACGTACATTGCATCGATATCATTGACCTGAAAATTTTTTTTTCTATGATCGATATCGTCAAATCCAATATTGATGCATTCTGAAACTATATATTTGGCAAAACACTATATTCCTTCACGAATGCGATTCGTGTCGACACCACGATATTTACGTAATCCGATTCATGGATATTGTACCGTATTACAATGGAATACCAGCTACAACAAGTATCGTGCGAGACGCCGAGTGTGAGCGAGACGAGTGAATGAGATAGAGAAATAGCAATGTAAAATAGTAACGATAAGGTATTTATAATTATTAAATACATAGGGTATACAATTTGAGTAAACCTATATTGTTTGATATTGATATTTGGTCGCCACTCACAAAATCGCCGATATCAAAATATATATAGTTTCATCCGATATCGAATATCGATATATAGTTTCGATTCGATATTGAAAATAGCGATAATACCCACCGATAGAAAGTAATAAAATTGAACTTAATTAACAAATAACTTTCCATTGTTAAAATGTATACTGTGGTGATCGATGACATTTAAGTAATTTTTTAATTTCAGATTCACACATGTGAACCCGGGGGCTAATTGGCTTTGATAACTTTTTGAACATGACTGGAAATCTCAAAACCATTTCGAGGAATAAGCTTTCGGTACAGTGTCTACTAATTAAATTCAAAAATAATTCTATATTTTGAAAGATATTTATAATATTCAATAAAAAGCTTTAACATTTAAATGACCTTCATATGACGTCATCACATACAGATCCCCCAGCCATAATAAAAAAAAGAAAAAAGGGCAAAGACAATTTTGACAATGAACTTGGCATTAGGGATGGTGGCGGTGGTGGAAGTGAAAAAATATCGATATAGGTGATATTTCTCAGAAAAAAATGGGATGAAATGGGACGATGACTAAGTAATGGATTCTAATTTTTACATTTTACAATACCTTAGTATTGTAAAACATAAAAAATAGCAAAATAAACCCCTACGCGAAATTTTGGCTCGATTTGACGAATTTTACGATGATTTTTAAGACTCAAAAGTAGGAAAAAAACAAAATGCTCCAGTGACAAAATAGTGTCGACTATTAGAATCCATACGTAATTACAAAAAAAATGTTTTGGAAAAATTATTGTAAAAACATCTATCGATATATCAGAGTATATCGATGAACTTATCTCGTAATTTTTTCATCATCCCTACTATTAAATGTTTGTAAATAGAAATAAAGTATGCACATATTTTCACAATGTTTATTATGTTATCCTGCAAATTTATCAGTCCAGAAGCAATCGTTACAATTTCATCCATGTAGCCTCCATCCAAAATAGACACAATACATACAATACATTTCGCAATTTGGGTAGATTGGGCGTGTCAGTTTTTACAAAGTTTTTCAGCTGAGTTTCCACTGGTAAGCATTTTTATTATAATTTTACCACCTCAAAAATTATTGCAGCAAATTAAGAAGGTAGGTTAGAACCGTCACAACTGGATTAAATGAATAAAATAGAAGAAATATTAACTATAACTTATTTGTTTACAAACAACCATAATAGTCCAATCAATGAGCATATTTGTTGTATGGAGACTTCCGAAAAATTCTCCCGTCTATAAAATTTGGCATGTGATGAAGTTAGGTAACACAGATTACAGATGAACAATAAGCCAATAAAATTTGTTAAGAGAAGTTAGGTATTTTTACCTAAACATGAAAATCGCTTATATCTCTCTGTGAATATTTCCTCGGGCTAAAATACTTTCTGTATACGTATTTGTGTATTAGTTAGAATAATTATGTAAAAGAATCCAATATTTTTTTGATTTCGGAGATACTCCAAATTTAAATTTTAATATTTTTCAATATATCTTTTCTTGATTAAAATATCTGCTGATTATTATTTTTTAATATTTTTTTATACCCTTAATATATAGATTTGTTCAGTAGGCCAACAAGTTTTCTTCTTTAATCATATTTATACATAAATGTATGAAAATGGACCGACTATTTTTCACATTACCTCTTAAGACCAAAAAATAAAAAAATATGATTAAAGAAGAAAATTAATTGACTTACTGAACAAAGCTATATATTTAAGGATATAAAAACATATTAAAAATAATAATCAGCAGATATTTTTATCAAGAAAAGATATATTGAAAAATATTAAAATTTAAATTTGGAGTATCTCCGAAATCGAAAAAATATTGGATTCTTTTACATACTTATTCTAACTAATACACAAGTACGTAAAGTACGTATACAGAAAGTATTTTAGCCCGAGGAAATTTTCACAGAGAGATATAAGCGATTTTCATGTTTAGGTAAAAATACCTAACTTCTCGTAACAAAATTTATTGGATTATTGTTCATCTGTAATCTGTATTACCTAACTTCATCACATGCCAAATTTCATAGACGGAAGAATTATTCGGGTTGCATAAGCCCCGTTGATTGGACTATAAAGTCATTATGACAGGTAATGACACTTGGCCGTTCTTTTTCTAAAAGTAGATGGCAAAGGTTTTCCTTCTTAAACTTTCATGCCACTAATGACGTCATTCCGGTTGACCATATCCGCTCGACAAATATATTTATAAAAAAATTATTACGGGACCAAATGTTAAAATATTCAAATTAGTTTCTTAAATTGGCCTAATCTGTAGTAAAAAAATATAAAAAAAATACCTTTTATTTTTTAACCAAAGCCAATTGTCTAATTTCAAAATCTATTCTAAGACATGAAATAAAACACTTTTTAACGGATACTAGCGCGGTTTAATTGAATGTACTTAGGTATTTAGTGGGTATTTGGTTTGATTTTTGGTTTTCCCGACGTTTCGGCACCTTTGCAGATGCCGTGGTCACGGGGGACTGCATTTGCAAAGGTGCCGAAACGTCGGGAAAACCAAAAATCAAACCAAATACCAACTAAATACCAAAGTACATTCAATAAAACCGCGCTAGTATCCGTTAAAAAGTGTTTTATTTCATGTCTAGTGAGCGCGTAAGCTTGAGAAGTGAATCTATTCTAAGAATTATTATATTCTATTTTTAGAGCTTTTAGGATGTAATACATTAATGCTTCTTTTTAGCGAATATAAAAACTTACCAAAGAAATGCAGCAATGTGTCACATCCATCTGTCAAATGAAAGCGATTGCGATAGATTTTGGAAATTAGACAATAAGTAGGCAGGTGACTCACTATCGCGCTAATACGCGAACCCACAAGTGAGTCGGATATTCGCAAACATTCGCGAATGATTTTCCATACATAATTGAAAACATTCGTACAATGCACGAACCTTTGCGCGCATGTGAGTGACCGGGGTGACATGACAGGCGACTTGGTCTGACCAAGAACTTTAGAATCATACTAACTTTTTCCCGCGACTTCATTCACGTGATTGTGAATGTGCCTATGTACTTAATAATAATTATTATTTTATTTCAAACTAAGTTCATATGGTGTTAGTAGCCATTTTCTTACGAAATAGGGGGTGCAATTGCATAAGTTAATCGTATTCATTTGACAGTTCATATCGTATTCCATCGGCTGCAATTTGTATGGGATAACATGTATTATGATACAATATGAACGGTACTGATTGCGTAAAATCAATCGTATTCATTTGACAGATCATATGGGATCATAATATATGTCATCCCATAAAAATTGCAGCCGATGGAATACGATATGATCTGTCAAATGAATCATTACCTCACGCAATCGCACCCAAGGTTAGTAACAGTAATAAGACATCCTAAAATTAACCTAACTAAATGACTCAAAATAATACTAGCTCTTAGGTTCAAATTCGATTGCAATAGTGTAGCGTACGGAACGGCAACGGCGCGATTAGCCACTTCCGAACCATTATTTTGAATTTTTTGGCGCGAAAACAGTTTTTGGCTTATAATTTTGAAACTAAGAGGCCCAGGGGTGCATTTGTAAACAAGGCTCGAAGTTGGACCTTCACTCCAAGGCGTGCGACGTTCGTCATCCGATGTTTACGAACGACACTGCATAGCTGTCACTGTCCTATTAGATTTGTTGATTTTGATATTAATGAAGCGCGAAATGCAACAAACAATAAAATGAAAATTAATGTTTATAAACAAAGAAGACGTGTCAACTGTCAAATAAAACGTCAGAGCGAATTTCACCCACCTATTTCGTGGGGTGACCGGTGCGTTCGCCGGGCGTCGTTTACGAACGGCTATACCTAGTGATCGTCGGGCGATCGCCCCGGTGGTTTTAGAACGCGGACATTTTTTTATTTTTATTTTTTATTTATTTATTTGCACAAGCTTAACACTATTTTTACAGGTTTCGACCTAATGCAATAGAGGAGCTATATTGATTAAATTCGTACATTATTAATTAATTTCATATACTTACATAAAATACCTAAAATTGTTACTATACATTTTTAATTAATTGCCAATTAAGCATTACAAATTTTAATTACCTACGATAAATTCTCCTAAATTATTAATTATTGTATTCATTATCATAACATATTATAAATAATGCAAACCTAGTGAATTCACACAAAGAACTGAAAAATATGTCTAGTTTACAATGGATCCTATTTAAAATCCTCATCGCTCGTGTCAGTGGGGCTTTGCTTAATAAATTAGTTCGGCCGCGAGGCACCTCCAACAGCGGAGGCAGGCGCCGACGCTCCACATACCTATTTGGTACGGGATCCCTTGTTTTCGCATAATTGTTTTATACCTAATTTGATTTGGCATAACGGATTTGGCATAATCTTTTTGTCATAATAATACTTTCGCATAATTGTTTTTTGGCATACTATTTATATTAGCATAATTATCATTTAGACTAATTTGTTTTCGCATAATGTTATTAGGCATATTGTCTATTCGCCTAATATTATTTAGACATAAAAATCAAAAACAATATGAATAAATATTTTTACGCACTCATTTATTTTCAAGCAAAAGGGGTAGGTATTGTATTAAAATGCCAAAAACTCATAACACATACGACCTAAATATCGTCTCATAAAACACCTATTTTTAAAATACCGAAAATCCTTAATGTCGATATCCAATAGACCGACACTTGAAAGATCGATTATTAAATGACTGATGATAGTTCGAAACCCTGAAAGTTAAAATGCCCTATGCGAATACATAGGGAACAATTTGGTACACATAATCCAATACGACGCAATACCTCTCCATTATATATCTTACCTCTCAACAATTTAAACACATACAAAACTAATGCCAAGTTCCTTCTTACTCTCAGTTCATTGTACCCAACCATACCCAATATGAACAAGTAAGGATACATCAGAGGATAAAAAGGATATACTCCATACAGTCTCTTATAAAGATATCTAATAAACTTGTTTTGTATGCGTTCTAGCATGGAGCTATATTTAGTTTCACTTGGAGCCCAAATAACTGAATTTCCCTCTAGTAAGCTTCTCACTAAAGCATTGTATAATGCAATTATTGTATTTATATTAGTTAAACCATTCGCCCTACGAAGAATGAATCCCAATGTTCTGTAAGCTTTTTTACATATACAAATTATTTGTTTCTTAAAGTTTAAGTCAACGTTAAAATTAACTCCTAAGTCCTTTACTTCTGTAACTCTCTTTAATGTTGTCGATTTTATGTTATATTCATGATGGGTACGTATCAGAATGTCTAAAGTTAAAATGTCTAAAGTTAAAATGGCAAAGTTCAAAATGTCAAAAATCAAAATGCAAATGGTTTAAAATGTCAAAAATCATTATGTATAAATTCATAATAGCAAAATTCAAAATGTCAAACGGTTCAAACATCAAACTAGTTAAAATATCAATGGTCCATAAGTCAAAGGTTTACAATGATTTGAAAACAACAATTCGCCTTTTTTTTCAATTATCGCCTTGCAAAATTTTGTGAGCAATTCTTTGTAGTTTCTAGTAATTGCGTTACAATTTTTAAATTGTAACATGGAAGAGGGTATACTTACGTTTTCGAAATTTGTGATTATTTACCTAAGATGTAACATTATTACACTATTGTGTAAAAAAATAATGTTTTTTTACTATTATAATATACTTACTGTGATTATTTAGATACTTAGATGTAAAGCTTTTATATTATGATGTAAATATAAATGATGATTTTCTTACCTATTTATCATATTTATTTTCTATTATTTTAAGGGCATGATTTCATCAATTACCTAATAAATACGTTTTCAGTGACCTAGTTAATAATATTTGTTCCTAAAATAGTAGATCTCTCACCTAAATCGAATCACCAAATAATGTTAAAACGATTACCTAAATATTAATTAAAAATTACTTGGAAATAATATCAATTATCAAAATAATAAAAGTGTCACTGAAATTGAATCACCAAACAATATCAAAATGGTTTTAAACTCCGTTATAAAAACTCCGCCCCTATTAGGAATTTTTCTGTTAATTAGGTAACAGATCTATAATTTCGATAATTGAACGAATTAATCGATGCTAATAGTTAGATGATTAGATTTAAAGTGACAGGTTTATTATTTTAGGTAGGTGTATTATTCCTGCCCGTAACTTAATGCATAGATCCGAGCATAGATCTTAGGTATATTCAGGCTATAGAAAAAAGTGATCAAACTATAATTTAAGATTCATATTTACATTAATCCGATGATTTATACTTTAGAGACAGTTTTGGTAAATATGATAACTAATATATTTCTTGGAGATAGATATTATTATTAGGGTATTGCAGATTAGTGACACATCTAAACTTAGGTGACAGAAAATTTTGTTCCCTTTTATTTTCACTTTTGCTATAGTATGTACCTGTGCGAATTAAGTTCGCATACGTACACACTATGGCAAACTATTTTCAGCACAGGATAATATTTTTTTTTGCTGCAGGTTCGCGAACCTAAGTGAGTACCCACCTTAACGTGCGCCTATTGTCCTCCAGTTTTTTGTGTGCATTTCTTTGATTCATTGCAATATATCAAATGGATGCACTCGCCGAGATCACCAGTCAAGACTAAGCCACCACGAGACGCGGAGCGCACGCCGCTCGACCAATGCACCGCGCCCGTGTTGTGCACGCGCTGACGTTGTCGTAATCAAGTTGTTATTATTTCTTAACTTATTCAAATCACACTTTCTCAACTTCAATTTTGGTAGACTGCTACACTTATCACCAAACATTAAAGCAGGAGAATAAGCGATCCCCTCCATGAAAAAAGACTCCGGCAAACAGTGAGCTTTCCATACAAACGTAATACATAATTATCTGTGGTAGGTAATACCAAAATGATTTGCGATTGGAACATATTTAATCCTCACCACTGAGGTACTGGCTTACCTCTTACTGCCGGAACACAACAATTTTCAAAGTCCCTTTAGACTATGGCTATGCTGAAACGTCAAGAAAATCCAAAATCAAACCAAGTACTAACTAATTATCAAACTACTTTTAATAAAACCGCAAGAAAACCGCGCTAGTATCCGTTACTCCGGCCGAACCGTGAGCTTCCCATACAAAGTATTAATATAACACCAAAATGATTCGCAATTTAACCATATTTAACTTTTTTTGTGATGTTATTAATTGGATAAAGAAAGACATTATTTAACTAGTAATAATAAAAAATCCAAAATATCAAACCAAACTAAAATTATTGCGATTTACAGATTTGTATGAAAAAAATTAATTGGAATTTATTATGAATTGGTAATTTGAATATTAGACATTTTAAGTTTTGATCATTTGAACTTAGACATTTTAATTTAGGACTATCTGACCGTTTGACATTTTCGTTTTTGACATTTTGAACGTTTTACATTTTAATCGTTAGACATTCAAATTTTTGACATTTTGAACTTTGCCATTTTAAGTTTAGACATTCTAACTTTAGACATTCTGATACGTACCCATTCATGATGAATAGGAGTAGCCTTTCGAGTATATGAAATGGTAAGACATTTTGAAGTATTAAATTGCAATTTATTCTGCTCACTCCATGCCACTACGTTGCTAATATCCTTTTGCAATAATACACAGTCATCTACGCCATTTATCGGAAGAAACAGTTTCAAGTCATCAGCAAAAAGTAAGCATTGTGCATTATCGACTACTTCCGGCAGATCATTAATCATTATCAAAAATTGGAGAGGGCCGAGATTACTTCCCTGACTTACTCCAGAATGGACAAAATATGGTTCTGATCTGCAACCGGCATACTCCACGTACTGCTCCCTATCGGTCATGTAACTAGCCATAAATTGCAATAGATGGGGTGTAAAACCAACGCCAGCTAACTTCCGAAGCAATACATCATTATCTACGACATCGAATGCTTTCCGGAAGTCGAAATAAGCGGCGTCGACATGCCCTCCACCGTCTATTACTGGTACTAGTTGCGCCGTGTAGTTCATTAGGTTGCTAGTGGTGCTTTTACCTGGTCGAAAACCGTGTTGCGCCTCCGATAATTGCGCCTGTACTTGCACATAAATACAATACTGTAAGGCCGACTCGAATACCTTTGCTGGGGTTGAGAGTATCGCCACTGGTCTAAAACCATCCACCCAATTACCTGAGCCTACTTTTGGAACCGGCATCACCCGAGTTATTTTCCAAACTTCCGGAAATACTGCGGCTTCTAAACATAGGTTAAAGATGTGCGTGAGAGGTTCGGCTAGAACCAACCTACAGTCTCTCAGAACATATACCGGTATACCATCAGGGCCGGCTGATCTCTTCGGCTTGAGCTTAGTTAACGCGCGTAACACATCGCTCGGCAGTAATTTGTTCACCTGTACTCGTGCTGACATATTCGAATCTCCCGCCTCCGCAATAGCTGCGCTAACATTCAGCTGAGCTCGTACCGAACTGTATACCGAGTGAAAGTATTTAGCAAATTCATCGACACTTTGTTCTCCCGTCAATACAACGCCATTTCTTTCAATTTTCTGAGAACTTCCATTCTGCCTTTTCGATCTCACATAGTTCCAAAAGGACCTAGGGTCCTCTGTTAAGTGTCGTTGTACCTTATCCCTATACTGATCGTGAGCAAGTTTGATCAAAGTTTTAACTCTTGCCCTACTTTGAGAGAAAGCTTCGTAATCAGTTTGGTCCTTACTAGCTTTGTATTGCTTGTGAAGTAAAGATTTATGTTTTATGGCGCTAATCAATTCGGCATTATACCACTCTGGATACACGTATCTAGGTTGTTTACTATTATGCCTCTTAAATGGAACACAGCTATCAAAAATATTACTAAGATTGTTATAAAATAAATTTATGCTTGTTTCTACATTATTACAAGTATTTAATGGCCCCCAGTCTATATTCCTAATTGACGAATATAATAAGGGAAAATTACCTTTATTAAAGTTCCATTGCCGCTGTCTTGGACACGGATTCGTTTCGGCCTCGGCCCGGGTACCCGAAGCGCCACCACCTCGGCCTGTCACTAGTACTGATATTTCGAGTGGTGGATGGTACGAATCCACCACTGACACCAGCAAATCAGATGAAGCACGCACATTCACATTTAAACCTTCACCAACTACGCTTAAAACCAAATCCAACTGACTGCCCTTACAATTTGTTACACTGTTACTTTGCGTGAATTCACAATACGATAAAAAACAAATAACCGACTTCAAAAAACCTACCTCTAAAAAGCAAGAAATAATATTCGAAATAATAAAAACACGTCTATTGAAGTCGGGTGGGGCTGGAGTACAAATTCCTTTTTTTTTATTCTAAAAGCCACACCCGACTTCAATAGACGTGTTTTTATTATTTCGAATATTATTTCTTGCTTTTTAGAGGTAGGTTTTTTGAAGTCGGTTATTTGTTTTTTTAAACAATTTTTTATTTTTTTATTTTTAGTGTAGGTACCTTTTGTATTCAGTAGTGTAGGTATATTATTTAGGTAGAAAAATCGGCTCAGCCAAACGTGAGTTAATCGCGGAGAAACATACATACATGCGGGTCAAACTGAGAACCTCCTTTTTTTAAGTCGGTTAAAGAACTAAAGATATCCCTTTTCCAACAAAAAAATAATTATCTTATTCAGTTCATAAACAAAGAAGTTATACGACTGATCATCGAGTAGTTCACACAAAAAAGCATACTATTTTCGTGCTTTTTTCAAGATTACTTGAAAAGTACTGAACCGATTTCAAAATTTTAAAAAATGGGACCAACTTGGAAGTTTACCTAATGTAATAACGTTTGAATCATTTCAATCGGTTCAGCCGTCTTCGAGTAATCGATGTACATACAAAAAACAAAAAAAAAACGGTTCGAATTGAGTACCTCCCTCCTTTTGAAGTCGGTAAAAAAGTATTCGTGATAATTTGTAACATTGCAATTACATGAACACAAATTAAAATCACCGATTACAATTATTTTCATATACTTATTACACAATTGTTCTAAAATTCTGAATAATATAAAGTATTCACTTTTACTACTTCGCGGCGGTATGTAAACAATACGACAAAAATAAAAAGCGCTCGCGCAGGTACACGGCCGCACAGGCGAGCTCGAATTCCCGCTCACACAAGTTGACGTCATCCGGGATCGGCACACTACGCAGAACAAAACGCGGTGTGGCCACGAAAAATGCGCCACCCTGCTTACGTCCGTCCGTACAATCACATCGTATTATTTGATAACCTTCCGGTATAATTTCTGCATTATTTATAGATTCGTTACAGCCGGTTTCCGTAATTGCAAAAAAATCTGCATTTGACGATGATATATTAATAAAAAACTCATCCAGTTTTGTCCGTAAACCTCTTACATTTTGATAAAAAAAATCTAGTTCTTTTCCATTGTTATTTTGGTTTATCTTGAGATTTTCGAAACCACACCCACTCACTAAATTCAACATTTAGGGGCCATACTTCCGGTCTGCACAATTTCTCATATCCACTCGCTAGTACTCCTATCATGAAGGACGAATAGTCTCTCTCCGTTTTCGGCTTCAACTTTTCAATCTTAATCGGCATTTTTTCACCACATATCTTTTTCACGTGATTTTCCAAAATTTTGACAGATGTATCTTTTCTTAGACGCCAAACATGCAATAATTTATTCTTCTCTATACCTTGAATTTCCGCCATACTCGTACTATCACCTTTTTTCACTTCATTTCTTGAGAATCGATTTTTCCTTGGCTCTACTTCCATCCATTCGTTTCCCACCGTGTTTTGATTTTTTTTCAAATTAGAATCATTCGTAGATGGAACCTTGTTATGAACGATTCCTTTGCTAGAAAAATCATAACTATTGTGAGCTTCCGAGATATGTTTTATAGCCCCACACTGTTGCACCTGAGGAACAGATACCCGCGTTTGATCATGTGACAACGCTTTTGCATATGAAATTTGTGCATTTTTAAAAGTCTCTGCTTTTTCCTTCATATTCTGGTTATTCAAACATGCTTCAAGTTGCTCATTTTTCAATGTAAAACCCTTAATTTGGTCTTGTAACTCTTTGATTTTCGTCGATTTATTGTCTACCGCCATATTATTATTTTTTAGTTCAGACAATTCAAATTCGATTTTTAAGAGTCGATCTTGTAGCTGTTCATATGCCCTTATTTGATCCTCAAAACGAGACATAATTTCAGTATGAAACTGTCGCATTTCATTGAATAACGTCTTCATATTGATATCATCCATCGCACATGTCATCGAGCATCGTCGAGCGAGCTTTACGAACCTACCCCAGAGATTTGAAATTATGCCTCGTGTGTGCTGCAATTATAACGTATTATTTGATCTTTAAAACGAAACTCTAACATGACACGTGTCACCAGCTTACACATGGTTATCGGCTCGTAGCTCAAAAACTTTTCGAGTTAAAGTTTTGATAAATTTGGAGTCTAATGCTGCAATTCGACTGAGAATTTTGAGGTATAGTACATAATCGTAGCTTAAGTAATTACGATGATACAGTTGTGCAAGCCAGTGACACGTGTCTCCAGCTCGCACACAGTTTTATGCTCGTAGTTTCAACCGTATTTGAGTGTGAAGGTTAGTTTTTTTGGATCTCATTGCTGCAATTAGGCTTTAAATTTCTGACTATAGTCTAAAACCCTAAGCTCACTAGTTTGCCTTAACGGCATGTGTCAGCTGGAGACACGTGTCGCCCGCTTACACACGCATAACAACTCAGAGTAACGAACTTATGGTGGCTGCTATTATTATGACTGGAAGTTTGATTGCTGCTATTATGCTTTAAAATATGGCATACTTAGAATTTCTCTATAGCCTATGAGGAAGCAGGAGACCCACTCATGTTTTATTCCTGTAGGTCCCGCGTATAGGTTAGAAATTTAAGGTGAGCGCGAAGCGCAGCGGAGCGTGAGCCTTAAATTTCGAGGTATTTTTTTTATAACAGACAACAGAAATATTTTCTTTTATTATAATAACTGACAGAAAACGTACCTACCTACGTTTGACGTAACTACGTTTGCTGTTTACAAAGCAACAGGCGTCACCCCCAAGTCAGGTGACATCTCTCGACCAATCAGAATGAGGCACGATGAAGTTTGACCTAGCTCGAAACAGTTCTTACTGAATCAGTTTGTTAAAACGCGTTTTGACTAGTCAAAACTTGTTTTAACTGATAATATTTATTGAGCAGCAGTAAATACTAGTTGCAACAAAGGCCTTAAGTAAAAACTAGTTTTGACTAGTGAAAACGCGTTTTAACTAAAAACGGGTTTTTACTGTAACATATATATAAAATTCTAGTCTGACCAAGAACTTTAAATCTAGTCTGTCTGACATATTTGTAATCGGAAAAGCCGACACTTAAGTCAAATGAGTGATTTTCCGAGACCAGAAAAGAAAAACGAATTAGTTCAAAAGATCTTGATAGATGGCGTTTTAACTCCCCCTCTTAAGTTTATCACTTCCAAGCGGAATATACAATATACAATACAAAATCTGTGCAGTAGCTTAGGCGTGGAAGCGTAATTGACAGATAGACAGATTTACTTACTTTCGCATCTATAATATCATATCAGTATGGATTATAAACTCAGAAAAAGGACACCTATGGAAGTGGCACAAACTACAATAACAAAGGATTTTTGACGTAAGGCGCGTGCCGTGTCCGCCATATTGTGTTGCGTTTACATGTTACAATTTCGACTCTATGCAGTTTACATAAGTTGTATGTACACTAAGCTAAGCCGCCATGTTTAGTTGCGTTTGAAATTTGAACGGAGAACAATGAAGTAGTAATCCACGCTTTTTTTCGTAGGTGTGTCAGGTCCATGTTATTCTTTCGTCATTGTAACAACAAATAATTTGTAACAAGTAATAATTATTACTTTCCATTTGCTTTCCATGGTTAAAATGTATTCTGTGGCCAGATCGATGACCTAGCCATTGGCCAGCGGGAATACACCCATCAAACTTAACAAACTGTCAAAGTCAAAAGTGAAGTGATCGGTCCGTCGCAGTGCTGCCAACTTAGCGCGTTTCGCGCCAGATCTAGCGCTTTTTTTTGTCTCAAAGCGCGTTTTAGCGCCTAGCGCTAAATCTAGCGCTTTTTTAGATTTTAATAGATCAAGTATTTACCTGCTGGCCTGCTGCATTTATTTGGTTGAATGCTTGGTGAATCTATTAAAATTATACAAATTCGATACTTAATTAGTATTTTTATGGTACACCAAGCATTCTAATAGATAATCTACTTCAATTTTTTTTAACCTCTAGGGGGGGGGGGGGTTGGCGACGCTCTTGCAAAAAGCAAATAAATAGTAAAACCAAAAATGCCATTTTAGCGCAATCTAGCGCTTTTTTACAGCGTTGACAGCGCGTTTTCGCTCAGACTAGTTGGCAGCACTGGTCCGTCGGTGGTTCGTTTTTTTCAGTTTTTCGGTAATTTCGGTGATTCGGCAATGATTTCGTGGTGAAAATAGGTTTTTGGTCTTATTTTACAGTTGAACCCGTATCTATGTTGATATTGTCTCCGTCGGCCAGAGAATAAAAGGTACTGTTCCCCTTTGCTGCTTATTTCAACATTGTAAATTTCTTCAGAACACCTTGCCAACATGACATTATTCTGCTTAGTTTTTTGTATTATTATCTTGTTTACTATCTTAGAAAGTTCATAGAAATCTAATTCCTGCCCTTATAGCCTGCCCAGCTAGGAGATGGAGGAATCTGGCAAAATATTAACATTTTTAATGGATCAAACATTTGAAACACATGAAATTTGTTTTACGATATCACTTCATCATAATACATAATAGTACAAGTCCTATACCTAATTGATCTGAACTTGAGAGTCACTAATATCATCAGAGATATAAAATGTGATTGTTGATTGCTGTCCCATAAAGCCCTTTTATAAAAGAATCACTCCTGTTACGGTTTACTTCCATTGTTCTGTTATCACTAATTATTTTCTGTTTGTGTGAGTTAACTGATTAATTAATTGGTCATAATACTCATAATGTTTCAAAAAGTGCTACATGTACGCAAATAACATCACAAATCGATCTACAGAAAAATGGTTGGTACACTGAGATCAAAACATTCTTTTGGACCCGCAGTTCTTAAAAATTATTCCCTTAGGAAAGGAGTTATGGTGTCATCTTATTTTGTTTTTTTTTTTGTTTTATAACGTATTGTATGTGGTATCAAATAAAAGGGCTTGCTGAGTCGGTTCTAAAAATTCATTTCAGCCACTTTTATAGATGAGATTGCTACACATACTTTGATGCAACCTTGTGTACCCCTGGGGGGTACCCATAGAAATAGAATGTCAAAGAACAACAATGTCAATAAACAGATGATCCGAAAACGAATGCATACATTTTATATGAGATACATAAAGTATGACTTAGATTCATAAAATATGATTACATTATGGCAAAGGAAATTAATAAACTATGTTCCATACTGTTTTCTTCGTCGATTAACAAATAAATGTAGCGAAATTTGGTTTTTGAGAAATGTGTGGCAATATCTTATTTACTTGTGAAAAGTGTGATTACTTGGATTGTTTCTTTTTGTCACATCACAATTACTTAGAGCACAAGACACCATGGCTTTACGATACCTTTATTTTAAATTCTAATTAAGATTAACAAATATTTTAAACAAACTGTGATTGCTCATTTGCTAAGCGGGACGCTAAGGGCTCTTACTGTAAAAAATGTTGGCACATGTCACTTGATCCTTTGTCTCTTTTGTGCATAGACCGTGTCCGTATGATGTTAACTTCTCTTTTCCACGCTCTGTTTGTCTTCTTGAGCGCAGCGAAAATTTTTCTATGTCTATGAGGGTACCCGTACCACTAATTGGAAAACACGTATAGATTATGAAATAAAATGAAAAAATATTTATTCAGTATCTTTTAAGTACATACATTACATATCATATGGCTGAGGCCCCTTTTAAATATAAAACCTGTGTTAAGAGCCCCGCTCCTTCTAAGATTACAAAAGATACATTTGTTGTTTAAATTTTACATTATTAAGTTACTGCTAAACTAATTATAAAAACATTTCCTAAGTTTCAAAAAGTTTTTCAATGTTCGTTTATAAATAATGCCCATAATCTATAGCTACAAACGAAAAAAATGTGTGGAGTTGGTTTATGGTTTATTAGTAGTATAATTTGTAAGTTGTTTTCAGAACTATGGGTGTGGCAATAAGCAGGTACTCGGAGATCTCTTCCAACGAGCTGCTGGCGCGGTTCTGCTCTGCAGAGGTGATATGCCCCAATGATCCGTTCTGGAACCAAATGCTGGCTTTCAACATCAACCCGCCGGCTAATGCGTAAGTTAACTTAGTACTTAAGACAATATGAAAACATTTCATTGAAGTGCAAATATGAATGCATTATTTGGAACATCACAAATTTACTCTGTCTTATTCTGTACTCATGATAAGTACCACAAAACAGCCTACTAATTGTCTAAATTCAAAATCTATCGCAATTGCTTTCATTTGACAGAATGTTTTTGTGCAAAAGTGGTGTTGCAATTGTTGGTGAACCTAATAAATAATAAACATTGATTTTTCTTTTTGACACAAATAAAAAAAAGTATGTCTGAAAACTTACTTTTGGTAAAAAAATACTTAATTTCAATTAACTTAAAAACTATTAATTTTTTGAGAAAAAGTTATATGACAAAAAATATTTGTTTTGACCTCATCTATAACCCCTTAGCAGGAATACGTCATATTTCCAGTGACCCTGTATATAAATAATGGAAGTAAAATTTTGAGTACAAAATAAAGTCAGTGTTATTTGTAATTTTTATGTGTTTGCATAGAAAATGGCGCCCTCAATTTTCGTCAACTCTTTATGGAAAAACTGTAGTTTTTTCTATTTTCTAATGGAATGGAAATGAAATTATTATGATAGGTGACAAATTGCCTTTATAATTTAGGGCCCACCCCCGTATTACAGCCTCTTTAAACTTGGCAGTTTTCTGAATGGCGATCGAGGCGGCTCTTTTATTTGCGAGAAAGAGGTGTGACTATAGCAATTCATAAACCTGACAAGTTTTAAGAGCTTGTAATACCCCCCAGGGATACCGGCTAACTTTTCGAACTTCGGCGCGTGTGCCGAGCTCCAACTTAAAAAAGATAAATCGAAGTAAGGAATTTCGTATACTGTACTATTTGCTGAAGTTATTTTCAAGATATCGATGTTCGTGTGACATCGTGAAATGGGGTTCGCCGTTTTGGCCTGTTTGGGGCTCGATTTATCTATTTTAATTTGAAGCCCGACAGACTTGGTCAAGTTTGATGCGTCAGCTGCTCCGGCCCCAGGCCCTCAGTCACTTGTATCGTTTTTCCCAGTGAAGAGCAGCTTATCTTCGACTCAAGCGCAGAGGCTTTGCTGCAGAAGTTCCTACAGAACAACCCTCAGACGGGCAACCTCGGCTCGCTGGTGCAGGTGTTCATCACCAGGGCTACCGAGCTGCTGGCAACACCAAACAGTGATAAGTAAGTAGTGGGGTTGTAGTACCTGTCAATGGCGAGGAGTTAAAATATGGAAAAGGTAAGTCGGACTAATAATTTTGCCAAAAATTCTCTTAACTGTATGGTGGATTGCTGGGGTTGGATTTCTAAAAGGGAAGCCTAAATGACAAAAGGTAGACACTAACAGAAATTTGATTTTAAATATTTAAAATCAAAAGCCATACCAAAATGATTTTGGTAGGGTCTGATGATGGCCATCCAAGGACTGAATGGAGGAAATTCAGATCGCTGTACACACTCAACTGATCTCATCAGCATTTTATGATATTTAAGGATCAGAGTTTTCAGTTTCAGGTTTTCCATACATTTTAATGCTATTTCGCGGTATTTTTTAAACATATCTTTATATCTCTTAGAATGCTGATCAGATCAGTTGGGTTTGTATGGCGATCTGAATCTCCTCCATTCACTTTCTGGATAGCTATCATCAGATCACAGCTAAGCCAATCCTTGGCGGAGAATCAAGGCTTCAAAGTTACCTCGTTTGTATGAAAATCTACTGGTGTCTTTTAATTTTGTGACCGCCACTGTATAACTTTTTTTTTCCGATATTTCCCGGTGGTGGACAAAAGTGGGGGAATAGACCCCACTGATGTGTGCCGTCGTGTGATGATCTTTCGTTGTTCTAGTGTGATGCTATCATGGCAAACCTTCAATGCGTTGTTCGTGATCCGCGCAGTCAGCAAGTATTTAGTGGAAATGGTCCCTGAATATGAGTTGTGTCGCCATCTTGACGTGCAAGCTGAGAGGCGGGCGAACGGGCTCTTGGAAAGGGACGATACGGTTAGTTGCATATCATTGAATATCATAAACGATAGTAGGCTTAATCAATTTACACCGCGGTGGATTGGAAGCGAACTTTATAGTATCAACTAGCGATAGCCCGCAACTTTGTCTGCGTGGACAGTTGTTTTTCTATTCCTCTTGAACAGTACTGCTTTTCTAGATGAAAGGTTTTTTGCACCTCTGACAACGTGTATGCAAAATTTCATGATAATCAGTTGAGTAGTTAAGACGTGAAAGGGTAACAAACACTTATTTTCGTATTTATAACTAGTGGCGCCGTGAGCTGTAGACTTCGCGTTAAAAAGTAGCTCAAATCGTATGTTGTTTAAAAACAAATAATAATATACGAAGTCCTAGGTTCTGTCACAAAATCACAACCTTGGGGGTTACTTTCGAACACGAACGAGGTCTAGTATTTTGAAATGGTATCATTACATTCCCTCGTAGTCACTGCTAGAAGTAGATAGCAGCAAAACTGCTAAAAGCGGCCGTGTATTACACATTTGCTATCTATTTATACGAATGACTGCAAAGGAATTTAGTTATAAGTACCTTCTAAAAATAATGAACTATGAGTCCTAAAAATTTCACAAAAAGTTTTATTAAAATCCTTTTCTATTAACAACTTATTAAATAAAAATAGGGAATCGCCTTAGTTAGAAATCGCCACAAATCCTCCTTCTTTTTCTAGCCTTCTAAGCCAGAAGGAGACGTGCAGGAACCGTGCGCTCAGGCGTCCCCGAAACTAAACGGCGCGGAGAGTCGCGTAGAAATACTCATAGATGCGCTCATTGGACTTATTATAGACGCGCCTGTAACGTAAGTCGTATAATTTATATATTACATAAACAACGCGAGTCCCATGTTAGAACCTTGCGACACTCTTAGCTTGATTGGTGTAATTTTGTGTTACAAGTAGCAACTGAAAGATAATTGTGGAATCATTGAAATAGACGCTATCAAGCTGAAACTTTTATTGTAGCGGGTGACTACCTCGGCAGAACTAACCAAGTGTTCTTTGAAAGTGGCATTAAAAAAATATAGTAACTATTTGCGTCACTAGATGGTGTTGATGGTTAAGAAAACTGTGAGGCGATGGCTACACGCGTGGTAAAATTGTGATCCATCAGTATTTAATCAGGGGTCAATTTCATAAAAGGATGAAAAAGTACAGTAATTTACCGTAGTAGTTTATTGGGGTAGAATTATGTTTTATAATTAATAAGAAACATAATTCTACCCCAATAATAACAATGGTAAACTATAGTAGTAAAGGCGAATGCGCAAAAATGCAAAAAACGTAAAAATTATTATTGTTAACAAAAATACTAGCGCCTGAAGCATAATAAGTGCGGTTTTTTGGTGTTAGTTCCCGGTCAGGGAGATCACATATACTAAATTGTTATACAAATAACAGGTCCTTTAATCTGAGATAAGTTTCATTTGCGCCGGGACTCGGGTAATTTTCTATGTAACCTGAGCATTCACCTTTACTAATCTTTTATGAAATAGGCCCCTGCTGATTAAATACTGATGGATCACAGCATTTACCACGCGTGTAGCCGTCGCCTCAAAATTGGCTTTGTAAAAGTGAATTGTGTTTTATTTATTTTTCCTATGTTTTCTACAGTTGACAGTTCCCTTATTATCAACGCCATCTATCGAGCCTACAGTTTTTACACGACTGCCCAAAGCAAAAAGAGTGTATATGTGTTCAGGGTTCATGTATGTGGGGGTATATGAGTTTCTTTATTCCACCATAACTTCTAAATGCCTGAACTGATTTGGATAAATGAGGTATCGTTAGGATTCTTACAGCATCCCGAGTGACACTGGCTATATTTAAAAAAAAATCAATATGGCGACTATACGACGCCATTTTCAAAGGTGAAAAAAAATTTTTTTTCTTCTATTATTACAATATGGGCATCAAATGAAAGGCCTTGATGAGCACATTCCAAAACTATAAAATATGTCACTAAAAAGTGTGAAATAAAAATAAATAAATTTAAAAAATATTAAAAACACGACTGCCCTGCCAAAAACGAACTAAAAAGTTAAACAACAAGTGTCATTGCAGTCGGGGGACCTCTTTCATCAAAAATTGTTTCATAATAAGGTCCCCGACTGCAATGACACTTGTTGTTTAACTTTTTAGTTCGTTTTTGGCAGGGCAGTCGTGTTTTTATTTTTTTTTGTCATTTGGAAAAGCCCCTTTTGCCGAAACAAAAATAAGAAACAATATATCCTATTTCAGGGACAACACATACTACCTCCACCTAGAGTGCATCAATACCCTGCTTGTACTGATGTCCGTATACATGTTCGCGAGCGTGCATGGACAAACTAGACTTGTCGAAACTTCGTTGATATACAGGTATGAAACTGACACGTATTCATTGTCGATGGCTTATTTGTTTATTTATTTCTGTATGTAGTCTGTTCATTCTTACTTGTCTTATTTGGTAAACTATCTTCACTGAACTCTTTATTGATAAGTCAATTATAAAATACAACAAATATAGTTATACACATAGATTACGCAAGCAAAATATCAATTGCTATTTATAAACACACAAACTGATTGACAAATAATTGTTTACAGTTTCGGTGGTGAAAAAAGCTCAAAACAGCCGTCGTTTTGTTTTTCGTCGAGAAAAACCACAATAAATTATCTGTCATTAAGTTTGTGTGTTTGAACTATTAATATTTTGCGAGGGGACCTTAAGGTTGGATTTTTACTAAATTGTGTACCCACATCGTAGTTATTTTTTTTGAAGGAGTGGCGCTAGTGTTGCATATAAAGTCGCCTTAAGGTTAAACGATAGCACTGGACTTGCTATTATAGGCCAATAGATGGCGCTGATTTAAACATAGTGTTTCCCAATATTTTAGCGTTACCCGACAACTATCAATTATAAGGATGACGACTAATCAATAAAATAACGAAATACTAATAAAAATGGTAAACATATTAAACTTTTAGACTAGTTTGTATATCTCTTGGTTTTATATATTGCGTATTATTTGTTTTATGACCCTTCAAAGTTGGGTGGACAAGTCCATTTAAAAAGTATAAAATTTATTAAAATAAATAATATCTTTAATTAGTCCGTAAAATGTATAGCAAATTTGTCTAAGAAACCATTTTGATGAACACTATATTTAATATAGACCTCAGCATTGGCACGGCCTTTGCCTTATCACAAAAAAAGAAACACCTCCTTCAAAAAACCTTAAAATAAAAACAGAAAATGAAATACTTACCTCTAAAAAGCAAGAAATAATATTCAAATAGTCAATTGTAATAAAACACGTCTATTGAAGTCGGGTGGGGCTGGAGGACAATTTCTTTTTTTTATTCTAGAAGCCCCACCCGACTTCATAAGACGTGTTTTATTAAAATTGATTATTTGAATATTATTTCTTGCTTTTTAGAGGTAAGTATTTAAGTTTCTATTATTATTTTAAGGTTTTTTGAAGGACGTTTTTATTTTTTTTAAAAGCTTTTTTATTTTCAACAATTATGTGGTATGTAAGCGTGTTACACTTAAGGTATCCCTTTCCTTATGGTATTTTACCTTCTATCAGATGTATTTTATAGACTTTTTCAGGGTTACTTGAAAACTACTGAACCGATTAGAATGAAAATTAAATGGGACCATCTAGAACATAAACCCTTTTGAATAAAAAAAGATTTTGAAAATCGGTTCACAATTCGAGGAGATATCGAGGAACATCTCCTCCTTTTTTTGAAGTCGGTTAAAAAGTCAATGTTTTACTCAACTTGACAACTGAACTTGACGTGTCGTCTTTTAGGTTATATTCAGTAGCTATTGCATTGCAGCAGCAGAATGGTCTATATTTTCAAAATAAATTATAAAAAAATACAGCAAAAATATGTAACACTGCCAATAGGGTATTTGACTGATTTTTTTTTTACTGACTAAACATGTTTATTGAAATATTAGCAACATAAAATAGGTATTAATTTTCAAGTATCTTGCATATTTTCAGCGATATAGAGCATCAAACTTTGTAATTAGACAAGGAGTGTGCTATAAGCAAATGACGTCACATGCTTGTACCGCCATACTCTCGCCATAGAAAATTTCGTTTTAGAAAGAGATAGCTAGAGTCACAATTAAGTAGCTCATAATTCGCTTGTTAAAATACAGATTGAATTTCTTTTTTCACATTTGTTATTCAATAATGTTATATTTCTGAATGTCATAATTAAATATCTACATTTCAACAACAGTCAAATACCCTATTGTCATTAGTTGTCGGGTCGGGACACGCTAAAATATATTGTGTAAAAGCTAAATCCCTTGGAAACCGCATTATGTTTAAATCAGCGCCATCTATTAGCCTATAGGAGCAAGTCCAGTGCTATTTCCCCTTAACTACCTCAGTAAAACAAGCACATTTGTTTCAGAACCCTATTCCAAGGTAGATACGGCATGCACGCGCCATTACTCGTCAAAACATTGCTGAACAATCTGTCGAGCATGCTCGCCGCGCCGCCGAGCATGTTCGGCACGGCCGCGGCGGGGGGCAGTTTGCTGATCAACATTGCATGTGAGTAAATACAGGGTGATTTTGAAGGGGTGCGGTTTAATTTAGCAAGAAATTATTGTTTCCATAGTAACGTCACATTTAACATATCAATAGAAATAATTGAAATAAACTGTAAAAAGTTTATAACATACAATGAGGGTTTTTATTGGGTTTAAACCCAGTGGTCGGGTTTAAACTGGGTCTTTTGCCCATCTCTAATTACGAAATAAATTACTAATTATTTATTATTAGTGACAATTTGATAGTGTTTTTTTATGAAAAAGTTGTCATCAACCATTCATTTTTGATGTCCCCACTGCTGGGCACAGACCTTTTTTATAGGTGGATAAAAAGAATGGGCCATAACCCACCACGCGGGCCCAATGCGGATTGGTGGGTGTTAACGACTACAAATGCAGCCGGGACAAATGTCTTAACGTGCTTTCTGAAGCACGGAGAAACTCAAGATAATATATTTTTGGTCACCCATCCCATGACCGACCCACCACGCGGGCCCAATGCGGATTGGTGGGTGTTAGTGACTACAAATGCAGCCGGGACCAATGTCTTAACGTGCTTTCCGAAGCACGGAGAAACTCAAGATAATATATTTTTGGTCACCCATCCCATGACCGACCCTTGCGAAAGTTGCTTAACCTCCCCAATCGCAGGGCCACCGAACTCTTTATAAAAAAAAAGATTATTTCTATTTATACAACGTTTTACAAAAAAATCCGTAATGCCGAATATGGTAGACAGGGACCATCAAACTGAACAACTTTTACTATGGGACCAACTCTGAAATTGCAAAAAAAAAAACAGCTGTTTCATACATTTTGATAGATATTTTTGTTATTATTTTTTATATAAAACGGCAGATTTTTTTTGCGATTTCAGACTTGGTCTCATAGTAAAAATTGTTCAGTTTGATGGACCCTATCTATATCTACCATATTCGGCATTACGGTTTTTAGGGTTCCGTACCCAAAGGGTAAAAACGGGATCCTATTACTAAGACTCCGCTGTCCGTCTGTCTGTCTGTCACCACAGGCTGTATCTCATGAACCGTGACAGTTGAAATTTTTACAGATGATGTATTTTTGTTGCCGCTATAACAACAAATACTAAAAACAGAATAAAATAAATATTTACAGGGGGCTGCCATACAACAAACGTGATTTTTTTGCCGTTTTTTGGTACGGAACCCTTCGTGCGCGAGTCCGACTCGCACTTAGCCGGTTTTTTTATGTAACACCCTGTATTTATTTTTCCCCTAGCCGGCCTCTGGAATATGTTAACCTTCAATTCGGCCTCCAGCCACACCATCTATACGCACCCGCCGCTAGACAGACACGAGTTACTCGAGAGACTGAAAACTGAACACCCTTTAGCTAACCAGTCATGTTTATTACTTCTGGCGTTAGCTAATCACTGTATTAACAAGAACAACCTGTATAGAAATGCGTTGTTATGCTGTGAAGATACCACTGGTAAGTACTTTATACAGGGTGTTTGTTAATAGCCTTATAAAGCCGAATACGGTAGATAGGGACCATCAAACTGAACAACTTTTACTATGGGACCAACTCTGAAATCACGAAAATTTCATACATTTTTGTTAGGTATTGATTTTTGTATGAAACAGCTGATTTCTTTTCGCGATTTCAGAATTGGTCCCATTGTAAAAGTTGTTTAGTTTGATGGTCCCTATTTACCATATTCGGCTTTAAAAGGCTATTACCAAACACTCAGTAGTTTAGTTACATTGAAAACGGTACACCCTCTATTGTTTAACCAGCCGTGTTTAGGCCGGCCACCACACAGACGTAATCACGTAACGGAATTCCGAACGTAATTTCGACAATGTATGAAGATTCCGTACGGAAAAATGACGCTTGTGTGTGGCAGCCCATAGATTTTGTATGCAGCTGCTGCGTTCGGAATCACGTACGTACGGAATTCCGTAACGAGATTCCGTCTGTGTGTGGCCGGCCTTACTGTTAACAAAAAAACTTCAATAAAAATAACCTGTTGTAATTTGAAGATACCGTTAAGCAGCACAGCACATTATTTAGTTTAGATAAGTAATACAGGGTGATTTTTTGAACAATCGACAAATTTTGTGGTGTGACTTAGACCATCAAACTGAACAACTTTGTCTATGGGACCAACTTAATAAGAGCAAAAAAAATCGGCTGTTCCATAGAACATGTCAATGTAACTGTATGGAACAGCTGATTATTTTTTTGCTCTGATTAAATTGGTCCCATAGACAAAGCTGTTCAGTTTGATGGTCTAAGCCACACCACAAAATTTGTCGACTGTTTTCGATTTCACCCTGTAGATAAATGTGTAGTTTATTATATAGATTGCAAACGGAACACCCTCTAGCTAACCAGTCATGCTTATTTATTACTACTGGCGATAGCTAATCACAGGAACGATCTGTATAGAAATGCGTTGTTTATTATGCTGTGAAGAAACTGAAACACCCTGTATAAGGGGTGTAGAAGTTCCCAACCTTTTACCCTATGCGCTTCACCAAACTTCATGTTAAAAAAATACCTGAACTTACAAACAAATGATATATTTTTTTCTAATTATTTAATTTGTTTGTTAACAATAATTGCATTCAAAGGGTGTTTAAACTATTATAAGTTTGCTTAGATTGAGTGGAATAAAACAATAAAGTATTTTCTGACTTTTGCCAATTTTGTACAATATCAGAAACTAGTCTTAAGAAAAATTTAAATCGTACAAGTCTTAAAAGTATATTTTATTAACCATACATTTTTCGCTTGCTACAGAGACCACAGCAACTACTCCACAACGAGACAGCAATGTATCAGGGATACAAATAACGCCGCCACGAATAGATATGGCTGCTGTAAGTTTATTAATTATTTATCTGTTAAAATTTTGAAAAATTACTCTACAAATTGCAGCCATGGACATAGATTTTTGGTACTTATGTCATTTTGACGAAAAGCTTACTTCAGTGAATATCAAAGTGGCTGGATGCTATAAGATAAGTTGGTTAAATTGTAGATTACCTATTTAGATGGTCTAGACAAGTGGCAAATGTTTGGCTTTTCGATTGTTCGAATAGAATAGGCTATTGGACTAATTTTGGAAAACCATTTTAAATTATTCCTTATTACGTAATAAACGCACCACATTGATATTTCAGAAAAAAACAATATATTTCAATAAAAAAAAACAGTGTTAAAGTTTACAATTTTAAAACTGCGCCAAAAACGCTATGGCGCTGGACACGTGACTTGTTGACGTCACTAGCCTGTAAACATTGTAATATCCTTAGCCATTTGACAGCCATCAATCGCGGATCCTAAATCTATGGTCGTGTCAAACGCCTGAAACATATTTATTTACAGGCAAGTGACGTCATCAGTGATCTTAGAGCGTTTTCGCCACAGAAAAAAAATCAAAAATTATTGCATTTTTCTAGGTGAAATTAATCAATTAATAGACTTAATTTAGTCTATACAATAGTTAAATATGTTTTTTTACGCCAATATCTGTTAGGATGACCACAATTTGTAGTATATTTTCAATATTGTCAAATACCCTATTGACATTATTAATCAAGAATAAGTGCAAATACACTCCATGCACTCACATATAGACAGTGTCAATTGTATTCGTCAAATATTACAAACATATTGCATTCAATGAGATAATTTTGCTTTGATAACATAGTTCATAGTATATTGTGTAAAAGCTAAAACAATGGAAAACCACGTTATGTTTAAATCAGCGCCATCTATTGGCCTATAAGAGCGAATCCAGTGCTAGTGTTTAAGCTTAAGGCGGTTGTATGACCGAAAGTGGCGCCCTCAGAGGTTTTTATTTAATAAGTTATTAATAGAAGAAGATTTTAATAATGTTTATCGTGGAGATTTTAGGGCCCATGGTCTAGTATTTTTAGAAGGTATCACTACATGCCCTCGTAGTCATTCGTAGAAGTAGATAGCAAATGTGTCAAAAACGGCCACTTTTAGCAGTTTCTCTATCTACTTCTAGCAGTGACTACTAGGTAATGTAACGATACCGTCTAAAAATACTAGACCGTCGGCCCTAAAATCTCCACGATAAACATTATTAAAATTGTGTATTAGAATGATAATATTAAATAAAATTCACCGCGGCGCCACTTTCGCTCAGGGTACCACCTTAAGATGCTCTTCTTATAGAAACAGCATCACAGATAATGATCTCAAGAATCTAAATTTTCTAACCGCCTCTGTGGCATAAGAATAAATAAAACTGGGTAGAGCGAACACTCCCGCTTCGGACGGGCTCAAAGTCACGATATTAGCCTACACGTTTTTTTCAAATCTTTTTCAATAGCCTCGCCATTCGGTCGTTGATCTTATATTTTGTAAAACTAGAGTAAAATAATAATTTCAAAGCAAAGAAAAACTATCTTTAGATGTAAGCCATATTTAACAGTAAGCAACCCTGGCAACACGCTTGGACGACAGCGGGGCGTAGCGACGTGAAGGGGGAAGTAGTTATATATATGGCGGCATTTGGGACTCGGTCAAAGAAGAGTCCGTTCTACCCAGTTTTATTTATTCTTATGTCTGTGGTTTAGTGGTTCGCCCACCCGTGTAAAACGCAGAGGTCCCGGGTTTGATTCCCAGGAGGGGTACATTTGTACTCGGTTTGGTTGGTGGTAGGGCTTATTTCAAGTCCGCCTGGCTAGCTACCACCATCTTACCTAAGTCTGTCGCCATAACAACAATAAAAAAATGATATCTTCTGGCAGTTAGAGGTAAGATACTGGGTATCTTACCTCTAACAAGGATTCCGGGTGGCATATAATCTCCATATTTGATGGTGATCTCTGATTGGACAAGAAACTCAGTAGTTAGATTTTGCGCGCAAACTCTAACTCCTCACCCAGTTTCGCGCCAATTTCGATAGTGATCTCTGATTGATCAAAAACCTCAGTAGTTAGGTTTGGCGCGCGATTTGGGTTTACTGGCTTATATTCGCAAAATCTTGGAAGATTAGAAGTCATTTTTCAAAAATAAAATACGCTATCACAGTCGTGTTCAAAAACAATTGATAACTGAATTTTAAAGCGCGCTCATTAGTGGATACGCTAATACTCAGTAGTTAGAGTTTGCGCGCAAAACCTAACTACTGAGTTTCTTGACCAATCAGAGATCACCATCAAAACTTGAGAGTTAGATTTTGCTTATATGCCGTTAAGAGCGTTTTATAAATACGGGCTTAAGTAGTTGTTTTTCGTCGACAGCTCCACAAAGCCCTATGCGCGACAGCCGGCTGCGAACACTCCACTCTGTTCCTGTACCTGATGCTGCACTCTTGCAAGGCGTATAAGCGGCACGTGAGCAACGTGCCTAATGTTGAGAATTTGGTCAGTATTATTATTAAGTCAAGTAAAAAAAATCATTTTGAATAAGCCTTTAGAATTTTAGAATCAAGCACTTTTGAATTGTCCTTTTTCCCTACCACACATTCTAGACTTTTCTTTGCCAACAAAAAGTATGTGATACTTATAGTACATTACAGCCAAGAACGGGAAGTTAGCAATAGGTATGACGACTAATGAATAAAATTACGAAATACTAATAAAAATCGTAAACATATTAAACTTCTAGAGTAGCTTGTATACCTCTTGGCAGGCATCCGTCACTCGCCCATACCTACCGCGATAAGTACCTACAGCGCGCGACAACTCGGAGTTGCAAAATCAGTCAGGGTTGCCGCCGCGCTTGTGAGTACACGCGTGCGTTATTCTGTGCCTCTATGACGGTCAATCGATCATTATTTATTGCTCCCAGCACTGTACCGTACACTATTATAATTTATAAATAACTAGCGGCCGCCCGCGACTTCGTCTGCGTGGAAATATTTTTTGCTATCCCTCGGGAATAATATTTTTTTTCGGGATGAAAGGTATCCTATGTCCTTCTCTGTACCCCTATAACGTGTATGCAAAATTTCATGATAATCGGTTCAGTAGTCAAGACGTGAAGGTGTAACAAACAAACAAACGGACTTTCGCATTTATAATATTAGTAAGGATGGAGATCGTAATACTAATAATTGTTGCGTGGACGGCTGTCGCAATAAACAGAAGGATTCAAAGTTTTCATTTTTAGGGTTCCGTACCAAAATGCTAAAAAAGGAACCCTTATGGTGTGACTCGGTCTGTCTGTCACAGCTGGATATCTCGAGAACTACTAATGGTATCAACTTGAAATTCGTAATAGTTTTAGATGACATTCGCCCAACAATTTTGTAAATAAGAAATTAATAAAAAAAATATCTTTTTTACAACAGGGACTGAAAAAGGGTTTGAAAAAATTGAAGTGGGTTCTACTAGGGCATGTGGAATATCATATGATAGAACGCCGTTTGCACCTTGTTAATCATTTTTTCTTTTTGTTTTAGGCCACATAGTTTTCAACTTATGATGAAAAATATAAAAAAAATTACAGTCCCTCCCCCCCCTTATCTCCGAAGTTTGCAAAGAGAAAAATTAGAAATCATTCTATGTGATAGCAGTTTATATAAAGATTACAGGAAAAATAAAACAATGTCTCAATATAGGTAGCACACTTTTTTAGAAATTATCAAATTTCTAAAAAAGTTAACATTAGTTCCACTATCAGTCAAGAGATGGCGCTGACCTAAAGATGCAATACTAATTTGATTATTCTACTCTGCAGTGTGGTTTGATGATGCAATTATGATGGTACGGAACCCTCGATGCGCGAGTCCGACTCGATCTTGACCGGTTTATTCACTTTACCGTAAGATTCTAAAATGTATAAGAAAAATTTATATTTTGTTTATTTTTCTCGTAATTTTTATGAGTAGGTACATACCTATTTTTGATAAGTAGGTGTAACCTAATATAGGTAGAAAGCGTGTAGTTATAGGTACTTATATGCAGAGGCGGGTCGTGACAATTTTTTCTCGATCAAATTTCCTAAGGTACCTACCTAATTTTTTTTGAGCGAATTATACCTACTTAACTAAATACCTACATTTCTGGATTTAAGGATTCCGTAACCGGCAACAGTATGGTGGCGGTGGCATAAAGACTGCCTCAAATTTAACACATAGTCTAATGTGGCGTTAACTGTACATCTAGCCTAGGTTTATTTGACACGTAATTTTTTCACATTTAAGTAGGTAGGTACACATTATAAACACAAAACTTGTAATAAAGTATTTAATCCTTCAAGCACAGAAAATGAGACAACAGATTTTCCATTGTTGTGTTGTGCAGCCCGATGGGGCCGCTCGAGCGTTGACGGATTAGAAGAAGACAACCCTAAAGTTGTTAGAAGAGCTAAGAGCTACGCGATAGAAAGAGAGGCAACCTGTAGGTGAATATAACTGTAGGCAAGGAAGCGGTGTGCGACCTGAATTGCACTTTATTGTGTCTGAGCAAGAGTCGCTATTTATTTAAATGACCATGCGGAGTGAATGTTCTGTACTTTGTACTATTATGTATTCTGTGCTCTTGGTTTTATACATTGCGTATTATTTGTTTTATGACCCTTCAAAGTTGGGTGGACAAGTCTATTTAAAAGTATCTATTAATATAAAGTATATTATATCGGGTCATTTTGAACTTACCATCCAAATTTTAAGGATGTGTCCAGTCAATGAAACTTAACAACTTTCTCTAAGAAACATGTGTCAAATTTCCCAAGAAAATTTTGGTCATTCCATACTAAATTAATCACGTGATCTCTTTGATTTGTATGGAAAGTCGATTTTTATTTTACATATTTGACCATGTGTTCCTTAGAGAAAGTTGATCAGTTTCATGGACTGAACACGTCCACAAAATTTGGATGGTAAGTTCAAAATGACCCTGTATAGTAGTCGTCTATTAATATAAGTAAATTGTATGTTTTTTTCAATACTTTAATTTTTTTTTACAGATAGTGCCTATCCTACAAGTGCTATACAACGCGCCGGACAGCAACTCTCACCACATATACATGTCTCTCATAGTACTATTAATACTTACAGAAGACGATTCACTCATAAAGAACATGCATTTGATTGTAAGTACATGCTACTTTTAAGTTTAAGTCACTACTATTAAGACTCTATTTAGGTTAGCATCATTACCTCATAGTACTTCAATCAAGATAAAAACTGGGCATCGGAAACAATCATCTACATTAACACATAACAAAGACAATTAACAAAAAAAAAATTAGTTTGGCCCTGAAAGTCATTTACAATTTCAACTTTATTGCAATGAAATAAATGACAACTTCATTTCTAAGAAAAGCAAAAACATGATGCCTATTCTTAATCTTGACGTACTGTAAGTCTTATTTTATTGTATGTCATTCTATTCACGCCTGATGGCCGCGGCATTCCATCAGTAACTGGTGATTGCAGCATTCCAGCAGTAACTGGTGATTGTGGTATTTCATCAGTAGCTGGTGATTGCGGCATACCAACAGTAACTGATGATTGCGCCTCTTCACCAGTAACTGATGATTGCAGCATTCCATCAGTAACAGATGATTGCGTCATTCCATCAGTAACCGATGATTGCGCCATTCCACCAGTAATTGATGATTGCGCTATTCCACCAGTGACTGATGATTGCGCCATTCCACCAGTAATTGATGATTGCGCTATTCCACCAGTGACTGATGATTGCGCCACTCCATCGGCAACTGATTATTGCGGCATTTTATCAGTAACTGATGATTGCACCATTCCATCAGTAACAGATGATTGCGCCATTCATCAATTCAATCATCAATAATTTTATTGTTTGCGTTATTTCATTCACTAATTATATTTAACTAGTGATTGGCAATCAAGATTGAACTCTATTGCAGATGCTAAAGAACCTAACTTGGTACACGGAGCGTTCGATATCAGAGATATCGGTGGGCGGTCTGATGGTGCTCGTGATTATACGCGCGCTGCAATACAACATGGCGCGGGTCAGGGACAAGTATCTACATACAAATTGTTTGGCTGCTGTTGCTAATATGAGCTGTAAGTTTATTATTATTTGTCTGTCTTTTTCTCTTTTTGCCCTTTCTCTGCCTCCCTCTCTTTCTCACTCTATATTTCTCTCTCTCTCTCTCTCTTGTACATTACTCTCTATAACGGTCTGATGTTATACGCGCGGTGCAATACAACATGGCGGCAAGTCAGAGACAAGTATTGACATACAAATTGTTTGGCTGCAGTTGCTATTATGAGTTGTAAGTTTATTAATCTTCTTATATCTTTTTCTTTTTTCCCTCTCTCTTTCTTTCTCTTTCTTTGTCACTCCTCTATCTCTCCTTTTCTAATGCTGGCGACCGTTTTAACTTTAAATAAATCCGAACTAATATCCTTTAAAAGTGTTTTATTTCAAGTATTTTGCTGTTTTTTCTTTCTCACTGTCCTTTATCTCTTTCTTTCTGTTACTTTATCTCTCTTCTTCCCATCAGTAACAGGGGGGTCTCACTCCGCGCTTAACCTTTTATATTAGCCTACTGCTCGCGGCTGACTCAGTCGAGCCAGCGCGCGAGGGGTGTCATGTGTCGGTTGAGACAGAGCTACGCGACAGAAAGAGAAGCGCTTCGGAGGCGCTTATAATAATAGGCACGCAGCGTAATTGTACTCTATTGCCGTGCAGCGAGAGTAGCTTATTATTAGATTGTCCTCGCGCAGATGGTCTTCTGTACTTTTGGTACTATTATACAGGGTTATTTGTAAAACACCAACAGCCTCGCAGCAGTAGATTACTAACATCATTTATTTATTTATTTATTAATCTTAAGGAAGACCAACAACTAGTAACAAACAGATAGCACTTTTAGTAACAGTATAGGAAGTCATTTACAGGTCCTCGCATATATCGGGTCATTTTGAATTTACCATCCAAATTTTGAGGATGTGTTCAGCCCATGAAACTGAACAACTTTCTCTAAGGAACACATGGTCAAATATGTAAAATAAAAATCGACTTTTCATACAAATCAAAGCGATCAAGTGATCAATTTAGTATGGGATGACCAAAATTTTTTGGCGAAATTTGACACATGTGTTTCTTAGAGAAAGTTGTTGAGTTTCATGGACTGGACACATCTTTAAAATTTGGATGGTAAGTTCAAAATGACCCTGTATATAACAGGCTGATCTACAAAAAGCGATACAAGCTTATAAAACAAATAAGACGTTATTAACTATTACACTAAAACATTCACAAAGTAATTTGTAATTACAAAAAAAAAAACTACACTGTACAAACATTAACAATATTATCTTTAAATCAGGTGTCTCTAAGCTATAATTATAATCTAAGCAAGCTTGAAAAAGCACAAGAATACTAAAACCGCTCATGTAGCCAACAGAAACTGAGACTATCACTCAAAAAAGCTACTCGCCAGTATACGCCTCGCCTTCTGAAAATCAGTATTAAAAAGATCAATTTCACATTTATTATTTAATTAATCGAAACATTTGTTTTTAGGGTTCCGTAGCCAAAATGGCAAAAAACGGAACCCTTATAGATTCGTCATGTCTGTCTGTCTGTCTGTCCGTCCGTATGTCACAGCCACTTTATTCCAAAAGTATTAAGACTACATAGTTGAAACTTGGTAGGTAGGTGTATTCTGTGAACCGCTTTACGATTTTTACACAAAAATTAAAAAAATAAAAGATTAAGGGGGGCTCCCCATACATGGAACTGAAACTGAAAATATTTTTTTTCATCAAACCAATACTTGTGGAGTGTCTATAGATAGGTCTTTAAAAATGACATTGAGGTTTCTAGGACTGTTTTTTTTTTCAAAGTCAACCGTTTGAAAGATATATGCCGCCAAAGTGGTAAAATGTGTGTCCCCCCCCTTTAACTTTTAAAGTAAGCGGGTGAAAAATCTAAAATAAATAGATGCTATCGATCTTACTAAACCCTTTTAACGAAAATTGGTTTGAACGAGACAGTAATTAGTTTTTGAGATATAGTACATTTTCCAAAACCGCAATTATAACTTTGTCATTCATACAAACACTGTGAAAAACAAAGTTACTTTTTCAGACGAAAAATGATAGCGGTATTAAAATATGGTATGGTATAATGTACCTACGGAACCCTACTGCGCGTGGCCCGACACGCACTTGGCCGGTTTTTTTTTATGATTATTTTTTATGAAGAAAAATTCCACTTTCATACAAGACTCGATCAGCTGTTCGACCATTTGTATAGAAGTTGATTATTTTTTGTTCTTTTTCGGAAAAGTCCTAGAACAAATGTTGTTGATTATGATGTTAATAATCTACGCGAGTTTGTTAGTGTTTTACAAATAACCCCGTATATTCTGTGTCAATAATAGACATAATTTGATATTATACTAGTGTGCTTATAAATAGTGAATTTAATTATTTTCTTTTTTATTGTAGGTGAATTTAGAAATCTTCACCCCTACGTGGCGCAGAGGTTAATATCATTATTTGAAACGTTAACTAAAAGAAGAACGCGGCTGTGTAGTGAAATTGAAGGTAACGTTCATTATTTAATTTCACTTATTAAAGTTTAGACACACTCCATACAACCGCTGTAGCGTGCTGCCTGTCGCTCCTGAACTCTTAGTTTTAAGCTAGTTTTAATTAGTTTAAGTTTCCTAGAGAATAAGTGTTTTTGGTCATAACTTTCCAAATTCTTTGAAAATAAACATTGCTCGGCAGTAATATAATCAGAGATTTACGGCGATTCTTATTATGTTTGTAGTTTCATCCTCTCTCATAAAATTTTATTGAATTTCATACATAAATTTCATTTCTAGTAGAAAAGTTAGGTTATAATTTTGCATTTATTTTGACAGCTGCTTGTTTACATGTGACAGCTAAGTTTATTTGCTTTTATTCACACTTCGCGTCGGTTGTCTATCTTTTTATTGTTCATCCCGCTCTTTCGTATTACTGCCGAGCGAATACACAAATTCCCATTTCGAAATGCTGTATTATTTTTCTTCTACGTTTGTCTTTCGATTTTTCAAAATTTTCTACTGACTATAAAAAGATTGTCAAACGTGTGACCCGAGTTTTTTCTACGATACGAGTCGCATCGTGCATACAGTTCTGGCCGTTCCCGCTACACCGCGCCATTATAAACAGATGACGTCAGATGACGTTTATGTACGCGCAACTGTGTGTGTAAGCCTAGGGCTACCGTGCAGTTTGTACTGTATGAGCGGCGTTCAATTTATAATTCGAACTTTTTGGTAAATAAAGTTACGACGCATTGCTTTTGAATATCAAAATAAGTTGACAGTCGACAAACACGACTAAACGAGTCGATTCGGCACACGAACTCGCGCGGTGGGGTGAGGTAATTGATTCTAGGGCGGGGCGGGGAGTGTCCTTTCTGTATGTAGACTACGTAGTACTTATATCTATTCTGTGCTTTAGACTAAATTAAGTCAGAAATCGAGCAGAATTTCTTTTGAATTACGCACAATATTTTACTAATTTAAAAAATATTTTGGCCATTAAGTATTTGTCGGTGAATTAAAATGTCAATTTTATAAAAAAATAAGTAAAGCGCATTTCAGATTATTCTATACTATTCTACTATGCTAATGTTATACAACGTGTTACAAAAAGCCCGATAAGCCGAATATGGTAGGTAGATAGGGACCATCAAACTGAACAATTTTTACTATGCGACCAACTCTGAAACCGCGAAAAAATTATCAGCTGTTTCATACATTTCGATATTTTCGTTTTTAGGGTTTCGTACCCAAAGGGTAAAAACGGGACCCTATTACTAAGACTCCGCTGTCCGTCTGTCTGTCTGTCTGTCACCAGGCTATATCTCATGAACCGTAATAGCTAGAAAGTTGAAATTTTCACAGATGATGTATTTCTGTTGCCGCTATAACAACAAATACTAAAAACAGAATAAAATTAATATTTAAAGGAAGCTCCCATACAACAAACGTATTTTTTTTGTACGGAACCCTTCGTGCGCGTGTCCGACTCGCACTTGGCCGGTTTTTAATTTTGTATGAATCAGCAGATTTTTTATCGCGATTTCAGAGTTGGTCCCATAGTAAAAATTGTTCAGTTTGATGGTCCCTATCTACCATATTCGGCATTGCTGCTTGTTTTGTAACACTCTGTTTTACAATGTATGTAATCTAAAGTCTGTTCATCCTTACTTGTCTTATTTAGTAAACAGTTTTTGACAGTTGTTATACGTCTATGTAAATCGTTATTTAAAAATATGTTAGTAACTTTATGAAATTGTTGTTAATTTATTAACAGTTTATTTCGTAATCTATGTGTGGAAAACCACTTGTTGTATTTTATAAACGATTATTTCAATAAAGAGTTGGGTGAAAATTGTTTACCATATAAGACAAGTAAGGATGGACAGACTTAAAATAAGCTTGTCTTTATTTAATTGTTGCTTTGTTTTGGAACAGGTGGCGACATAAATACATTAGAACTACCCCACCATGCTGAAGAGAAAACAGAAGAAGTTGTAAGTTCAAAAAGATAATTCATAGATCTTTTTTAGGGTTCCGTACCTCAAAAAGAAAAAACGGAACCCTTATAGGATCACTTTGTTGTCCGTCTGTCTGTCTGTCAAGACCCTTTATCTCAGGAACGCGTGGAGGTATCGAGTTGAAATTAAAACCATATACTCGTATCTATGACCCCTTGAAGCTTTGGAAAAATCAAACTTCTAAGTTAACGTAAAAAAAAGATACTGCCGTTTATGCCGCAAAAAACGCATATTTCGACACTCTCAAGGGAATCAAAATTCATAGGGTACTTCCCGTTGATCTAGAACTATGAAATTTGGCAAGTAATATCGTCATATACTACAAGTACAGGGAAAAATCTAAAAACTGTATATTTGTAATTAAATCAAAAAAAATATAGTATTTATTTAAGTTAAGGTAGGCGAGTCTGACTCGCACTTACCCCTTTTTAGGGTTCCATACCCAAAGGGTAAAAACGGGACCCTATTACTAAGACTCCGCTGTCCGTCTGTCTGTCTGTCTGTCACCAGGCTGTATCTCATGAACCGTGATAGCTGGGTATTTGAAATTTTCACAGATGATGTATTTCTGTTGCCGCTATAACAACAAATACTAAAAACAGAATAACATTAATATTTAAGGGGGGCTCCCATACAACAAACGTGATTTTTTTGGCCGTTTTTTGCTCGATATTAATAACGACAACAGGCAGACAGTTGAAATTTTCACAGATGACGTATTTTTGTTGCCGCTATAACAACAAAAACAGAATAAAATTAATATTTAAGAGGGGCTCTCATACAACAAACGTATTTTTTTTTTCTCCGGATTTTGGTACGGAACCTTACGTGCGCGAGTCCGACTCGCACTTGGCCGGGTTTTGTTTCCCTATTTGACTCTTAATTTTAAGTACCTAATTATGTGTTTCCTCCCAGATGGACCACATAAACGTACTAGACGAAGTCCTACGCATGCTCCTGGAAATAATCAACTCCTGCCTCACGCACCAGCTGGCATCGAACCTGAACCTCGTGTACGCGTTGCTGCACAAGCGACAACTGTTCCAGCATCATTCGCATCACGCGATCACGCAGAATATTGAGATGGTAAGGATTTTTTTCACCCACCAATCCGCATTGGGCCCGCGGGTAATGGCCCGTGCTCCTTATCCGCAGTATATTGAGATGGTATAAAATAATGTTCTTTATTTGTTAATCTTTGTTAGTATAAAATCTGGATACGATATTAGTACATTATGATACAAGTTAGCTTAGGTTGCTTATTGCACACAAGGCTGTGAGTTGCAGCCCGAGCCGCAGGCGAGGGCGTAACTCAGCCGAGTGTGCAATAAGTAAGAGCTCACGAGTTTCATACGACGTTTTTCAACACATTTGCGAGGAAAAAACAAAGTTATTTACCACACATCAACAAATACGACAAAAACAAACTGATAATCATGATGAGAAAAGGCGCCCAAGTTTTTTTTTTGTTTTTTTTTTCACACGCCCAATGCAAGAATATTTTTCGAACAAAAGGGTTAGTGAGCATACAGCCTACTTCAAAATTATAAATTTAGGTGATAAAATGCAAATATTTTAATATCTTTTAACAAAATATTGTAAATTAGGAATAATTTGATAATAATAAATATTTGTTTGACTTAAATAAGGACCAACACATTTATTTATTCCAAAAATGCAAAAGAATTTTCAGCGGCATAAAACCTCTTTGGTGTTATTAAAAAAAATAACTGTATTACCCGGTTAAATTGAAAATGCTCTGTTTATTCGCATAGAACTTGCAGTAAGGTACCTATTTAACTTTGTAGGGATAATTCTATAACCAACTAGTGTTTTATAGATTATTGCACGCGTTTGTTATAGTTCGGTTTATGGCCCTAAAAGCGATGTATTAGGGCTCACTTTACGAGCAAGTGTGTTGAAAACATATTTGTAAATATCGTTCCATTTGATAAAGCTGACAAGTTTTATGCGCGTAAAAATGCTTATTATGTGAGCTTATTTAAATAAACTAGTGGCTCCGTGAGTTGTAGACCTCGCGATAAAATAAAATAAAATGTCGCCATGAAGTTTTCAAAACACACAGTAGGTACGTGAGTATTCGCAGCTAGATGGTGCTCCTAATTTTGATAATTTTTCAAAATGGGTGAATATTTTTTTTGTAAATTTGGAAAAATTGGCTTGACTAAACAGTTATATATAATTATCGAACCTACTCACAAAATTTCACCAGAATCGGTTGAGAAATGCGACCTGTAGAGGAGATCAAACAGCCGGAAAGCGGGACTGAAATATGTTTTTTTACATATATCCGTCATTTTAATAAATTTCGAAAAATTGCCTCGACAAAAAAAATCTATATATTTATCAAATCTGCTCACCTGACCTGTAGAGGAGAACAGACAGCGCCGGAAATCCGGACTGAAATACGATTTTTTTACATTATTTCCGCCATTTAAAAAAAATTAAAAACTGGCTTGGCAAAAAAAATCTATACAATTTTCAAACCTGCTTGCAAAATTTCACGAGAATCGGTTGAGGAATGCGACCTGTAGAAGAAAACAGACAGAACTGGAAAGCCGAACTGAAATATGTATTTTTAACATTTCTCCGTCATTTAAAAAAAAAAAAAACAAAAAACTGGCGTGACAAAAAAATTCTATATTATTTTTGAACCTGCTCACAAAATTTCACGAGAATCGGTTGAGAAATGCGACCTGTAGAGGAGAACAGACAGCGCTGGAAAACCGGACTGAAATAGGTTTTTTTTAACATATCTCCGCTATTTTGAAAAAAATCCAAAAACTGGTTTGACAAAAAAAATCTACATAATTTCTAAACCTGCTTACAAAATTTTACTAGAATCGGTTGAAAAATGCGACCTGTAGAGGAAAACAGGCAGAGCTGGAAAATGGACTGAAATAGGTTTTTTTAACATATCTCCGCCATTTTGAAAAATTTCAAAAAACTAGCTCGAAAAAAAATCTATAATTTTCGAACCTGTTTACAAAATTTCACAAGAATCGGTTGAGAAATGCGACCTGTAGGCTGGAACAGACAGCCGGACATACGAAAGAATTTTTGCCCAAGCTGAAGCAGAGACGCTTCGCTCGCACTTCGTGCTCGCTCGGTCAATAATATTTCACTTTCAATAACCTGAACCCCGTGTACAATAACAAAAACCTCGTGTACAATAACCTGAACCTCGTGTACAATAACCTGAACCTCGTGTAAAATAACATGAACCTCGTGTACAATAACCTGAACCTCGGTAAAATAACCTGAGCCTCGTGTACAATTATCAAAACTTCGTGTACAATAACCTGAACCTCGTGTACAATAACCTGAACCTCGTGTACGATAACCTGAACCTCGTGCACAATAACATGAATCTCGTCTTCAATTACCTGAACCTCGTGTACAATAATTTGAACTCGTGTACAATAACCTTGGATGTGTTTTGCATTTTTTATATAATCTCGTCGTTTGCTGGATGTCCAAACAAGGGCATTTTTTAGGTTTTTGAAGATTTATATCTCTTTTAATAATTAATTTATGAAAAAAAAAACGACGTTCATACACTTTTTTTAAATGTTAATGAAAAAAGTTAAATCGGTCCAGTTTCGGAGGAGGAAACAGGTAACTACGAAATGTTGATTTTGTCAACTTTTCATAGGAATTTTTAAATTCTCACGACAGTAGTGTTTCCTCTGTATGACCGAAAGTTCCATGTAAAGTTTTATTAAATCATTTTCTATTAAGGGTCTATTATACTGCTGTTTCATACATTAAGATATTTTCGTTATTAATTTTTGTATGAAACAGCTGACTTTTTTTCACAGAGTTGGTCCCATAGTAAAAGTTGGTCAGTTTGATGGTCCCTATCCACCATATTCGGCTTTATAAGGCTATTACCAAACAACCTGTATAAACATGGTTTGGGGGGTAATTATTTATATAGAAAACGTAAACTTGTAGCCACAAAAAAAAACATACGACAAGCTAAAGAGATTCTCTAGTTGCTACAAATATTACATTGCGTATAAACCTCACAGATGATTGTAAAATAATCAGAAAATCACCAAAAGCGCTTGTCGCGTCATATTTTTGGCGTAAATAATAACGGGAATGTATTGAATTCTACATCAAAATATACTTTATCTACTCTCATATCGTAAAATTCGAATTATGAATTTCAAAACGAATTTATATTGGCATACTTTATATACGTAATACCGAAAAAAAATTAAAAAGTTATTTTATAACATACCTTCGCTATACTAAAGTATGCTATAAAATAACTTTTTTTCTCATTACGATACAGGGCAAATCCAAGAAGAAGGCAGTGCCGCGATATTTAAAAAAAAAAACAATGATATTCCCATATACTTTCCATGATTAAAATGTACTCTTTGGTGCTCGATGGCTTAGCGTAACGATTAGTCTGCTGGAATTCACTCATCTCATTATTTTTTTTTTCTAATAGAATACGCGCCATTTTTTAATTTTAATTTTTACTTTCGCTTAAAAATCTCTGATAGTAGTGAGTGTGAAGAAAAACTCCCCGATATTTTAGATGCGGCGACGGAAAAACGTCTTACTTTACCTAGGTAAGTAACCTACCTTAACCAAAGTCGAGAAACTACTTACTCTTTTTATTATTGATATTTTATTTTAGGTTCAATCACAAGTTGTATGAGAGTAGATAAAGTAGTGTATGAAACTGTACATAACTAGGTATTAAAACACTCGTGTGATACTATTAAAAACCTCGCCTACGGCTCGGTTTTTAAACACACACTCATGTTTTAATACCCCTCATTATGCATCAGTTTCATAAACTACTATTAACGTACTGTCAAGTAGCTTCAATGGGGAATGTCCGAAAAAAATCAAATTGGCTGATTATTTTTTTATAGGTTGGAATAAGCTCTCTTAGTAATAGAAAAAAGTTTCAGAATTTTTGGTTGCGTAATAAAATAAAAAAAAATTAAAGTCTCTTCGAATTAAATACAAATATACGAAAGTAACAACAGAATGGAGATTATACCATTGCCGTCACCTGCCACAACCACAACATGATATTAAAAAAAAACACAAAATGTCAAAACTTTTCTTTTAAATATTTGCTAAACCGAGCCTTAACAACATAATCAATAAAAACCTCTAAGGGCGCCACTTTCGGTAGTTTAGCCACCTTAACTGTCGAAAATGAAATTCCGATATTGAGAAATTGTTGATTGTAATGGGGAAGGCAACTGTCAAAATGGCGCTGCGTACGATTGTTCCACGAGAACTATCAAAACAAAGTACTTTTACTTTAAAAATCATTTTTTATAGCTTTAAAATAATACTGTTTTGCACTCCAACAAAACAGTTATTATGAGTGTGAGAAAACACAGCGTTGATTTGAAGAAGCGTCATACAGATTCACCTAATCTACCACTATTGTACAAAGATTTTTAAGCCACTCACCAATTTCCGAGACCAAACCTTGCTTACTCGTCTTCTTTCACCTCGCTAAGCTCTGTTGACTGTGACAGATGACAGCTGGCACATGTCAGTATCATGTCATAGTAGTCTTCACCTGCAAGCACTTAGGCAACGCTGTGTTTTCTCACACTCATAATAACTGTTTTGTTGGAGTGCAAAACAGTATTATTATATGTGATCGAAAACACAGCGTTGATTTGAAGACCTGTTTGATATCTGCTGGTGAAAGAAGGACAAACGCTATGTGAATTCTCACTTATTCAACATCACAAATAAAATTTAATAATATTAAATTATTGTTTAGATACCTCTCTAAGATAAAAATGTGATTCACTCATGTCCCTTTTACGAATAAAATGCAACCAATTTGTTAATCAGATTGCTATCCAACAAACACAGTAACTTAATTACTTGAGAACAATGGAATATTTAGAAATAAAATTTAATACCACAGCTAAATTAATCTGCATAGGTTATTACCACCTGTATTTATAGGTATTTCTTGCACCTCTTGCAAGGTTTTTTTTTTATACATATATATTGTTATTTTATTTCTTATTATTATTTTTCAGCTATACTTTATTAACTAAACACTAGGTTTAGAATCAAGATTCTATAAATGTTGTTCTTGTGGCTAGTTTCACAATCACCTATTCATTTAATAAAAGAGCTTTCAATAATTGAGTTGTCAGAATTGGACTGTGTATAGAATACACCATCCCATATTCAGACTTAAAATTGCTATTAACATACAGAAATGTAAATATTGAGCTAAGGATTTTTTAATCTTAATAAACCTTATTAACCTGAAAATTATTATTATTATTAGTCAAAAGACATGGGCCACACCACCACAGTAATATATATCTATAGGTAACTATTCTTAGGTAGATAGTCATGCACCTTAATTTACAAGCTAGTATTCAAATACTAAAGAATGTTGTGTTTTGATAAGTCAAAGAGGACTCGATTGCCCAAATCTGTGATTTGATTGGTGTGGCCTCGCCTCAGAGATTGCTTTTAACATTACTTATATAAAAAGAACATGAAATCCTTAGTTATGTATAATAACAGCAGGATCTGCATAACTATTTTACAGTATCTACTGCAAAAATATATTTTCATAATTACTATAGAACTACATGTAAAAGTTTTACTCTTCCTATAAACCATTTTCTCAGGGAACTCTATGAGGTGTAAATGAGGAACCAATGTGGGCTACCTAATCTGGTCACCCGCAACCTTCTAAACTATATCAAGGTTCTAGCTAGCTCATCTATCCGAGGTAGGTTTTTGCCTCTTGTGAATTCAATCAAGCTGATGTGAATTCAATCAAGCTGATGTGAATGTCTTTATACCTACTTTTGGTTCTGTTAAGGTTTATGCCTGGATGATTGCAAGCCAGGAATACTGGTACCAACTCGATTGTGGAAACACACACGGCATTTTAATAGCCAAGGACGGCGCGGCTGCAGGGTTGTCAAATATTGCATAGCCATACTTTGAGTCCCAGGTAAGGTACCTTATCCAAGGTTACCAAGTCACTATTTGGGACACCCCATTTAGGTATAAAGCCTCCGAGGCCTGGGGCAACGAGAGAGGCCATTCCGGCACATCGTCTCAAATTTGGCGGTCGGCAGAGCCGTTGTACCCCCCCGAGAGGTACGCCGCTGAAAGCGTGATGGTAAATCACTCGGCTATCCTGCAGCCCTACCGTCCCCCTGAGCAGAGCAATTGAACGCATAGGTACCTACAACGCTGGTAGCGGAGGTGATCCATCAAGGTTCTACTGTCCATTTGGACAAGTAGGTTATATCTCCATCATCTTGGAGGTGTATCAACAATATTATGTTTTGCGACTGGATGAGTAGGTATGTAGGTACTCTTAAATGACGGGGATCCGATCCCTGTTCATATAGACACTTTGAGGATAAACTGGCGCACGCTGCAGCCATCTCACTAAGGAACAGTTGCCAACACATCAGACCATATATGTTGATCTTGAAACCGTTCTTCTGGCGTACGTAATAAAAGCTGCCCTCGCAGCTCAACTGTTCAACTTAACGTGCTGTCGACTGTACATCTAAACGTCAATGTCACACAGTCCTGGGGATATTTTCCTGTAATTAGCTGATGTTGAAGTAATCGCCTCAACCCGCGAATGACGCGGCTATCACCAAACACTCATGGTAATCATAACGTAGATCTTTATGCAGGCATACGTAACCCAAAAATAAAAAATATGATGTGGATTACTTTTAATCCACATCATATTTTTCCACATAATCCACATAATTAAATCTCAATATGATTGACTTATTCTTTTCATACCTAAGGACTGTTAGTTACCTTTTTCAAGGCTACCAAGTCACAGTTTAGGACACCCCATCTAGGTGTAAAGCCTCCGAGGCTTGGGGAATGTCTGACTCTGGTATGATTCCTATCCACCTGACTACCTCCTGGTGGATTTCCGATATAAACTCCTGAAAGGTCCGTAATCGGAAATCAATCTGTATTGATATGTCTGAAATAAATTACATTATTAATCAAAAGTGTATTTTTAAGCTCGTCTGCATAGCTCAATAGCCCCCACACTTAATTCTCGCAAAAAGATGCCCCTTCTTTGAGAACTTCTGATAGCACACTCTTAATCCTTATTGATGTTTTGGTATTAGTGATGTAGCTTCAACTGTTTTGCAAGAAACATCCATACTCTGCATGCATACACAATATTTTGTTCTAGGATTGACTTCTGTAAATTATCAAAACAGATTTTCAGGAATTATTGACAGTCCTGAAACTTGCCTAGTGAACAGATCCTAATATTGACTTATTAGCTAATAGCTACCAGAGTAGAATTAAGTCTTATTTTTTTTTTTTTTTTTTTTGATTCACAGAATATCTGACCCGAGTCTGACCCCCTTGGATATTTATAAAAGTCCAGAGGCTAAGGATTGTTGGAAGAATTTGGATGCTGGATACTTCTACAATCAGACTTATAAGACTAAAATTGACTATTTCCTTTGTCTAGTTTACTTAATAAACTCATAGGTGATTTTCTCCCTGGATAAGCTATAATAAGTACATATTTAAATTTTATTCAATATTCACTTACTCCTTCATTTCATTTCATTCTGCTATCTCTAGTTAAACTAGTCGTACTATGCAGTGGCATACTCAAAATATTCTAATATTAGTTATTATAATCATGAAAAGAATTTGCTATTATAATTTCACTGACCTGATAATACATATAATTTAATCATTCAATTTCATAGCCCTATTGAAGAATTAAGTACCTAACAAAGGTAGGTTACACATCCTATTATTATTATTTTGTATATAAATATCAAGTCAGTAGACTGTATCTTCAAGATAAAAAGTAACTCTGATTTGAGTATAAATCTGTGTTAGGTATGTAAATAACTTGAGACCATCTGTCTACTATTTTGTAAGTTATGAGGCCACTAGCACCTTATGTAATGTTTAATAAGGTATTATAATCAATTTACTGTATTGAACATACCTTTGTATGCCGGATACGGCTACTTTATTGTGTATCTCCAAAGAATCTACGGAATGTTTTCTGTAACCGCAATTAAAGTAACTTTTATTTCATTCTATCCAATAACATAATTAAAGCTGACTCTTTATTACACATCTTACTTAGGTTCTTATTACTTACATTACAATGTAAATTTCCAAATTTTTATCAATCATAATCTATCTAACGGTACTAGCACAGCCCTGGTACTAGATAGACTCCTATGCAACACTCTGCCTAAGTTTGAGAATCACATCTCGAAATGGAACCACTTTAATGAATAGGTAGATAATCTGCGGCTAGAGGAATATTTCTTTACTTAGTTTTCAACTTTCTAATTTTTGTACACTCACTTTTTCTTCTATCTGTACCACAGTTGCCTAATCTTGTAGAGTACTCCAGCAACTCATGCCAAGATATTGAGATAGTGTAAATAAGAAGTGTCTAACTCACTTGGCTGCATTGCAGCTCAATGCGAGAAATTCTGTTGTGATTATTTCAGGAGGTCCTGGTATTGTAAGTTCACACTTGTTATATTAGACCAGCTATGCTAAGAGCCTCTGATTGTACTGATTACCTACTGAAAAAGAACAGTTCAACAGACTTCAAAAAACCTAAAATCAGTTTGGTGTGGCAGATTAACACTTCAAATACCTACTTAGTTTATTTCTATTGTGTAAAAACTAGGTTTCTCAATTTCTCATATTCAAAACATTAGTTGATGATAGGTACTCACATCAAAATAAAAAGGTTTTGTGTCAATAGAAACTTATGGCACCATTGATCAACTGGGTGCATCTTAGCTATAATAGAACTGGTCAACTTGACCAAAGAGCTGTTATTCTTCCGAGTAAAAAATAAGTCGGTATTAATTCACGAAAACGAGATGGTGGGCAATTGGTAATTTCATTCGGCACTCCACTCTCTTAATTAAGAGAGAGAGATCTATGTGGGCCCGAGATAATCATAGGGCCCGAATGTTCCCTCGTGTCATCATCCGCTGATGAACGAGAACAGTCACATGCTTAGGTCGCATGCATGACCATTGTCACGGACCAATTTGTACCAGTTAGTGCTCTTCGTACCGAAGCAGCGGTATGCCGGTAACATGTAAAGTGTAAACACGTCTTGTAAGCATCACCATCTCGTTCTTTTAATTAGTAAGGTCGTAAACGCTTACCAAACAAGCAGCATTATTGTTAGAATTCTTGAATTCACTTATAAATTCAACAAAAACTGCACTTTATAACAATTTTACTTATGAGAAAACTTTTGTACGTGGTATCGCGGAAAATCTTAAAAACGCTATGACATGATACTGACATGTGCCAGCTGTCATCTGTCACAGTCAACAGAGCTTAGCGAGGTGAAAGAAGACGAGTAAGCAAGGTTTGGTCTCGGAAATTGGTGAGTGGCTTAAAAATCTTTGTACAATAGTGGTAGATTAGGTGAATCTGTATGACGCTTCTTCAAATCAACGCTGTGTTTTCGATCACATATAATGATCAAATTCTGTGTAATAAAGGCTGTAAAGTTGTTGGCACTTACAAATTTCCGAATTGAATAAATTCTGTAAGAATAAAAAGTCTTAATTTGGCTTTCAATTCCGGCACTAGCATTGTAGAATAGTCTTTTATATCCATTTTGGGTCAATGGGTCCTTTTCGGTAAAAAAATACCACAAAATACCTATTTTCCCATACATTTTGTTCTGAACGTCTGCTGTCTTAGGAACAAACGTACGCAGCGACATCTACAATTAGCATTGCGTTGCCAACCCCATTAGTTATTTCTTTTTTTACCTGCAGGTAATAGGTTACTTCTCCAGCCGGCTGCAGCGAGTC